>CM053786.1:493540837-494140837 GCA_028749045.1 Cupressus sempervirens | reverse complement strand
CTATGTTGTAGGAGCTATGTTAGGACAAAAAGCCTACTAATCTTGAGAATGCCACCTACTATATTAGTAAAATCTTTCATGGACCTAAGCTCAATTACACATTAACAAAAAAATAACTTTTAGTTGTAGTATATGCATTGAAAAAATTCATACATTATGTGATTGGATATCCTATTTTTGTTCATATTGATCACTCAGCTATAAGGTATTTAATGAACAAACCATCTGTCACTAGTAGATTGGGAAGATGGCTCTTGTTGTTATAAGAATTTGATATTACTATTATTGATAAACTAGGAAAATCCAACATAGTTGCAGATTATTTGTCTAGATTGACCATTGCTGATGAAGATCCAACTCTAATTGAAGACACCTTTCCAGATGAGCACTTGTTCCATATAGCAACCCATACACCATGGTATGTAGACATTACAAATTATCTTGCTACAAATAGACTACCCCCACACTTCTCTTATCAGGAAAAGAGAAAACTAGCAGAGAAAAGTTTTCAATATTCCTGGATAAATAAAAATCTCTTCTATGTAGGGCTAGATCAAGTCTTGAGGAGGAGGTGTGTCAGGGAAGATGAGATATATGATATACTACATGCTTGTCATGATGAACCATGTGGAGGCCATTTTGCAGGGAAGAGAACAACACCAAAGATACTTACAATGAGATATTATTGGCCAACCCTACATAAGGATGCAATGACATATACAACTAATTATGATAAATGCCAAAGGATAGGCTGATCATCCAAAATTGATGAGATGCCACTCACTCCATAGGTTGTGGTCACACCTCATGGATTTCATAGGTCCAATTGACCCACCATCAAGTGGTAAATCCTACATCTTAGTATGTACGAGTTATATAATTGAATGGGTGGAAGTTAGAGCAATGAAAAATGCCAGAGATGAGAAAGTAGCTAAGTTCTTATATGAAGAAATATTCACTTGTTATGGAGTGCCCCGAGAACTTGTCATAGATCAAGGAGCTTAGTTTACATCAAATTTAATCACTGAGGTTATGAAGGAGTACAACATAAGGCATCATAAATCCAGTCCTTATCACCCTCAAAAAAATGGGCAAGTAGAGGTTACCAATAGAGAACTTGAAGCCATTCTGATGAAAATAGTACACATACATAAGAAGGATTAGATAAGATGATTAATTAAAGCTGTTTGGGCATATCGGGCCACATGGAAGACAACCACTGGATTCACTCCATTTGAGCTTGTCTATGGTAAAGTAGTAATGTTTCCCATTGAATTTGAGCACAAGACACTGTGCATTGCTTTAGAGTTGGACATCAATCTTCCCACAGCACAACAAGAGAGACTCCTCCACTTGAATTCACTAGATGAAATACAAAAGAGAGCTTTAGAAAGAACATAAATTATTCAAGAGCAGCAAAACCAGTGGCATGATGCACATATCAAGAATAAAAAATTCCAAGCAAGAGATTGGGCCCTCCTCTATGATTCTCACTTCAAAGAGAATCCAGGGAAATTGTAGACTTGATGGTTAGAGCCTTATGAAATTCAACATGTATTTGACAATAGCACAGTGCAACTAATGACCATTGATCTTGTTTAGTTTAAGTTACTTGTAAATGGCCATAGGCTGAAAGTCTATCATATGCCATAGACTAAAGCACAATTCCTACAAAAATTCCAACCAACCAGTGCACCAGCTCTTTTGAACACAGTTTCTATAGTAGAAGATGAAAATCTTCTTCCTACGGCCATACAATGATAGAATTTTAGGAACCTTCATAATGAAACCTCATTTAAATATGAGGCCCCATTCTTCCATTCACTATTCTCTTTCTTCATATCAACCCATCTCATTTCTTTATCTACCATCCACCCACATCCCACGTCACCTACACTCTATTTTTCTTGCTTTCAATAAACAAAACTGCTAGCACTTTCTGCAATCATCAACCTTCGCCACCTCATCAACTTGCATGCAAATGTATAATCTCAAATTTATAGGTATAAAAATTTCTTTTACTCTTTATTCATTTTTAGAATATAGGTTTCAATATTTATATCTAATACTGCATTATATATATCATATAAGACTTAAGCTAGTTTCTCCTTCCCATGCCAAAATTTTTAAAAAGTGAGGACACTTGTCAAATTTTAGTGTGGGGCCAAGGAAGTGTAGTAATTTCCAAATGTCACCTCCATGTTATCCTAGTCATGTCTACATTAAAGGATGTAATTTGGTGATAGTCTGATAGTTTTCATTTCATTAATTTTAAAAATCTTTCTATATCTACTGTACCTTTCATTGTAATTTTTGGGAAAAGATCTCCTATACTTGACATGATTGAAAGGACTAAGAGCTATTATGGGAACATTTGTAGTTAAAGCCTCAATATTCTCCATCATTAATGTATCATTATTCTACATGCCAGAAATAAAGCGGTCTTGATTATGAGAAGTGGTAACAACATACAACATTTTTAAGATTAGTTTTGAAGTTCAGAGAAAAAGAAAATTTGTAGATGTAAGAGGGGCAAAAATTTGTCACAGTAGCAAGAGTGGAAACCAACCATTTTGAAGATGGGAGGACAACTAAAGTGGTATGAGCTAGTCATTCATAATATTTTACTGACAGAGATTAAAGTAGTTTGGCAATTTCATGTTTGTGGATGGCTTGGTTATTTCTTACAATTAATAGAATTTAATGAAGAAGTGGAAATGGAGTTCATGATGACATTTGATGAAGGAGAAGCATCAATTTAGGGATTAAGAGTGGTTGCTACCGAGGAAAGGATAGAAGAGGTCACAAAATTACCAAAAATTGGAGAACATTATCCAAATGAACATGATGCCAAACCTTCAAGGGCACAGTTCACTCAGTAAGGTTACCCTCAACTTGACATTACAAAATGAGGATTTAAGAGACTTTTTCTTTCAACTCCATATCCTAAGCTAGCAACCCACATTATCAGATATTTAACCTATGAAGGTAGGTTTTTGAACTTGCATGCTCATCATTTTAAATTGCTTAGTTGCATAAGGCATAACATGCAAGTTAATATTCCCAGCTTTCTTTACAACATGTTATGTATTAGTGCTGAGGAAACTCAAAAAGGAAAGAATTTTTTTGTTTCCCATCATGTCCTCATTAAAATTCTAGTTGAAAGATATCTTAGGGATTCTTCCCCTATTTCATGGGCAGAATTTGTTGAATCCAAGACCTTACATCCACAAGCCAACCTTGTTGCTCAAAACTTAGAAAATGAGGAAGAAACAATAGAGCCAATTTAAAATCTAGCTAAGAAGGAAAAAAAACCCTCTCCTGATAAGTTTTCTAAGCTTAATTTAGAGGATGATATGCTGAGCTCTTCTAGGGGTAAAGGAAAGCATAAGGTTAGCCCTAACCTTGAAAAGGAAGTGCAAAATCACTCTGTTAAGGTAACAAAAAGAAAGAGGTCTGTGCCTATACCAACTAATCCTATAGCATCTACTCCAATCATGCCTAAACCAAAATGGACCTACAACGTGGTTAACGTTGAAGAAGTTCTTGTACGTAGAAGCCCTCATATGCAAGGTCGAGTATCTCCAGCTTCTATTGAAAAATCAAATGCCCCAATTTCAAAGTCTCAAATAGAGTCAATAGTTGAAAATTTCCCAAATGATTCTCGTATGCAATTAGAGCCTGCAAACATAGAAACACATGAAACTAAGTCTATTAAGGAGACAATGCAAGAGAATCAGGAAATGTGCAAATCAAATCCTACTGTTGTTCTAGAAAAATCACCTAGCAATGAGCAACCTGTCGTGCCATCGATCCTTGAATATTTCAATGTCTCCCTAATACCTTATAAATCTTCCTAGTACACCTAGCATTTCCAACAAGTTTCTAGAGAACAAAAGATGAAATTTGAAACTTGAGAATTTTCATCATCAACAATTCAGTCAATATTGTTTAGTCTATGTAATCATTTTATTTTTCAGAAAGCCTTGTGGAAGCAAGAGAGAGAATAGATGCAAAAGGAAATATTTGATAGAGATGAGGAAATTGAATCATTAAAGGAGCAACTAGAAAAGCAAAAGAAACAAATGAATAAGGCTTTGAAGCTAGCTGGTCAGGCTATGGCCTGTAGACTACCCCCAAGGGTGTATTCTATGTGTTTGAAAGAATAGTTTCTGTTATTTCAGTTGATGATGACAATGAGAAATATTGATTGTGAATTTAAGAATGCTCAAGATTTTTATAATGTGTATCAAACTTTTCCCTCATGGCAAAAGAACTTGTGGTGTGAACTCTATTTGCATAATTTCATAATTTCACAAGAAATAGAGTGGAATTCCTTGCTTTATATAGGGGATGTTCACTTAAGAGCTCTAATGTCATGGATGCACAATGAAACAAATTAAGATAGATAGTTGGATACTTATAGAGACCCTGAAAAATCTAAGCCACTGCCACTCTAGGCTGAATCCCATAAGCTTTATGACCTCTTGAGAGATTGGTTCAAATTAACTTGTGGAAGGCCAAAATTGGAAATCAGAGAGAGAGTGTTTGAAGAAAGGGAAATGTAAGGAAACTTGGCAACAAAGAATATAACCGTTTCACATAACCCATAATAGATCTAAAATTAACACGGAATTAAAATCCACATGCAAGAGAATAGACAACATACCCACAAAATTGTGACACAAGATATACCCTGAGAAACCCTCATTGAGGGAAAAACCCAGCCTCCAAAAGCATCCATCAATCACCATGTATTATTCAGCAAAAAATACCATTTCCATACAACCATGGAAGCCTTCATGGCCATAGCCACAATCGAGCAAACTATGTGAACAAGCATGAATCCACACATCCCATGCCATGCTTTCAACTTTCACAAATGCTCCCTTGGCTAACCTGTCAAGCCTTGTCCCGCTCAACTCTTGCCTTTCTCACTCTTTCTCTCTACAACAACTACCCTTTTGGCTGCTTATATAGTAGCAAGTCCCACAAAACCACTAAGTGGTATTACATAAACCATGTGCTACCTAACCCACTGACCCCACATTTAATATTGGGCATTTAATTCTTTTCCCCAGTATTAAATAATTACATAAAATATTTTCACAATGTTACAATACAACTCATCAAGAATATTCTATGGGAATCTTTACATGTTGCACGTCCATCTAGGTACAACATTACATAATAAAAATAAAATAATAAAATAACAATATTATGCAATGTGTGCAATACCCATTATCTCAACAATCTCCCACTTGTTGTATACATTGCATAGGGTCAATCCGGAGCCACATAAATGAACAAGGGAACAATCCCTCCTAGCACATCCACCATCATGGATCAAAAATACACCAAGTACTTCATCCTGGTACCTGCAACAAAATAAAAGTATCTAGCATCTCGAACATGAATGATCTCATCTCCTATTATGCCACTACCACTGGACATACATAGAAGCCATCCAAAGAGAAAGCCACCCAACTTGTTGCATTAGAAGATCATAAAATCTTGTACCAACTAAAATGCCAAGCACAAAAACATGATCCAAAGGTAATCACATGTGTCCGTAGTTGTCAAAATATCCATAGCTGAAATAGCACCCACAGAAAAGTGCCAAACCCATCCAACTATCCATACCTCAAAGGCATAACAAGTGAATCTCATATCACCGACATATCCAATCTGCAACCTGCAATCACAAGCCTCAAGAGCAATACCTGCCACATATATACCAAGAATCTCCTACTACAAAAGATAATGTCAAATCTATAACCAATCCACTCACAACATCACAAAGAAGTGAATCCATGTAGTATCAAAGACATCCACAATACATAAACTGATATCCTGCAAGAACAACTCTTGTAACAAGTCTCCATTGCTCTCCCAAATTCTTCACAACCAACAGAGTAAAGAGAAAGAAATAACCATGTCATCTCTCACATGACATGCATGAGCACAAACCAGTGATCAAAATCTCTAACCAATATCAAATCCAATGTAGGCAAAACTGAACATCCAGGAAGATAACCAAGACCAAGAGAAACCATGCAAATCATAACCTGTATCATGTCCTTCTACACACACCTCTAGATGTAAACTATGCAAGTATGATCTCCTCAATAAAACCCCAACAAGAAGCCTCAACAAAACCCAAACCATACCATATAACTAATCGTGGATGTAAGCCTCTCACAAGAAGATCAAACTCAATAAAACCATTCCTAAACCAAGGAATAACCATTCCTAATTCAAAGAAAATGCCCAATATAAAACCATCTCCCAAACTCAACCAGCATAACAACATATGCACATGGAGATAACCAATGCTAAACCATCTCTCAAATGAACCCTCCAGAACTAACTCATGTACCATAGCTCAAGATCCATATCCATGAAAGATAAGCATAAATATAATGCAACTAAGAGAAAAAAAATGGGCTATAACTCTCAAGTAGAAAATCGCCAAGTAGACCAAGAGTGGGGAATGAGAATGCTCATCAAGATACCCAAGTCTCCAACCAAGACTCATCTAAGAACAATCTCCTCTCAAGTCCATATTAGGTGACTGCACCTCGGACTTCCTGCTGAAACCATCAATTGTCCCAAAAAATACTTCTCTAATCTAGGAGAAATCAGCATCACCACTGTCTCTAAGTATCCATGAGCACCTGTAACCAATCAATCCATGCCAATTACAAATGCAACATAGCAATAACATGAAGTATCCAGCTTATGATCAATGTACTCAATACCAAGAAACTAAACCAAGATCAATGTCAAAGTTCCAACCATGGCCTCAAGAACATAAACATGAAAACATGATCTAACCATCTCAACTAAAGAGATAACATGCTCTATCTAAACATACTATAACATGCCACAACTCTAAATGCGTATCAAGAGTATACCATGACATAATAATGAAACCATCCTCACACTAAAGATAACATGCCAAATATAAGCATAAACCACACCTTTGCCAAGAACCCTGTGAGTCCTCAAGATGCAACCATCTCCATATACCATGAAGAAAACCATCTCCACATACCATGAAGAACCATCTCCACACACCATGAAGATAACCAAGAACTCCAAGAGTCCTCAAGATCTAACCATCTTCACACACCATGAAGATAACAAGTGCACCATGCAAATGTCAAAGATGCTTCTGCAGCAACAGGATCTAAGACAAACCTCCAACATCTGCAAACACTCAATAAATATATCAATGCCAACAACTCCCACTTAACCATGGTACCAAGTCACCTATGGCATCATAAAATTCATCCTCTCCAAACCAAGAAGATATAAACCAAACATGGAACTAATCCTGCACTGTCACAAGCTCCCACTAAATCGTGTATCCAAGCTATCCATGACATAATGATGAAAAAATCCATCCTCTAACCATGAGAATCAACCAAGGCATCAAATCATCAAAGAACTCAAAGTGCACATCATGAGCTCCTCAAAAGAAATCGAATAACCATGATCCTCAACCAAGAAGATATACCACCATAACTGAATCATAAATCCAAGCTAATGAACATCAAGGATGTACCTGTATATCCAATCATGTCATGCCAAAATCCATGACACCATGATCACATCCATGAACCAAGCATTTGGCTCTCAAAGTGTCCAACTTGTCAGCATAGTCAACCACAATCCTCCACCATGACTGTCCCTGGTAACAACATCTCATCCCTTTTACATGAAGAGAAAATCATGTGACTTAGGGCATAGACAACCCAAATCCAAGCCACCAATCTAAATATGCATCAATAATGAAAGATCAATGGGAAAAGACAACCCATAACCAAGCCATAAATGCAACCTGTAAGTATAGACCGCTTACAACACTGGACAATTTGTAGACCCAACAAGTCATCATACATATCCAAACCAAACACTGATAACCATATCATCATGAGACCAATCTAAAATATGAACTGAGTATACAATGACATCAAATCTTAAATCTCCAATGCCATAAACTCACAATGTTACCATAGTCAAAATATACCTATAAACTGTTTAGATCAATATAACAACAAATAAATCATGCCAAACCTGCACCAAATCTGAACCAATTTGTAGAGCTCTCCAAGAGCTTTCCGTTGACTACTCGAAGTCGAAAATCCGACTTCGTATGCCCAAGTTATGTCCTAATCCGTGCTCAAAATAAATAACATCTAACTTTAGGGCTCTTAAAATCTGACAAAATTTCAAAATCATAGAACTAAACCTACACCATCTTGTATTTCTCTGAATTAGCTTTCCAACACCTATAAGAACTCTGAAATCTGATATTTTGAGAGAAAGTTATGGCCGTTTTACTAAAACTGTCTTTTTACCATTTTCAGAATGATTTTTCATTTTTAATTTTTTTCAGTGACGAAAATTTTGATGGGATTAAATTTGATGGCCATCATGGGCTGAAACCAAAAAACTCTTTCATTTCCTCTGAACATGGCCAAACTAGGGCATATTATATATCACAATTTATGAAAATGTCGACCCGGATCCAATGGTGAGGTCTGTTTTTACCCAGGAGGTCATTTCTGCAAGCTACCCCCCAAAACCCTCATTTAAATGAAACATCCAAAAAAATAATTTTGTCCAACAATTTCACATGCCCAAATATTTTAACATCTCATCATAACAGCAAATCCAAAACCCTAAGATCTGCAATAAATCATTCATATATCTTGCCCTTTTCTTTTATCCTCTCATGCATTCCCATGGATTCAATCTAGGGTTACAAATAATAAAACCATAGCTCTGATACCACTTATAAGGAAACTTGGCAACAAAGAATATAACCATTTCCACATAACCCATAATAGATCTAAAATTAACACAGAATTAAAATCCACATGCAAGAGAATAGACAACATACCCACAAAATTGTGACACAAGATATACCCTGGGAAACCCTCATTGAGGGAAAAACTCAGCCTCCAAAAGCATCCATCACCATGTATTATTCAGCAAAAAATACCATTTCCATACAACCATGGAAGCCTTCATGGCCATAGCCATAACCGAGCAAACTATGTGAACAAGCATGAATCCACACATCCCATGCCGTGCTTTCAACCTTCACAAATGCTCCCTTGGCTAACCTGTCAAGCCTTGTCCCGCTCGACTCTTGCCTTTCTCACTCTTTCTCTCTACAACAACTACCCTTGTGGCTGCTTATATAGTATCAAGTCCCACAAAACCACTAAGTGGTATTACATAAACCATGTGCTACCTAACCCACTGACCCCACATTTAATATTGAGCATTTAATTCTTTTCCCCAATATTAAATAATTACATAAAATATTTTCACAATGTTACAATACAACTCATCAAGAATATTCCATGGGAATCTTTACATGTTGCACGTCCATCTAGGTACAACATTACATAATAAAAATAAAATAATAAAATAACAATATTATGCAATGTGTGCAACACCCATTATCTCAACAGGAAAATTTTTATAGAGAGTATCATACACTTCCTAATTTTCCACATCAAAGAGCAATTGCAGGGCTTAGAAATAGGTGGAGTCAATTGCCAAAATCTTTTAGGATGGCTGAACCACACAACCCTATTAATTTCAAGGCAACAATGAATAGAGTGGCTAAATACATGTAATTAGGAAGGCAAATCAAGAAAGAGATATGGATGCCACTATCCTTCCAACCTCCTACCCTTCTCTAGCCCCTGTATGAAAAAAATGCTACCAGGTTAGATCCATTAGTTGAAGAACACTTGGGTGAGCATTGGAGATGATCCAGAGGATATTTCTACACCTTTAGAAATGGGAAATAGGGGAAGACAATAGTAGGAGATTTTAGAGCAATGGTAAAGAAGTACAATGCTTGAGGATAAGCATTTGCATAGTGAGGGGCAGATGATGAGGCATATTAATGTCTCAAATTTGATATAGTTTTTATATAGTCTAAACTTACTCTTTGAGCCATGTGAAAAACATTTCCAAAATATTTGTTTTAAATGTCTTGTGAACTTATGCTGAATGCAGCTAGGACCTATTAAATCTATAGAGGTGGATATGATGTACCTTGCTTAATATTATATATAAAGTGTAGTATTTCATATAAATATTTTAAGCTATGTTATAATATTTGAGTGAGAGTAGAAATGTTTTTGTATGTGTTTGAATGTTTCTAATTTTTAGGAAATGGAGAAGTGGCATGAAGAGTGGTGAGCACTGTATTAAAGGAGTAATGAAGATTGGTCATAGCATGAGAAGTGTAGGTCAGTTTCGGGTGATAAGCAATGTTTGTGAGAGGAGTTATTTCAGGAAGCCCAATTTGTTACATTATCTATGGACTGTTATTCTATTGCTCAATCAATATTCTAAAAGTCATGGTTGACATCCTACCCTTTTTCTACTGATGATGTTTGCTCACAAATTTTTATGTTATGTTTTTAATAAGTTCCAATCCTCTATATATATGGAGAGTTAGAGTTAGTTAGGGGGATTTTGAAGTTGTTTTCTCTGTTCTCTACAAATTGTTCAGTCATGTAACAAAAGAAAAATTTTGATGAGAGAGTGATTTTGGATTACCTATTGTGTAATTAGTTAGTTGAAGCCAACCAAGGGGGCCCACTTGGGAGGTGGAATAGATTTAGGTAGACTAGATTCATTTCTTGCAATTTCTTGTTTAAGATAGATTTACTATATTAGTCCTACAACATAGTTACTGTGAAAGTTCCTGTAGCACTAGTGGAAAATGATCGTAGTGGATGTTTGAACTATTAACTAGTTTAGAATTCCCTTTTCTGTAATTTCTATAGTTCTCTGTTGATAATCTAAGTGTGTTTACTATTATGTATTAGTAGTATATATTCCTTTCATGCATTTACTTTCATGTAGCATAGGTGTTAAGCCTCTTAAAGGAACTTGGTGCACATACTATGCTGACCCATTTCAAGTCCTACATCCCTGGGTTGACAATTCAAATATATTTTCATAATGGAATAGATAGTTCTCAAAATGGATATAGTATCCTTGTTAGAGGAATAGTAGTGTGATTATGTTGATCTATTATGGAAACCTCCACACCATACACATGTAAAAGCTATTTTCTCTTGATCACTAGGGGAAATTTTGATTTAATTGTATTCATAGAAGCCATCTATTAAAGGGTACATTTCATAACCCAAAATCATATTCACTATCATGTCTATGTTAGGAAGTCAAAAATCATCCTTAGAGCATGCTTTGTTCAAGTCTTTAAAATCTACGCATACATGGATGGACTTATCATGTTTGGAAACATGTATAATGTTGGAGATCCACTCTACATAGTCAATAGCTTGGATGAATTTTGCACTTAAGAGATTCTCTAGTTCCTTTTTAACCAAGAGAGCAAAATGTGGGTGCATCTTTCTCAATTTTATCTTGACAGGTTTAACACTAGGCAAAATAGATAAGTGATCCATGATAAAATATGTCTCAAGGCTAGGAATATCTGAATAGGTCTATGAAAAATTTATTTTATTTTCTTGGAAGAACTTAGTGAAGATCTCCTTTTCCTCAACTGATAGTGATTGAGGAACATGAATGATCTTAGGAGACTCTTCTCTACCAAAATTGATAGGTTGCATAGGTTCAATGAAAACCAAAGATTTGTTATGGAAATAGCTTGGTATACTACTAAGAACCTCATCCTTAGGTTCCATAAAGAGGTTTTCACCCTTGTATACATCTTTATTTTTACTTTTTTGAGGTTCAGACAGTGCCACAATGTGGTTTTTTCCATTTGAACGGTTATTTTTTATTTTTCCCTTGATATTTTGACTAACGTACTTGATATCTATTTCCATCACATTAATCTTTGGTTTTCTAATGGAATATATTATAGGTTCAATGGTATTTAGGTAGCAATTGATCTCATAGTCATTATAAAAGGATGGTAGTTCCAGTCTTGGTGTTGAGCATACCAAATTATGAGATCAGGGTATATCAGTGAGAGGAAAGTGGAAGCTTCAACATTGTTGATGTCAAAGGAATTATCTCTGAAGATATAAAAAGTCAAACCTATAGGGAAAACTCCAAAGGAATCCAAATTAGTAATAGATCTAGAGGGACTTACATGATCCACTAGACTAAATTGTGAACCAAACTCATCATGCCCTAGACTAGACTTGTCGACTACATTTGGCTGGGTGGCATAGGTGTGTATGAAATCCACTCCTAACTCACAAGATGCATCTAGGGGAGATTCCCATTCATATTCACTAGAATATGTACTCTAGTTCCAGGCTAGCAAGTGAGAAATGTTTTCTCTTATCCTTCCTTTGTTAGGACCTTGATGGTCAAAATCATCAAAGTAATGTTGCCTAGACATAGAAGCTTCATCATTATTATTGGTGATCATTGGTTCTTCTATCCAAAGAAGGTGAGTAGAAGGCATGAAGTATTCTTCTAGTGTAGTAGAATAAGTGGATCATCATCCTCTTATTCACTAGTTATAGCCCGGCCCTTCTATCAAACCTTGGTAATTCATCTTGTAGCCCAAAACCTAGACCAGAAGTATCTCTATTTTTTCATCCCTCAATATGAATTTAGGGTTCTAAAAGATATTTCTTATCACTAGCTAGGGATCCTTGCCATGATAGCCCATATTTTTCAAGAATTTTTAGGCTTTTTATAATGCTTGGGAGAAATGAGAGTAGTGATAGTAACCTCCTCAACATCTTCTTCCTACCTATAAATCCAATCTCTTATGACTTGATTTTCCTTTTCTACTTCTAGAGGAATGAAGGACTAAACAAAGGTCCTTAAGACGATCATGTCCAAAGCTGAGGGCTTCATTTTGTCAGAGGGTTTCCCATAAGATTTTGGAGAAATTGATAAGGAAATAATAGAATCAAGAGTATATTCTCCCGTACCAAGGTTCATCATTTTTAGTTTTTGTTCACACGCCTTAAGGGAGGGGTTGAGCTCATAAGAAGAATGATTATGAGGCACTAACATTTTAGTAGTGATGAGCATGTTGATAGACATTGAATTATCCTTTGGAATAATGATCTCAATACCATTAATGAGAACTTTATACACTAACGGTACTTTGACAAGACAAATTGCATGTCATGGATCCATGGTCTCCCTAGCAACATATTATATGGAAATGTAATGTATAAGACTTGAAAGATTGCATCTTTTTCCATAGGACCCACATAGATAGGCATCACAATTAGGCCTTCAGAAGGCCATTCAACCTCATCATATGCTTTGATGGTGATTTTTTGTCTAGGGTTGATAGAAAATTTAGACTTCAATTTGAAGAGCTAGGTTTTGGGGATGGTTAAGTCCTTGTCATCCTCCTCAAAGAATGTGAGATAATGAGGTGAGGAAATATGATTGAACATAGCTTGAAATTGCTCAATGTCAATATCCATAAGAATATTGGTTATGTGTAAGGATTTTTCAAGAATCTCCTTGTGCAAAGGACATAATTCTACAAAATCAAAGATGGATATTTGTGTAGCGGTTCATTCTAACCGACTAACAAGATCATAATTAGATATAGCTAGAGTAGTCTCTTGTTTGGATGATGAAACATTCTTAGGATCATTTTCAACTTTGAGGAGAACCTTAGATTTCCCCCTAGTGATAGTGTTGAGTGTCTCACCATTCAAAGAGGAAGGTTCTGCCACCTTAAGAATTACCTTAGGTCTAGTGTCTCTAGAGTTTTTTTGAGGATTACATGTTCTTAAGACCAACTTAGGCTTCTCATAATTTGTGTCATAGTTGGGGTCCTTGTCATTAATCTTTGCATCATAATTTGTTTTGTTAGTATGGGATGATTCCCTCTTTTCATATTTAGGTAATGACTTCTTGAAGGCTTTATGATCATAATTTTTAACTAAGCCATCTGTTATGAATTTTCCTCTATCAATGAGGTCTTGGATACCATCCTTGAGTTTAAAACAATTTTGAGTGTTATTTCCCTTACTCCTATGATAATTGCAAAAATGATCATCCATCCACCAAGTAGGCTTGATGGGTGGGTCATAGGGCCCAAGTTATCTGGAAGCATGACAAGCTTATTTGTGAGAAAGGTCTTTAGGACCACCTCATAGGATTCTACCATTGGTGTATAGGCACACTTTGGTTTAGATGATTTTTTGGTTTTTTCAAAGGTTTGAGACTTTGAAGTCTCTTATTGTTTGGCAACATAGATAGCATTAGAAAGGTTGAATGCTGATTCCTTGGCCTTAGGAGCATCCACTACTCCATCATTGACAACACACTTGTTTTTGTTCCAAGGTTTGTTCTTATCCTTTCCATTCTCATTGCCATTTTTATCTTTTTTTAGCACAATGTCATCTTTCTTAACAACAACATCCTCAAAATAGTATGCACTTTTGATCATGTCATTGAAGGATGTGAATAATTATTTCCTAAGGTTAAAGTATAGTTCAAGTACAAGTGTGTTAACAAAAAATGTCAATTTTCTTAGTCTCAAAAATATGTTGAGGGTACTTGGAGTGTGCAGATCTCCAATGTTGAAGGTATGTAGCAAAAGGTTCATCTTGTTTTTGCTTTATATTGCACAAGTCTAGCACAGTGATAGGATGTTGAATGTTATAAGAATATTCTTGAATGAACCATTGTTTAATCTTCTCAAATGATTTGAGAAAAGTGACAACTTTGTGAACCATTCCATAACTTGGCCCCTCAAGCTCCTAGGAAAAAACCTCATACAATAGGTGTCTTTATGCATAAAGTCCATGCTAAGAGAATAGATGTGTCTTACATGATCATGAGGATCACCATTTCCATCATATTTGTCATATTTAGGAACATCTATATCCCTAGGAAATGGGACCATGTAAAGATTTCTATCAAATGGAAGATCACATATTGATTCTACAAAAGAGGTCTTAGGTTGTTCTTTGGAGACTTGTAATTGAGTGAGTTGATTTTTGAGTTCTTTTATTTCTTCTCTCAAGATTTTAGCCTTAGTAGGTTCTCATCTTTGGATGATTCTTTGTACATCAAAGTCAAGAGGGAGTTTGCATCCCTTAGCTATCATACATTGAAAATATTGGTCACCATTTTGTTGTAAGGCTTATAGCATCAACCTTTAGGTAACCTCATTTTGTTGAAATCTCATAAGATCTTCACGAGTGATTTCATCATTAACCCTACTTTGGTGATGTGACTATGAGTGTCTAGTTGGTGATGGACATGCTCCTGTGTTTATTGTAGGAGATCCAGGTGCCGCATTGATTCCATCATTGCCACCAAGAGGAATATTTTCAAAAAGATTGCTATAGTAACCATGTTCACATCTATTCTCAGCATTACATGCATGAGCATCAATGTCAACTTGATGTTAAGATCTTTCTCTATTAGCCATGCATATGGCCTCTGTTAGGTTTTCTTTTTCTTGGCACACTTGTTCTTCTAGGCAACATTTCCTCTTTTTGGGATGCATGGTGATTGACATGATGTCTTCAGCCCTAGGAGTATCAAAGGGCATGTTGAAAGGGTTCTCAAAGCTATAGAGCAGATTCTGCCAAGTGTTAGCCTCTCTTGGCTTATCAGAGATAGATTCCTCCACACAAGCTTGTCCATAAGGACGTCTAGTTAAGTTACTAATTATTCAAAGGTGAAAGAAGGATGGCTTCCTTGATTGACTTAGAACCTAGACACAACCAACATGTAAGGATATGTCTTCATCTAACAAGATGAGGTAAAACATTTTAGATTTGGAGCTTGTATTGTCAAGAATGATCACTTGTCAAAGATAAAATAAGTGAGTGGCTTTTTATGATTGATCAAGAACTTACAACACTAATGACTTGAGCCAACAGGATGATCAAGAAGCTTGATAGAAAATAGATAGCATAGAAAGGTGACCAAATTTTTACAAGTGATCATTAGAAACATTTTTAGCTCATATCTGACAAACTAAACCGATCTTTTCAACTTAGAAGAGTACCTAACATGAAGATTTTAGACCAGACTCATGTAGGACAAAGTGATGACACCCCTAAACCAAATATGATGCAACTCTGATTCAATTTTGGAACCAACAAAAGCTAAGAGATATTTGTTAGAAGGCCAAGAAATACAAGACCAACAACAACAATCATATGCCAGACTTTTCTACACTTGGGTGATACTTTTCACTCATATGATAGTTTTCCTAAGTAGTATGATAGACTTGACAAGTAGCATGTAGTAGAGTTCATAGTAGTGGTGCGATATGTAGTGACTCTCGTGTTTGTAATCTGTACTTTGTCTATTTTGATTTGAAAGATACTTGATACTCTTATCATACATACTTTGTGACAACCTAAGGGTTATATGTTATACTTTGATTCATTACCATAGAAATAGAGGGATTGGATTTCTATAGCTTCCGTGGGATTTTATTTTATTGTGCGGGTTTTAGTTTATGCTCTTTTGTTGCCATGTAGGGCCTTCCTGCTTTATTGTTTTTTCTTCATTTTATGTTCTATTTTTGGTAGCCATTTGGCTAGAGGCTTAAAAATAGTGTTTCCTTCTATTTCTATTTGCTGGTTCTACATGGTTGGTTAGGTATGAACATTTTACCAATTTTTGGGATGGGGTTTTGGGGTTTTGCACTGTTATGCTGACTGCTTTTGCATACAATGTTTGAACCCAAATATTATTGGTTTTTTGGGGGTTTTGTACCCAAAGATCAAATGGATTTTAATTTTGAAGATTTTTAGTTTTTGGAGGTTTTACCTCATTTTGTGTGCCACTCTATTTTCTTAGGTTTTCTTGGCACAATGTGGGTCGTAGATCTGGATGATCCATTTGGATGTCAATCAGACCATTTTTGCACTTTTATGTTGCATTGAGATGCATGTCACATCTGTCCTCTCAATTCTATTTTTAGTTGAGTGACTTTTTGCATTGTTTTCTCATCTAGTCCTTGTGTTATGATCTTCGTGATGGTGGTGCACCACACACGAGTATGTGTGTGTACACTTATTGACTGACTTTCTAGTCTTCATCTTCTGTGGTACTTCCAGAAGTTATGATCATTAGGGTTGGGTTGGGAATTTGCATGCCTACGGGCACTCATCATTGGATGAGCATGGATAGGGTAGGGTAGCATATGGAGGGGGCTTCTACCTTGCATCCTAGTGATCATTGTGTCCAGAGGGTTGGTGAAGGAAGTTATAATCAAGTGATAACTAAATAAAAAAATTGGGTGGTTATAAATAATTTAAGATAATTAAAATTGGACTGGGTGCCTTCCGTTGGGGAGAGCAGTTGCCAATACTAGCTTAGGCTTGTTGATGCCAAGCAACTATCCATGATGTTAGCCCCTACTTAGTAGCCCATTGAGTTTCTAACTAGGACCTATAGTTATGCATTGTCTATGTCTTTGTTTTAGTCATCATACTATCTAGCATGAGTGTTAGCCATGGACATTTGTGTGTGTGTTTGTGGTTGGATCATTATCTCCATCAGCATGGTGGGAGTGGACCTATAGGTTCCATGTGGCTGGGAGGCATAGCTACCCATACCACTACTAGGGACTAGTGTATAGAGATAGTCTATTGTTCTAGCATAACTATTGTTGGATATTTTCACTTAGTACTTCAGGTTCAAGAGTATGTTTTCTTGTAATTTATGCTTTCATTAGGATGATTGTATATCATGATTAGATGATGTTAGTTGTTGTTGCATTTCCTTATTATGATGATTAGCATATGATAGATGATGTGATCTATTTTGTAGGATTTTTTATGCTTTGTGTTTATCATGTTAGATTTCCTTATGCTTATGTTGTAGCATGTTATAATAGTGACGTCCCTATATGATAGTATCGACAATATGATTTGGTAGCTTGGGATGTTATGTGCAAGGGATGGCTAGGGTCCACAATGGCCTTATGATGCTATTGTGGCGAGGAGGAATCATGTACTTAGTTTGGTTGTACTACTCATTGCAATGTTATTTCTATTATTGTGATGCTGCTTTAGTATTCTATGATGTTCCCTTCTATTCTTTCCCTTCACTATATGACTAGATGGTTAGATGCAGTTCTGGCCTTCTGTCTCTCAGATGTTGTTTGAGTGTTCTTGCCTCAAAATGTGGATTCGGTACTCCCTAGCATGGAGAAATTTCATTAACTAGTCTTTTTGCATTTTTTCTTCTTGCATGTTGTTTTGAGTCTTCACGTGAAATTGCGCATCCTCATGTGAGGATGCAAAATCTCTCGTGGTGTGTTGGGTTTCTTCACGCGGCTTGGCACTTTCTCACACAAAACCCTAGACTAGTCTTGGGGTGTCTTGGTGGTATGAACAAACACTTCCTCATGCCATTATGCACACCTTTATGTGAAAAGGTATTTCTTGGCATGGCATGTTGCACATCTTCGCACAAAAACCTATCAGTCTGTGGTCCTCACATAGAAACTAGAGGGCATCTCCACTAGTTTTTGGGGATCAATTTTTGGAGTTCCTAGTACCCTTTGGGATGACTTAAATTACCATGCTCTAATATTTTTAATATTCATTGTATGGTTGTCTTTTTGGGAGTTTAGTTCTGGTTAGTGTGTTTCAGTTTAGGTAGTCATGTTTGAAGATTCATTGGTTGCTGGGATGGTGGTTAAGAATTCCATTGTGATCTTTTAGATTTGTGTATGATGTTTTCATGTGCACTCATACTTGCAAAAAAAATCTTGGCTAGGTGGTATAGTGGTAAATCTAGTTCTCAAAACCAAAGTGCTTAGAATTCTAGGCAAGATATATAGTTTGTCTAGTCCTTAGGAAAGGGACAAGCTCAGTTGACACCTTCTTAGGGTGGTCAGCACCGTAAGAATAAGAGGAGTTATTGGAGCAAGGGTGGATAGAGTGTAGGTGACTCAAGAAAGAAAGGAGATAACTAGAATCAAGGATAGAAATCTTAGTAGGATCATCCCCATTAGAGTGCTCAACAAAATTCTAGCAGGGGTAGTGCACCTTATCCTGGTGCTACCTAGGGTGGTCATGGAACAGGTTTCAACTGTGGAGGAAATTGTTATTCGTGTGGCCAGCCTAGCCATTGATATTTTGAGCACTCCATCAAACCATCTTTAGGACCTAGTAGGGGTGCAACAAGATGTAAGCCTACTATAGGAGATGCTAGTAGGAATCATAGAGTCTTTGCAGTGGTTGAAAATTGTCAAGCTGATCACCAAGGTATAGTAGTTGAAGCTACAAGTACATTGCATGATATTTCATCTTCAGTTTTATTCAACTTAGGTGCTTTTGATTATTTCATATCACCATCTCTTGTTCAGTGGTGTGAGCTAGTGGTAGTATGTCTGGTCGATAGGTGGCAAGTTGAGTTAGCCATAGGTTCCAAAGTGACTGTTGACTCATTGATTAGGAGTTGTCTTTTGAATTTGGGTACCTTCACCACCACAATGGATATACACATTCTACCTCTAGGATTGTATGGCATTGTGTTGGGCATGGATTAGTTAGCCACCCATTAGGTGAATATTGATTACCATCATAAGATGGTACAATGTGTTAATGACATAGTGGGCAGGTGGAACTTTTGGGGGTCTTGAGACCAGTCTCACTTTGGATGATCTCAGCTAATCAATTGAAGTAGAGTGTATGGAAAGGTTGTCAGTTGTTTCTTATTTCTATTAATGATCTTGAGGAAGTTGAGAGCCATACGATGACACTTGATGATCACCCACTCCTTTGTGAGTATGCAGATGTGTTCCCTAATGAGATTCTAGGCATGCCACCATAGCGTGACATTGACTTCCAAATTAATCTTGTACTAGGAGCAGATCCAATTTCATAGGCTCCTTACCACATGTCTACTTAGGAGTTAAGTGAGCTCAGCTTATAGTTGGAGGAATTTTTAGCCAAGGGCCATATTCATCCTAGTGTATCGATGTGGGGTGCACTAATCATCTTCATAAAGAAGAAGGATGTTTCTTTGCATTTGCACATTAACTATTGACTGTTGAATAAGGTGATAGTGAAGAACCATTATCCTTTGCCAAGGATAGACGACTTATTTGATCAGATGAAGGAAGCATGAGTGTTGTCAAATATTAATCTAAAGTCAAGATACCATCAACTTCATATTCAAGAGGTTGATATTCATCAAACAACATTTTGTACATGGTATGGGCATTATGAGTTCATATTTTTACCCTTTGGGTTAACCAATGTGCCATAAGTATTTATGAGTTTGATGAATGGTGTATTTTGTAGTTACCTCAATCAACGTGTCATTATATTTCTAGATGACATATTGATCTATTCAAAGACTGTAGAGGAGCATGAAGTCTATTTATGTTAGGTATTGTAGTGCTTGAAAGGCCATCAATTGTATGGAAACTTGAGTAAATGTGGGTTCTTCCAGTTTGAGGTGAAGTGTCTAGGACACATCATTACTAGTGATGGAATTGCAGTGGATCTGAAGAAGATTTGTGCTATCATGGATTGGTCAATACCCACTAATGTCTCAAAAGTTCATAGTTTCATGACATTGGCAGATTACTACTATTGCTTTGTGAAGGATTTCTCATAAGTATCTCATCCCATCACTTCTTTTCAGAAAAAAGTAAGAAGTATGTTTGGTCAAACTAGTGTGAGGCCACATTTAATGCTCTTTAGGAGTGTTTGACCAGTGCACTAGTCCTTGTAGTGCCTAATCCTATAGGTTATTTCATGGTTTGCACAGATGATTCATTGGAATGCGTGGGTGTGGTGTTGATGTAGGATGGTTGAGTGAGTGCATATGAGTCCAAGAAACTCAAGGACCATGAGCTTAACTACCCCACTCATTATTTGGAACTCATAGCCATAGTGCATGCCCTTATCCATTGGAGGCATTTTTGTTTGGGACATAGGTTTGAGTTGCATAGCGATCATACTAGCTTGCAGTATATCTTTACTCAGCCAAACCTAAATGCATGACAATATCATTGGATGGAGTTCCTATGTGAATATGGATTTGATGCTCATTACATTAAAGGGAAGGAGAATGTCATTGTGATGCTTTGAGCAAAAGGAAACATAAGGTATCTATGATGTCATTGGGAGCAGATTTATGAGGCCATATCTTGGAGGCTCTACCTAGTGACACTTGGCATTAGGAGGTGAGGGTGGAGATAAAGTTTGGACATACCCTTGAAGGGAGATTTTTTGGTTATGTTCTTGAGTTTGATGGACTACTACAACACATGGGGCATATCTATGTACCCATGTCGAGTGATCTTTGTACCTTAGTTTTTTTAGAAGTGCATCATGCACCATATTCTACACATCCTAGTGTTAAGAAGATGCATGTTGATCTCAAACAACTATACTTCTAGGTAGGTATGAGGCACAATGTTGATGATTTTTTTGCTAGATGTCTTGAGTGCCAAAGAGTGAAGGCAAAGCATCAACATCTAGCAGGTCTTTTGCATCCACATACTATTCCAAAGTGGAAGTGGGATATGATATCTATTGATTTTATCATAGGTTTTCCTATGTCATTATGAAGACATGATTGTATCATGGTGATAGTGGACAAGTTGTCCAGGGTAGCACATTTTTCACCCATAAGAGCATCCTACACAACTTTAGTAGCACATGTCTTCTTGGAGGATATTTTTCAATTTGCATTTTATTCCTTGTTAGATTATTTTAGATAGAGATCCAGTGTTTACTTCTGCACTGTAGATGCCTCTCTAGCATGCTTTGGGCACGTAGCTCAATTTTAGTTTGGCTTATCACCTAGAGATCGATGGTCAGACTGAGAGAGTGAATCAAGTTCTAGAGGATATTGTTCACATGTATGTTATGGATAGGTAGGTGAAGTGGGAGGACTATTCCTACCTTGTTGAGTTTGTATACAACAACAGGTATCATGGTTCTCTTGGCATGTCACATTTTTTAGGCCTTGTATGGTAGACCATGTCGTACCCCTTTGAGTTAGGATCACTTAGAGGATCGAGTTCTTTTGGGTCCAAAGATGCTTCAGGATATGGAGTAGTAGGTTGTTTACATCAAGGAGCATTTGGTTATTTCTCAAGATAGGTAGAAGAAGTATGTTGATGCCAATAGGTTGGATCATCACTTTTCTATTGGTGATAGGGTGTTTTTGTGAGTGCATCTGAGGAAGAGCCCTATCCATTATAGGAAAGGCTCTAAGTTGGCACCACACTTTATCATACCTTTTAAGATCCTCGAGAGGATTGGTCTTGTTGCTTATCAACTAGCATTGCCACTTAGCCTATCATGCATCCATGATGTTTTTCATGTTTCTATTTTGGATGCTTTACGGGTAGCGAACAAGTAGTTTACTTTGAAGTCCATTTGTATCCTATAAAAACAAAGATTGACCTTGTGAGGTCAAGATATTGAGTAGGTAAGGGTCCAATGGGACTCGAGTGATGAGACCTCTATAACTTAGGAGGATGCTACATGACTGAGGGGGTTATACCCCTATCTTTTTGCTAGCTTCTAGGAGTAAGCTTATGCTAGTGGGGGAGGATGTAGTGCTTCTTGTGTTTGCAGTCTGTACCTTGTCTATTTTTATTTGAGAGATACTTGATACTCTTATTATATGTACTTTGTGATGACCTAAGGGTCGGATGTTATACTTTGATTAAGTACCATAGATGCTTTACTAAAATGCTATTCAATTTATCATATTTTCATGTTGATGCCATTTTGAGATGATAGTAGATCTATGATGATATTTATTTATCTAGTGTTTAGTCATATTTCTTTTTATGTGATGTGATGGATTTATGCTATGGTGTAGGAACTATATCCCTGGTAGTGGCACATGGAGTTAGTGATTCAACCATTCATATTTTACCAATGTCATCCCTGTATGGTTGACATATCCTTATCTAATTATTTTAAATTAAAACCTTTCGATGATTAGTAAATCCAAACTCATCTAATTATGTGATTAGACTAGTGAGCATGTATGTGCATTTAGAGGTTTGCATTGTCACGAAGGTTGTTTAGTGAATTTTGGGTTTTTAGGCTTTAAATCTTCACAAATTTAATTTCTAGTAGCTTTTCCTTAGGTGAATTGCCATTATGACGAATAACCTCTTTTTTTTTTGGGTTGATTCGAAGTCTAGTTACTCTGACTGGCTATTTGCCCTAATCGACTATTAACTCAAAAAGTGAATAAGTATTGAAAAATGGATTTTATTATTCACCTCTCACTTTTTGAAAATAGAATTTGAGAGATTTTATGAAATCCTCTTCCTGAAGGATTAGATTTCCATTCATTCTGGGAGCTGTGAGCATACGATCTTCATGAGGTTGGTCTTGTTCGATCCAGCTTGGGTAGACCTTGCTTTGCCATGACTTTCAGTAGCTTTGATGAGCATTTTATTTTATTGTGTGCATTTTAGTTTTTTCCTTTTTGCTATCTGGTAGGACCTTCCCATTTTATTGTTTCTACTTCATTTTAGGTTCTCTTTTCGATAGCTATTTGGCTAGAGGCTGAGAACTAGTGTTTCCCATTGTTTCTATTTACTAGTTTTGCTTGGTTGGTCAAGTACGAACATTTTACCAATTTTTGTGATGGGCATTTGGGATTTCACACCATTATGTTGGCCACTTTTGCATATGATGTTTGAACCCAAATATTATTGAATTTTTAGGGGTTTAGTACATTAAGACCAAATGGGTTTTAATTTTGAAGTATTTCAATTTTTTGGGGTTTTTACCTCATTTTGCATACCGCCCTATTTTCTCAAGTTTTCTTGGCACAATGTGGCTTATGCACTTGGATGATCTATTTGGATGTCATTCACACCACTATTGCACTTTTATGTTGCATTGGGATGCATGCCACATCTGTCCTCCTAATTTTGTTTTCGATTGAGTGACTTTCAACATTGTTTTCTTATCTAGTCCTTGGTTTATGATCTTCATGATGGTGGTGTGCCACACACAAGTACGTGCATGTACACTTGTCAAGTGACTTGCGAGTCTTGATCTTCCATGGTACTTTGGGAAGTTATGATCATTAGGGTTGGGTTGGGAATTTACATGCCTATAAGCAGTCATCATTGGATGAGCATGGGTAGGATAGGGTAGCATATGGAAGGGGCCTCTACCTCACAACCTAGCAATCATTGTGCCTAGAGGGTTGGAAAAGGAAGTTTTAATCAAGTGATAAATAAATAAAAAAACTAGGTAGTAATATATAATTTAAGATAATTAAAACTGGACTATGTGCCTTCTATTGGGGAGAGCAATTGCCAATACTAGCTTTGGCTTGTCAATGCCAATAGACTCTCCATGATGTTAGCCACTAGTTAGTAGCCCATTGAGTGTCTGACTAGGACTTGTAGTTATGCATTGTCTATTTCTTTGTTTTAGTCATCATACTGTCTAGCATGAGTGTTAGGCCATGGACATTTTCTCTATGTGTGTGTTTGTGGTTGGATCATTATCTCCATCAACACAATGGGAGTGGACCTACAGGTGCCACATGGTTGGGAGGCGTAGCTACCCATACTACTACTAGAGACTAGTGTACAAAGATGGTCTATTATTCTAGCATGACTATTGTTGGATGTTTTCACTTGGTACTTTAGGTTCTAGAGTATGCTTTCTTGTGATTTATGCTTTCATTGGGATGCTTGTATATCATGTTTAGATGATGTTAGTTATTGTCGCATTTCCTTATTATGATGATTAGCATATGATAGATGATGTTATCTATTTTGTAGGATTTCTTATGCTTTGCATTTGGCATGTTAGATTTCCTTATACTTATGTTGTAGCATGTTTTAGTAGTGATGTCCCTATATGATAGTACCAATGATTTGATTGGTAGCTTGGGATGTTACGCACGAGGGATGGCTAGGGTCCACAATGGCCTTATGATGCTATTATGGTTGGGAGGAACTACATACTTAGTTTGGTTGTACTACTCATTGTGATATTATTTTTGTTATTGCGATGTTGCTTTAGTACTCTGCAATGTTCCCACTTGCTCTTTCCCTTCACCATATGACTAGATAGTTAGATGCAGTTCTAGCCTTCTATCTCTCAAATATTGTTTGAGTGTTCTTGACTTGAAATGTGGATCCGGTACTCCCTAGTGTGGATAAATTTCATTAACTATTCTTTTTGCATTTTGTCTTCTTGCATTTTGTTTTGAGTCTTTGTGCAAAATTATGCATCCTCATGTGAGGATGCAAGATCCCACATGGTGTGTTGGGTTTCTTCTCATGGCTTGGAACTTTCTTACACAAAACCCTACACTAGTAGTCATTGGGTGTCTTGGTGGTATAGCCAAACACTTTCTCATGCCATTGTGCACATCTTTGCGTGGAAATATATTTGTTTATGTGTCATGTTGTCCATCTTCATGTGAAAACTTGTTAGTCTGTGGTCCTTGCATGGAAACTAGGGGGCATCTCCATTGGTTTTCAAGAATCAAATTTTGGAGCTCCTAGTGCCCTTTGGGATGACTTAAATTACCATGCTCTAACAGATTTTATATTCATTGTATGATTATCTTTTTGGGAGTTCAATTCCAGTTAGCGTGTGTCAATTTGTGTATTGGCGTTTAGAGATTCATTGGTTGTTGGGATGGTAGTTAAGACTTCCATTGCAATCTTTGAGATCCATATATGGTATTTTCATGTACACTCATACTTGCAAAAAAAAAAAATCTTGGCTTGTACTTCATCCTTGTTCCAAGGATCTTCGAGCAGGGCATTACATGATACTTTGGTAGGTGCAAAATATCACATGATATTTCTTCGACGGTTGTGCATTAAAGGGCTAGTGAACTGAGAAAAATGGAATTTAAGGCTTGAACATCCTATGTTTTAGTTTTTTTTTAACTTCTCCTAGCAAAATGTAGTATTGATAGTATAGGAGTACAATTTGTAGCAAAAAACATCATAATATGAAAATAGTAAGGGGAAATTCACATGTCTCAAATATTTGGACAAGGGACAAAGAAACCTTTCCAACACAAGCAATTGGGATATCCAAAATAAAAATCCCTACGAATGTTAACAAGATGTTTCAAGTTCAAGAACATTTATACATGTTTTTTCACATTGAAAGATACATGCCAAGCAATACTACCTAAGGTCACAGTTCATTACTCGACACCTTGGCCCATGCTTGATGCCCCTTCACCTCACACCAAGTGGTTTCCCATGAGAGATATTTGCTTTTTCATGGATATTCCATTGGCATAACTAAGAGGACACAAATGGTGAGTGTAATATCTTGGGGTGATCTGGATAATCCACTAGGATTGGTCCTTGCACCAAGATTTTGTGCGGAAAAATAAGGTATCTTCTATCTTTTGATGCTTATAAGGGGCACCTTATCTTGTAGAAAGTAATGAACCTTGCAGCCACAATAGTACCCTAAACATTCTTGCCTAGCATTTTCCTCATGGTTCCAATGCCACAAGTATTCACACTAAGAGAAGACAAGCACTATATTTACCAATGTTTTGTGTTGTTGATAGCCTTGAGTTTATATTGGGTTAGAATATTTCGGTTCACTTGTCCCCACATGGGTTTTTCCTCTTGATCTCTCAAGAGAAGGCCCTCTAAAGGATTCTATACTACAGAAAATGGATCCACTTTTGGAGGTCAAGGTTTTTGATTCACCGCAAGGGTGAAGAGCATACTCTTCTATTCCAATAATTTCCCCTAAACACACTATGAAGATCAATTATACCACTTATGTTTGAAATCTAAGGGTGGGTCAAGATTTCTAATTCACCCCAAGGGTCAAGAGCATACTTTCCTACCACCCAAGTATCCTAATTAAAATTTTTATGTGCCTACAAAATGAACAACTAGTATAATGCTGCACATGAAATAAAGAAAATACAAGCACAATTTTAAAAAAAATATTAATGCTTTTAGGAAGCCCTGAAAACAAGAATTAGTAGCCTTTTAGAATTGAATCTTCGACATGCATTTTTATAAGGCAATTTTGTAAGCATTTTTAGAGCAACCCTACAAAAAAAAATTTTTAGTCCAACAAAGGGTTTTAGTCCAAATAAGATAAAAACCTCCAATAAACCTCTGTGAGAAAATAATAAACCTAAGAAACCTGAAAATAGAATGTTAAAGACTCAAATTTGACCATATAATGCAAACAACAATAAGTTCTAGGTAGATTGATACTTTTTTGCTGATAGAGTATCGTACGATACTTTTCAGTATACAAGGATGATACTTCTATTTTGTGCAATATTTTTCATTATGCCTATATGATAGAACTTATAGTGATGGTAAGATAGAATTTTGAATAGCCTTGTGATACTTTAACTAGTAAAGTATGGCAGTGCAATACTAAGAAATATCATATAATACTAATAAAGTATTGCATGATAACTATGACTATAGAGGGAAAAAAAGGTACATAACAACAAGCAAATATACAAGACAAAAATGTAATTGAGAGGCAAAACCAAGGTTTCCTACCCATGGTGGGTGCCAAAAATGTATACTAGAATTGTGTACTACTCTAATCCCTTCTATCCAAGGTATCCCATAAGTTGGAAATTCTTGAATGGTAGCTTAGATCCCCCTATCCATGGAGTGCAAAGGAGTGTACATAAACATAGAAATGGCTCTCAACCAAGCTTTAGAGATGCAACCCTTGCTATTAAACCATGCAATGAGAGATGCTTGAGACAAGAGAAGGAGTGCTAATGTCAAAGAGCTCTCAAACATGCAATGCGAGAAATGAACTATGCTAGAATAGAATGTAAGAATGTAATTAAACTAAGTAAAATGATAGTATCACAATGATTTTAGTTAAGCTAAGTGATCTAAGCTAATGCAAAAAGAGAGCTAAACTATTACAAATGAATCTAAGCTAGGATGAGAATGCAAGAATGAGTCAAGAAGCAAGAAGTTCTCTACAAGTGCTCCAAGAAAACCTATCAAGAAACCCACAACATAACTATAGTTTAAAAAATAGGATCCTTATATAGGGGAAGAGATCTCTCTTTTAAAGGTGTACAGATTGTTGAGATCAAGATCAAGAAGTGAGGGATCAAGGGTGGGGGTTGACTTTTAGCATGATCCATGTGCAAGATCATGTCAATCAACAAGAGAGAGTTGAGTTTTTATGTGAGACAAAGTTTTTTCTTTTGATTTATAAATAGGAAAAAGACTTTATGTGTGCACATTGAGTGGGTTAGAAGAATTGGGTGTTTTATTTAATTAAAAGGGGACATATTCTTTTAATCAAATATGGAGTTAGGATATTATTGTCAAACTACAGGTTAAAATCAAATAAATTATTTTTTAGAAATTTGGCCTAGGTAAATGATTAAATAAATTAGCTAAAATGCTAAGAAGGGGGCTAGTAGTGTAGATGACCATTTTTAGGTGATTACATTTTCCTCTATTTGACAAACATGCAATAAATCTGAGAATGCATTATGTCAAAGAATATAGAAGCCAAGTAGGCAACAATAGATAGAGAGATCTAATTCCAAAGAACTAAATGTGGAGCGAGATAGAAAGCCTTGAATGTACAACTTGATAGTGACAATATTGAACACTAGGAGAAAGAGAAAATATCATAACTCAAGAAGAGTACTAACATCAAGAAAAGTAGATAGATTGAGATAAAATGGAAAGGTAAAGCATATGCTCCTGAGAAATAGATAGCTATAGCAATCAAGCAATGATAGGATATTTTATTCCCCTTAGGATTGATGTCAAAATGAGGTAGAGGGGATGTAGAAATGAGAAAGATATGATTAAATCAATATAGAGAAATGTCTATGATGATAGAATTTGTGATTAAAACCAAAGAGTGACCATAAGGAAATGATAGAGTGCCCTAGTGTGCCTAGAGTTGACCATGAAGTATATAGTATAAAAATAAGGTCAAATCAAGTAGAAAGATGGTTTGAAACTGAAATGAAGTGAGTTGAAGTGAAGAAATGATGCAGACATGAAGATTCAAAGATTAGAACTCAAAAGTTTAGCTAACTACATAGAAGAAGATATAATTTTAAAATACAATTTTGAGTAGCATGATGAACTCAAATTTTAATTTTGATCCCAAAAATGGATCCAGGATGTAAAAATTAGCTAGGGGTGCAATTTTTGTAGAATTTCGAGGAGTTTGAAACATGGGTCAAAATAAGATCAAAGGACTATATAAGGGGACCAAGTGTCATTTTCAATTTATTTTGTCTGTTGTGAATCTTGAGATCTTTTGACTGGTTTGAGAGAGAATGATGGCCTATTTGACACATTTTTAATGATTTTTATAATTTTTTGCAAAATTTTGTGAAATACTTTAAAGTTATCACATGCCTACTCTGGGAAGAATAGCACGATACTTCTGATGAAAAAATAGTATCACATGAGTTCTTTAGGGTGTATCCCATGGGAAGCACCCAAACTCACATGATAGCATGCAAAATGTTTTTCTAAGCAAGAAGTATCACATGATTACTTCAAGAAATATCACACAATATTATAACAACAAAATGTTTCACACGACCATAAGAAAAAATATCGCACAACTTAAAATTGAGCCTTTTTTAATGTTTAGGAGCAGATTGTGAGCATTTTATTTTTGTTTTCTATTGTGTTTAGTTGTTTATGATGTCACTTGATCTACTATGGCTGATACTAATGGTTATTGTTGCTTGATTTGATTATGTAGCTAGTTTTCCTATCATTATTGATCAAAGCCCCCAAGGTGATGCGGTTGAGTGTCATCCATCATCTAGAGGATGATGAGAAGGCCACCATAAAGAGCATGGGATTGAGTTGGTTGCTTGGCATGCCCCATATTTGGGCAAACCATGGGTCTTTGACAACATTAGCTGAGCAGTGGCATAGTGAGCATAACACTTTCCATTTTCTCAATGGTGAGGCCATGATCACCCTCAAGGATGTATATAGCTTCCTACATGTGTCATGCCATAGAGACCTTGTGACTATGATCATTATGAGATTTATTCTTTTAAGTTTATGATTTCCATGAGGTGTGCTAATGTGAGTTTGTCTGTGTCACATGTTTATTATGATCAGATCCCTACATAGGGGAGGTTAATGGTCCAACAAATTTTTGAGGATGTGACCATCCTAGGCCAAAACCTTAGTTGGGAGAGACTAATAGATAAGTATAGGGATTAGTATCCCTTGCCCTTCCTCATTTGTTCATTGGTTGCCTAGGTCCTTATCACAAAAAGGAGCCAAAAGGGCTTCCCTTTAGCTTGGGGTAGATTGGTAGCAGACCTAATTGGGTAGCCATAGAGGATGGCATTGGGACCCACTATCCGTGCATATATGTACCATGAGCTACATGATATTGTGTACCATGAGCTACATGATATTATGTACCAAGATGGTAGGACCTAGGTGTGTACTATAGTTTTGGCCCAGATCTGGGTATGGGAGCACATAGTGGTGATAAGACCCCAGGTGCAACCACGAGAGTGGAGCCACCCCTTCATATATAAATATACAAGGCTCATTGTATAGACATACATCAGGGATGTTACCTATTATAGAAGATTTTTTGATGAGTTGACATCCTTTGTCTGGTGACCATATCATCAGTGTGTGAGATGGAAAGATGTTTGGGAGCTTGAGTACATGCATTATGGTAGGCCACTGGTCGGGAGGTACTCTGACATAGTAGAGTGTCTTTTAGTAGCTAGGTATCGAGGTTGTTTGGATAGAGAGAGGTGATATCTATGGAGACCACCACATATGCCCACTTCCACAGAGAGGAGGACTAGGGATGGTTGCTAATGCTAGACTATTAGACATTGCTGAGAGATTCAACTACATTGATGTAAGAGCCCTGGGTTTACTAACCAGATTTAGTAGATGTAGGTGCAAATATAGCATATTTGTATGAGATGTAGAGGAACCCATTCCCTCAATTCAAAAGACTAGATGCATTGCCTATGGTAGTGGTACAAGGAGGAGATGGCGAGGATGGTGGAGGAGGTAGGGGTAGATGGGTTCAATAGATGAAGGTAGGGAGTAGTTCTTGAGGGCCTAATGTAAGATGGACATGATCCCAAGTTGTAAGGGGGGTAGAGGAGGAGGAGTGACCACTGAGATGTAGGAGGGTGGAGAAGGTATAGTCATAACAAGAGTGACCTCCAAATAGAGATGGAGAGGATCCCTGAAATACTCAAATTCAAGCATTGGAAAAAGAGGTATAGGGGTTGATGATGACCATAGAGGTTAGATAGTAGTAGCTAGTGGATGTGTGGGTAGAGGTTGATAGATGGAAGTGAGAATAGAGGGAGGATCTAGTAGAGGTTCAGTAGGAGGTGGAGTGACAGGGAGCTAGGGTAGCATACTACAATGGATTCTATATTATTGTAGTTCTTGTGGATCAATGGTTACCTATGTACTTAGAGAGAGAAGGTAGATCAAATCAGCCAATATTGAGGGCACAATGACTCCTCCTTAGACTTAACCTACTCATAAGGGTAGGGGGGGGGGGTTGTCTAGGGTTAGGTCTAGGCTGATGTCCTTGTGACATTTTTGATGTATCATATGTATTTTGAGACAATTATCCAGATTTTGGATCTCACATGTATATGTACTCTAGTTCATTTGATATATATATATATATATATATATATTAGATACTGGATTTGATCAATCTTTATTCTATACTTTTCTCATTTTTTGTGCTCATATGATGGATGTTTTTCTCATACTCATGCTTATGTATGCTCAATTTTATGTTCATGTTTATGTGCTCATGGATCTCTCTCATAGATGTTTTAGCTCTCATGTTTATGATGTAGAGTTTTGAAAATTTGATACTTGAATAGATTAGATGCGATGATCATATTAACCCCTTGTGATGACATGAATAGAAGAAGAAAGAAAGTGAACATGATTGACAAGGAATTAAAGATTTGATTTGAGAGAAAGACTAAAAAGAGATGAACACAGTTAGTTAACGTGTTCGAGAAAGATGAAGAGAGAGCTCTCTCTCCATATGCAAAATGAAAGACTAAGCTAAGATGAGCCTATAATGAAAACTAGTATGAAAATTGGTTTACTTGGAAAGTTGCAAATTATTTAAGCTCTATTTTCATCATTGAGCATTATTAGGGACATAAGAAGATCATACAATTCTCACTAGTATAACTATGAGGACATGAATATAATCAATGTTGGATATGTATATGGGAATCTAGCCTAAACATCAATGATATGCAAGTCAAGATGAATAATGCACTTAGATTCCATAAGTTTAGTACTACAATATTACACCATTATTAAGGCATAAGTGCTAAGATAACCCTAGAGTGCAGTCTTGCAAAAATAGACAATGATCATACATTGTAAGCCCAAGGGGTCAAGTAGGACAAGCACAAAGGCTCTCAACACTTTTAGACTGACAAAGTATACCCACGAGAAGAAACTAAGAAAAACATGCTCCATGCCCCAATCCTTCTAGTCTATGACATCCTCTAAAGACAATAGGAAGAGAACACTCAACAAAAAAATCATCATAGATAGCACACAAAGAAGATAAAGTTCAACATGTCTCAACAAGTTTAATGTTTAAGTGTGTGTGTGTGTGTGTGTATGTGACATGACCATTTCTTCAAGACTTGCATTTGATAGTGAGAAATATTGTAGCATCCTAGACTATAGATAAGGTATTCAAGGAGTGTTGAGAAACACTCAATGTCAAGAGAGAGTGTTGAGAAACATAGTTTTAAATGAGTTTCCAAAGAAACCCTAATGCATAAGAAGACCTTGACAAGATAAGAAATCATGCCCCCTAGACAAGGACAAGAGTAGATTCCACATTAGGAAAGGTATTGTAAAATGAATGAGCAAATAAGTGAGACTAATAGACATAGGTGAGGGTTTCAAGAAACATCTATTTCCAAGTTTTCATCACTTGACAAATTTTTTCACGACTTTTTGTAATTGTTTTGCATTTTTTTATTTTTTTTATTTTTTTTTGGGGATACATCAAAGTGTCTATTGGTAGGTTTTCACTAAGATGATCATTTTTTAGGACATTTTCTATTTTTTTAGGACTTTTCTAGGATCATAAGATATGTATAGATGGGTGAGCCATAAGAGCCTTAAGCATAGAATTTCTTCAAATGTAAACTATTGATAGGCTCCACGAGTTGTTCCCCTTTAGGAGTAGAAAGCTAATAGGCTCTAGAATCAAATGTTGCTATGATGATTTAAGGACCCAAAAAGTTAGGCTTAAATTTTTCTTGTTGTTCTCTATTTTTTTTTTTAGAGTTCTCTCAAAGAACAAGTTCACCCACTTGGAACTCTTGAGTATTAACCTTTTTATTGTAGCTAGTAGACATCCTTTTTTTGATAAGCCCTCATGTGATCAAAAGTGGCCTTGCAATGCTCATTGAGGGTTTCTAGATCATGTATCCTCATAGTTCTATGGTCCTCATCAATGGTTAATCCATGTAGAGAGACTTGTAGTGAGGGAATCTCAACTTATAAAGGTATGACAACTTCAAAAAGACTAGTGAAAAAGGTGTAGCCCCTGTAGGAGTGTGTATAGTGGTTGTCTAAGCCCAAAGTGTTGGGTTGATTTATAGGTACCAATCCCTACTTGATTTCAGGCTTGTTCTATGTAGGACCTTTAGTAGTGTCTTATTAGAGGCCTTAGCTTGGTCATTCCTTTAAGGGTAGTATATAGAAGACCAATGTTGTTTGATCTTGAATTTCTTGTAGAATTTCTTGAGGCCCTTATTTTTGAACTATCCTCCATTATTAGTAACAATGGAGGATGAGATACCATAGTGAAAAATGATGTGGTTTAGTATGAATAAGGAAACATGTTTTCCTATAACAGTAGATAAGGCCACAACTTCAGCCCATTTCATGAAGTATTTAGTCACTGTAATGATGAATTTGTGCTTGTTGGAGAAGATTGGATTATTTTTTCCCACCAAATCAAAGGCTTGTTGCTGAAAAGGCCAATATGTAATAGAAGGGATAAGCTCACATCCAAAAGCATCAATCAGGTTACCATGTAACTAACACTTTTTTCAAGATTTAGCATATCTAAAAGCATTAACTTGCATAGTTGGCCAATCATAACCTACCCTAAGCAGTTTTCAAGTGAGTGCAAGGTTATTGAAGTATGCCCCACAAATGCCATTGTAGACTTTGGCCAATGCCTTTTTAGACTCCTATTTCTAGACACCTAAGAAGCATTCTTCCTATAAAAATCACCAAAGACAAGGGTATAGTGGGAGGCATTGTGAGGGAGTTGGAATTTTTGGTTGCACCAAGATGTTGAGAGGCAAAATAAGGTAGCTTCTATCTTATGGTGTTTAGAAAGGGCTTCTATTATAACACTCCCCTTTCTCTGAATACGAGACACCTTATCTTATGAAAAGTAACAAATCTTTTGGCCACAAGAGTACCTTAATTATTCTTTCCTAGCATTCCCCTCATGGTTCCAATCCCACAAGTACTCATACTAAGAAAAGACAAGTACTATGTTTACCAAGGTTTTGTTTCCTTGATAGCCTTGAGTTTATACTAGGTTAGAATAGCTAGGTTTTCTTGTCTCCATTTGGGTTATTCCTTAAAATTTCTCAAGAGAAGGCCCTCTAAAGGATTCTAGACTACACAAAATGGATCCACTTTTAGGTCAAGGTACTAATTCATTGCAAGGGTGAATAGCATACTTTTCTATTCCAATTGTTTCTCCCAAACACACCAAGAAGATAAATTATCCCACTTACTTTTAAAATATAAGGTGGGTCTAGATTTCTTATTCACCCCAAAGGTGACGAGCATACTTTCCTACTACCAAAAGGTCGTAATTGCTAGTTTTATGTGCCTACAAAAATGAACAACTAGTATAATGCCACACACAAGATAAAGGAAATACAAGCACACTTATTTATTTGTTTTTATACTTTTAGGAAGCCTTATAAACAAGAATTAGTAGCCTCTTAGCATTGATTCTTTGACATGCATTCTTTTAAGACAATTTTCTAAGTATTTTTAGAGCAACCCTACAAACAAAAAATGTTAGTCCAACAAAGGGTTAGTCTAAAATAATATAAAAAACTACAATAAACCTCTATCAGATAGTAATAAATCTAAAAAATAGAATATCAAAGACTCAAAATTGACCACAGAACTTAAACATCAACAAGTTCAGAGTAGAGCGATTATTTTTTGCTGACAGAGTATCATACTATACTTTTTAGTATACAGGGTTGATACTTTTATTCTATGTAGTATTTTTTAGTAATACCCGTGTGATAGAACTTGGAGTATTAGCATAATAGACTTTTGAGTAGCCTTGTGATACTTTAACTAGTAAAGTATGACACTACAGTACTAAGAAATATCAAATGATAATAAAAAAGTATTAGACGATAATTTTGAATATGGAGAAAAAAAGTACAAATCAACAAGCAAAAGTACAAGACAAAAGTGCAATTGAGAAGTAAAACCAAGGTGTCCTACCCCATGGTGGGTGCAAAAAATATACATTAGAATTGTGTACTACTCTACAACCTTCTATCCAAGGTATGCCATAGTTGGAATGCTTGAATGGTGGCTTAGAGCTCCCTATCCATGGAGTACAAAAGTGTATGCATAAACATAGAAATGGCTCTTAGTTGAGCCCTATAGATGCAACCCTTACTAGTAAACTATGTAATGAGAGATTCTTTAGGTAAGAGAAAGAGTGTGAATGTCAAAGAGCACTCAAATAGGCAATTCAAGAAATGAGCTATGCTAGAATGGAATGTAAGAATGTAATTAAAGTAAGTAAAATGAGAGTATTACAACCATTTTAGTTAAGCTAAGTGATCTAAGATAATGCAAAAAGAGATCTTAAGTGTTGTAAATGAATCTAAGCTAGGATGAGAATGCAAGAATGAGACAAGAAGCAAGAAGTTCTCCATATGTGCTCCAAGAAAACCTATCAAGAAACTTGTAACATAACAATAGCTCAAAAATTGGGATCCTTAGAGAGGGAGAGATATCTCTCTTTTAAAGGTCTACAGATGGTTGAAATCAAGATCAAGAAGTGACGGATTAAGGATGGGGGTTGACTTTTGGCATGATCTATCTGCAAGACATCTCAACCAATGAGAGAGAGTTGACTTTTTATGTGAGATAAAGTCTTTCTTTTAATTTGTAAATAGTAAAAAGACTTTATGTGTGCACATTGAGTGGGTAAAAGAATTGGGTATTTTATTTAATTAACAGGGGACATATTATTTTAATCAAATATGGACTTAGGATATTATAGTCAAACTATATTTTGAAATCAAATGATTCAATTTTTAGAAATTTGGCCTAGGTAAATGATTGAATAAATTAGCCAAAATGTTGAGAAGTGGGCTAGTAGCCTAGATGACCATTTTTAGGTGATTATACACTTAACATGTTTTTATGATCAATTAGTAATTTTGTCCTATCTTTTTTATTTTTTTGAGTGGACTTGATGATATTTTATTTTAGATCACTTATCTAGCCATACAGGCCTTTGTGAGGCATTTTTCATAGGGAGAGGTTGCACAACTCGATGTTTTGGGTCTCTAGAGCATATTTATAGGATTTTATGGGTACTAGCACATGGTGACACAACCTCCTATGATTCATAAGAATGAACCGAGATTGAAGAAGTTTGATAGGTCTTTGAAGACAAAGACATTCTTGATAGAACCATCATGTGACATGAGCTAGTTTGATGGTATGGTGGTACACATCATTTGGCTTGTGTCTTGGAAAACTTCATTAGTTACATCCTTATGCTAGATAGAGGTCACTAGGGTTTCTAGTGCATGGAGAAGACAACTAGAGGAGATGCTATAGGGACTAGCTACATTCAGGTGGGGTTAGTGCATGCTAGCCCACATCCATGATGAGATGCATGAGGTGGTTTATCATGTGGAAAAGACTATGGTAGCTAGGTCTATAGTGTTGAAACTCAGGGCTTGGGACCATCTTTGTATAACTAGGTAAATTTTTGAGGCAACGACAAGATCAAGAGCTTTATATCATGAGATATAGTGAAGATATTACCCAAACTGCAGTGGGTAATTTTGGTAACTTGAGGAGGGCATTGGATTGTAAACACGTAAATTTGATTACATAAATAGGTCATTGTATTTAGTCATCTCGTAGGGAATTATTGATTAAATATTTATTATTTAATTAATTAATCATCATCCCCTAGTTTATTAGTTAAATTAATTAACTATACTCCAATTGATAAAATCAAATGATAACCCAAAATCAATTTATCAATTAAATCCCTATTCCTCTATTAAATTAAATAAAACCTCAAACCTATTTTAATTTAATCCCATATCCCCATTTTTATTAAATAAATCATTTAATAAATTATCCAAACCCCTAAAACATCCCTAAACCCCTATCCTAATCCCTAATCCAACCCATTCACCCATACTAACCTCACTTAACCACCTAACTAACCCATCCCATCAAAGCTAAGCCACTTTCCCCCTAACCCCCCTTTCTAAACTAAGTCTAATCCCCCTCCTAAACATGTGCACAACTTTAAGCAAGGTTTAAGACTTGCTAACCCAAGCCAAACGTCAACAAGTCTCCCTTATCTTCTTCCATCCCTATCCAAGAGCATTTATGGCTCTTGCATGCCATTAATTCCTCTTACATCCCTCTTTATGTCTCTTACATCCCTCTTACACACTCATCCTCCATCATTACTCCCTTTGACCAACCCTTATCCCATCCTCTCACACTCATCCTCCTTGTGACAAGTGTCACTCCCCTATTGGCTCTAAATAAGCACAATCCATGTGCTTCCCTTTCAAAGCATCTTAACCTTCCCTCACCATTCCACCATCCTTGCATCTTGACCCTCCATTTCTCTACCCCTTAGCCTATAAATAAAGCCCTTCACTCTCACAATCCATAATCTACTTTTATGCAAACTTATAAAGCTATTTTGAGAGCTTAAAAATTACCAAAATACCATCATAATACTGAAATCCATCCATAAACACTTGGTAAAAATCCCCACCTATTGGAAGCTTGAGCACATTATGAGCATACATCCCCATCCATCAGGGACATATCTACATCATCGTAGGTTATACCGTAAGGAGCCCATCATTCTTGGTTTGCCTTCCTTCTTGGTGATAACCTTGGTACTATCATAAGTGTTAATATTTTTAGTATTGTGAATTCTTTTGTTAGTATTAGTATTCAATATTATACTACTAGATTAGGTGATACATGGATGACTTAGCATTAGTGACATGAAGACCATGGAGGTAGACAAAGGCATGTGGAGATAGGAGGAAATAGGTTGGATTTATGTTAGTATCTCAACCCTTGATAGGTCAATCTCTACACCACCTAGAGAGATTTCCCATCTCTCATGTATGGCATTAGTTTAGAACGATGCATGACCTCTTAGATGAGTACATAGGTTATGCCTTCTTTTTTGATGAGATGAAGAAGGGCTCCCTAGTATGGTTGAACATCACTTTTATGGAAGAGGAGATGAGGGGGATGGTAATGAGAAGCTACGAGTATCTCCCAAAGGTAGTAGATGTAAGGGCCACCCCTAGATATAGAGATTAACTTTTGAGCCACCTTTATCCTTGATTCATAGACCTAGTAGGGATGAGAGCATGGGCATAGGTAGTTCCAGTAGTGAAGCAATAACAAGCACCATTAATACAACTAACATAGAAATAGGGGCCTCATTAGAGGGATACATAGGTTTTGATCCCTCCTCACATTATGAGGGTGGATCTAGGTGTAGAGAGTAGTGGTGTGGTAATGAAGCTGCAAGGAGAGGGAGGTTGACTAGGATTTTTTGGTAGATAGGAGCTCAAGGAGGTTTCATCTTAGAAGAGCATGTCATGCACCATGTTTAAAGATAGAGGATAGAGGCATTGCTAGAGTAGTAGGAACAAGATGAGGATCAACCTTAGCTTGACATTGGAGGAGGTGGAGATGAGGAGATGTAGGATCAACTTGTACATGGACCTACTTTTGGAGAACTATTATTGCAGACACAGAACACACTGAGGATAGCTAGAGAGAGATCATGGATTGTCCAGAGGAAGATTAGGAATCTTCTAATCCATGTCATTGTCAGAGATGTTAGGTTGGCTGAAAGGCATAAATAGATTGCAACCTTGAGATTAGACAAAGACCAGAATATGGCCAGTCTAAGAGATGAGATAATAGAGCTGTGTAGATAGCAATTAGATGCCTGAGAGGAAGCTCACCATTAGTTGTCAATAGTAGCCTAATATTATACAATGTATACAGTAGTTGTACATGTAAAGAGACATGTAGCCTATTATTTAGATTATGTTAGAACCTCATATAGGGTGGCTCCACCACCATAGATAGATGTGCCACCGCCTCCTCTGCCTCTAGGAGATATGGGAGAGGGTTGTAGTTGGATCCTAATTTAGAATTGTCATGATGCATTTATTGATCATCAAATGTTGTGACATGCTATTTTTGTATTTGTATAACTTTGACAGTGTTAGAGTAGCACAAATTTTATACTATCATCATTTTATACTATCATCAAATTTTATATATATATATATATATATATATATATATATGAGCTCATCTTATGGTATCTTGTGTACACTTATCACCATGTGTTTATGATTCTTGCATGAAATGTGTCCTAGATATTAAATTTATTTTCTTAAATATTATGTACATGTTATGGATGTATGGATTTCTAGCTTACATGATTTGAGATATGTCAATGTATGTAGTAGATGTAGTGTATGAGATGTAAATGTATGTTTTTGTTTTCCATTCATACGAGATGTATGGATGATTATATTTTCTCTTTTTTCTTTTTCAAATGTACATGCATGATGTGAGATGAAAATATATATACATGTTTCCTTTTATATACATGTCGATATGTATGGATGAATATGAAAAATGGTACTAACATCTAATGCAAGTGGTTGTTTTGTATTGTAATAATTTGTCAAGTTCCAAAAGATAAGATGAACAATCAATCATATGTGCAACTAGAATGGAGACAAGATGTGTATAGAGATCTTCCCACCTCTCACAATATCAAATTCAAGTGAGTGAATGAAAAAATGTCAAATGTGCAAGGCTATAAAATGAAATTCAACCTAAATAAATGAAACTTAGGACTTGGTCACTGAAGCATCATGATATAGTTTTCATCACTAAGTGTATTTTTGGTAAGGCCACAACTTATCATACAATCCTCACTAGTATTGCTGCCATGAGAATATGAACATGACATTATTCAATATTTTGTCAAAAGTAGATGTAAGGATTAAGGGCATGAGAAGCCAAGATGTCAAGAAAATTCTTTAATGTTGATTTAGAAAGTGAACATAAGCATCAAGGCATATAGGCATTGAGATGAGCAAAATGTTTCTTATGTACATGCATGTTGAATATGCAAAAGTTCCTTCTCATGCTAAGTAATAGTAAATATCATGTTTGCAGTGATCCTTTATTATTCTTGACCTAAGATAGAAGTCCACTAGATGTAACTAAAATGGCCCTTACATGACTTCACAGGACAAGTACTTGTATGTACTATAGCATAGAGAATTTTCTCAAATAGACAAGGAGAAGAACCAACCTTACTAAAATATCCATATAAAATGAGTCAAAGTACACATGGCCATCCAACATGAGATAAAGGATCTTACAGTGGACACCCCTTTTTATATGGACCTTTTAGATCATTGCAACTAAACCAACAACAAGAAAACAAAGAAAAGATCATGCCACCAGTCCTTGCACATCTATGTGAGATAGACATCCCAGAGTTTCTTAAAGGGAAATGACAAACAAAAAAGAAAAGTGCACAAAGAAATATCTACATAGCTTAAACAATTTTAGTATTTAGTTGTCATTTTAGTGGATCTATGTCAAGTTTGGAGTTCAAAGCATCTTTATAGAAGTTTCTTCAGTAGTAGGGCGATAGTAGACTAGACTCAGCTAAAACTGTGTGTGACTAACACACAAGAGACTCTAAGATAGTATAGGACATTACCCCTATATATATGGGTTGCCCCTAGACTATGACCAATTTTAATCCATGAAGGTAAAAATGGTATCTCAAAGTGATTTGAAGCATATGCATAAGCCAAAGTAGTAAAAAAAAGTAAGAAACTACACAAAGAAAATAACTCCAAGAAAGAAAGAAAAGAACAACTGCATAGGAACAAAAAGGTGTGTTGATAAATTGAGCATTTTGAACAAGAGGTACTTATTTACCATGTTTTCACCATCTATGTATAGATTATATGTCTTCTACCATGACGGTTGTTTGCTAGGTTTTCATCAATAACACTTTTTCTTCTTTTTTAATTTTTTTGTTCTTTTTGATATTTTCATTTTTTTTGTACTTTTTAAAAAAAAATTCAATTTTTATTTATTATCAAGATGCATATTTTTAGGTTTTCACAAAGATAATAGTTTTTTTCAAGACTTTTTGCAATTTTTAGTACAATTTTCTAGACATTTTAGCTATGTACAGAGAGCTTTAGAGAATGCATCAACTATAAAACCTTTTCAGGTGAAGGGTATTGATCAACTCCTTTAGCAGTTCTTCTTTAGTAGTAGAGAGTTTATATGTGCCTTATCTAAATGTTGCAGTGATGATGTATGGACCAAGCCAATTAGGCTCAAATTTACCCTTTTGTACCCAATGTTGTTGATTCTTTGGGTTCTCCCTTCACTAATAGATTTGGCATCGATTTGCGATGGCTATGTGTTGCAATTATGACAACAATGTGTTGCCACTACGACATACATTGACATCATAGTTATTTAGTTGCAATTTACGACATCTACCCTTGTCATCGCATTTGTGACGCCTATTGTCGCTATGTAGCCACCTTATTGGCACATTAACCCCATCACAATTCTTGTGTTTTTCGTCGCAATTGCGATAGGGTTGCTGTCGCATCTACAACAACTCCGTCGCAATTGCTGGGGTTTCCATCACAATTGTGACAACAACCCTAGCAATTGCAACGGAGTTGTTGTAGATGCGATGGCAACCCTGTCGCAATTTCTAGAGTTGTCATCGCAATTACGATGGTAAAAGAAGTAAAACAAAAAAATATTTCATGTCTGTTTAGTTCGGTGCTTTGTTTCATCATGTTGAACGGATTTATAGAGCTATCTATTACTATGATTCACCTTCCCGTGTTCTACAAGTAGAGAGATTCAAAGTTGTATCCTACCTGGGCTTATTCACTTCCTACATGGGTCATGAGAGTTCCTCTCTCACTCTTGGAATCTTCCATATGGGTCATTCTCACCTACTATACCATTGGCTTTACCCCAAATCCCCAAAGGTATTAGATTCAAGACCATTCATTTCCTCATAGCACCATCAATTCAACTCTTGATGACTCTAATCCATTCTCTCATGCAGGTTTTTTTGATAGTTTTTACTCTTATTCGTCCTACACCAAATGTCTCTCTCTCTTTTTCATTTAATTGCTGCAGTCAGACGGAGTAAGCTTGTGGAAAACACCTTTGGAACATTTGTACTCCTGATTGTATTAGTCCTTCGTGAATTCATTGTATCCAGAGGTACCATACCATTGTCAACAAAATAGAATAGATTCTAGTAACCCAGACTTGAAACAATTTGACATTCCTCACAGATCTTGTGTTTGCAGAGGACATCAAGCCCTGGTGGATATGGGGGTATTGGATATCTCTTCTCATGTATGCTCAAAATGCCATTGCAGTGAATGAATATCTATCAACGTGTTGGTTGAAGGTTAGGATCATAACTGTGTTATAACATATATAGATCAGAAAGGGGCATTGATGTTTGTTTTATGCTTTAGTTGAGAAATGTTATGATAATGTGATGACTGATTATTGTTGCAGCATAGAGCAAGTAATGAAACAATCGGTGTGGCAATGTTAGAAGCTCATGGATTGTTTCCTGAAAGCTACTACTACTAGATGACCATTGGAGTACTAGCAGGATACACAACTCTCTTTAACTTGCTCTACACCCTCACATTGGCCTATCTAAATCGTAAGTTGAATTCCTGATATCCTCTTTCTCTTGATTGTATTGGGTAATTCAAATTATTTAGATTGTAAGTTGAATCCTTAAAATCCCCTTTCTCTTAATTGAATTGGGTGATTCAAAATACTCAAGAAAATAATGATCTGCCCGTCCATGTAAATCATAGTTTTTTCAAAGTCAGTTTTTCATCAACATTTTGCATCACATCTTGAGGATGGATCACAGAGTGTGTTCCAAAATATTGATGAAGAAATCCTTTAACAATCGATTCTAGAAGCATCAACTGAAGAATTCTTATAAATTATAGAAACTTACTATTAAATCATTACTTATGCAGCTCTTGAGAGACCTCAAGCATTGATTCTAGAAGAAGACTCAGAGGAAAGCCAAAGAGAAAGAGAGAGACTACAAGAAATGAAACTTATCTCTTCAGCTGGAAGTAAGCTTGTTTGAAAGGTTTTTATATGTTGTTTGAATCAAATTTGGAGTGGGTAGGGAGGGATTATCAGTAATGTTTCTAAGGTGTTGTGTTTTAACTTTGGTCTCAGCAATTAAAAGGGGAATGGTGTTGCCTTCTATTGCAAATTATGATGCATTGTTGTTATACTTTTTCATGGCTCCACTGGTCCTTACTATCCTAGATGTCTTATATAGATTTGTGGTGACATTGAAACTTATTTGTCAATGGAAAAGCAGTCTCCTGCCATTAATAAGAAGTGTTGAATGTTCTAAATTTTATATTATTCTATAATTAATTTACGAGAAAAGTGGAGAAATAAACAATAAAACTCCTTATAGTTTTCTTTATGAAATACAAATTATAGCCATTCTCTTCATATAGTTACATGTTTTAAAAAGTTATAATAGATACACTAAATGCAATCTTACACCAACATGCTAACCCAAATTATCATTCTCATTAGTCTCTACCTCTGGTCATTATGTTTGTTTGAGCATTATAGTACTCATACAAACTATCATCACAACAAGAACATAAAATGCTCCACCAAATCGATGCTACAATTAGCATATATGGCTGTCCACGATTAAATTAGGCAAAAGTTGTTCACCAAATAAACTATCTACGCTCACTACTCTATTAGGTATATCACAATTAAAATAAAACTGATGGATCGACACAGTGTAAGAGAATGCTGCATAATAATTGATATAATATTACAACATAAGCAATCCAAGCAGAGAGTGTCGTGATTGTCTCATATCAAAGCTGAACCAAAAGAAATTATCATTGTTGCGGGCAATAATAAACTTACTTGTCAAGTACTCAATAAATTTTCATACATATGAATTCAGCTGTACTAAGAGAACAAGTTAATATTTGGCCAAAGACATAGTCTCAAAATTTGGCAGATAGAGAAAACATTCATTCATATATATAGGGCTCTTAAAGCCTAGTAATTATAACTTCTGCATTTAGTGTCAAAAAATTGAATTCTTGAGAATTGGGGAAATTACCTAGTATGCAGTCAAAGAGCCTAACCTGCTATTGTCTATGTCATCGCTCCCTTATTCCTGTGGCAAAAAAGAAAGCATTGTCACATCATGTGGCATTCAAAGAAGTGAGAGCAAGCAAACAATTTGATAGCTATGAATATGCAGGTAATAAAGGCTAAGAATTATCATTACATATTGTGCATGTTGCAAGTTTGATAAAGCATGTATTCCATTGCAGAATTACCTAGAAGCCATTTTAAAGTCATTATCCATTTAACATATGTTTGAGTGAATAATTGCTATCTCTGTATTCATTTTTATATTTATATCATAGGCTTTCTTTTGGTTGTGTTGCATATGACCTTCTTAATGGTGAGTGTAGCTTGTAGAATTTCTGCTATTACACAGATCTAGCTAGGAAAATAGAAGCTAGACTTGCAGGAAAGAACAGAGAAAAATAGAGCAGCACATAGTGACAAAACAACTAGTTCTATAATGAAAAATGGAACTGCCTGAATTACAATGATGGAGTCCACCGAATATAACAACACATTATGGTGATGATGTTAAGAATTAACATTAAGTCTTGTTCACAATCAAAGCATAAAATCCTACAATTTGAGAAAAAATTATGCAAAATATTTATCAAACTAGGTCTTCCATAAATTACCTTTTGAACTGAATTATCACCAACAGATCACTGTTAGGAATGAACTAAACTGACAGTTTGAATTTTGAATGCTAAGAATATTAATTTATATCTAATTAAATTTAAATAACACTCTAACTTTGTGTAACCATTTACTCAGAACTAAATCCTTGGTTGCTAATATGGCCTATGGCAAGTGCTTCTCTTTGGGAAAAATTAAATGACCATCATAGTTCCTAGTTTGTTACATACCTTACAAACATTTCCTAGATTAAACATTTCACAGTATTCCTTTGTTTTACTCGGTTTGTGAGTAGCATCAATAGTTTGATAGATACTACAAAAGCATGCCGATGAAAGATATTATTAATATATTACATGGAAGCACATACAAAGTGATAAATGATTGTTTTTCTTAGCAACAAAACATAGAACCTATTGTTGCATTCAGTCACAAAGCTATGAGCATTTGATCACGATGCTTCAAATGCAGCTGATTATGACTTGCTTCTTAATTATTTTTCTCTCTACCATCGGCTTTCACAACAAGATGTTTATATCTTGAAATTTAAAAAAAATAAAACAAAGACTTCAACAAAGCATTCCGTCACAAAACTATGAGCATTTGCTCATGATGCTTCAAATGAAGCCCTTTATGACTTATTTCTTAATTAATTTCCTCTCTATCATCAGCTTTTACAAGGAGATGTATGCATCCTATATTTATAATAAAAAAATACAAACAGACACTTCAAAATGTCAAATATTATTGTATTATCCAAACAAAATAATAGATATTCTGCCATGCCTAAATATCCTAAATAATCTTTTTTCATTTTCCCTTTCTCAACAGTTCCTACACAAGCAGCTTCTAGCTTCTCTGAAAATTCAAGTAGTCTTGGATTTTCATCTAGTTTTGCCCTGCCGTAAAAGTAGTTAAAGCAATTAAACATAGAGAAGATACTGGAAGTGAATCTAGATCATTCTTAGGATGAATGCTTGTAAGATCTAAAAGAAGTTAGTGGATGCACTATCATGTAGATGTTGGTCAAAGCCATAAATAGAATGTGGATCACCCATCAATCATTGAACTTCTAAACAAGGTGCTCGTACCTGTGTGCAAGCCCACGTGTCCATGCAAAGATAGAAGCTATACTATTTGTGCTAGTTTCATCTCCCTTTTGATGAACACAAAAATGTCAAGTTACTGTACCATGAGCTACTTCAACCTCAATAGTCTTTCCATCAGGGAAAACCTGTGAAATAACTAAAATCAGGAATGATTTGTGAAGAATGGATTTACTAGTTTCAAATTATTCTACAAGTCCCACAGGGATAATGGTTACAAACAAATAAAAATATTCTATATGTAGACATTAAATTTTGGAAACTTCAACAAACTGGCAATGCAATTAGACTTATGAAAACAGACAAAATTAAAACTGCATCCAAATTTTAGTGATCGACTAGAACATTTTTAGTCTTCTAACAAAATAAATGTTCTATGTTGTAAGGAATCTCTTGGCCCTATAGAAGATTAAGATTTGAAAATTTGAAAAATGATGAGACAAAATTAACTCAGATACAGAGGATTTTGGATCTTGGCTAACAACCCAGAACAGGTCCTCTTAAAACTAGAATACATAAATCCTGAGCCCAATTTGAGCCATGCCATTGTGCATGTTTATATTCAATCACAACAATAAATATTAAAAACCTCTGAAAGTTTCAGTTTTGAAATATAAGCTCTTCACAGCCACAAAAATACATAGAATCATGGACACATCTTCCAGACATTTAAATGCATGTAGTTCCACCAATGGATAAAAGTGGCAACACATAATGTCCATGTAAAGATGTCATGGTGTGTACATGCTGACAAGCTTGCTCAGAAATGAACACCATGAAAAATGATAGGCAATACCCCAAGTACATGATATGAAAATTGAGCTTAATTCAAAAAAATATTTAATTAGAGCATACAACTCATGAACCAAATCTAAACCAACTTAAAGTATGAATAAGAATGAGGGTATATAATATGATGAATGTGTGCATGTTTGCTGACAAATAACATAAACACTACTAAATAATCCCGTGTTTAAAAATGATTTAGCTGTAAGAAAACATATACACCAAACAAATAGGTAATTGAACCAAGTTATATATAATAGTAAAGCCGATTACAATCTCACCAAGACAGATGTCATCAGACCAAGAGATCCAAATCCTGAAAACAGAAAATCCAGTCAAGTTTGCTTCTAAAGAAAGTAATCATGTTTCCTTCCTTACAAAAATAATAGATATATGTAAGATTAGATATAATGATCAGTTCAAAGCCAGATTCAGTGAAAAATAGTATTTTGCACCACTAACCCTGTGCAAGGAAATCACTCTGCACATCACTGTCATAATTGTTGCATGCCCAAACATAGGCACCATCACTCTTCAAATAATAGGCTACCATGTCATCAATAAGCCTATGCTCATACCTGTTCATGAATCAATCATTGAAAGAAGTTATTGTGTGCCTGACAGAATCAAGATAATCAACATTGCAATCTTCATATTATTGTGCCAAGAAACAAAACCAACCAGATTCCTGCTGCGTCATATTTAGCTTTCCAACTGGCCTCAAATACCTCCTGGAAGATATCTTTAAACCTACCAATTTAAGTCACATATAAGAAGAATCTTCGACAATATGAGGATCCTTAAGCTAGAGAATCATAAAGAATGATAACATGGGAAGTAAGGTGTGTTAGAGAAAAAGGTAAAAATAAGATCATCAATCCTTGTCATTCCTATAATGTCATTCCTAAATGACTCTAAAAGACCTTTTAAAACACTCTTCACACACCTACAACCTTAACTAACCCCATTCAAGCCTAAGTTGGCTTATGTTGCCAATGTTGGCAATTTTACAAGATCTTGCACTTTGAGTGCATTTTACATCATTTAGGGGCTTTAATAGCCTATTACATCATGTAAACACTACCATCCACCCATAACTCTTCCTAGGACACCCTAGGACTTCAAATGACCCCTTACATCATATTGACTCCCTATTTGTGCCAATTTGAGCTTCACTTACATCTTATTGAGCTTCACTTTGTTTTGAGAATAGTTTAATATTCTCTACTAAACAGGGCCAACCACATGAAGGTGGAAGCTCATTTGGCCCCACCACCCTCCCCCTAACATCACTCTACATTCCTTGTTAACTTATAACATTCATTCGTTCTTTCAACCATTAATAATATGTAACATTCAATCAATATCACATGATAACATTCATTAACACATTAGATTCATAAACATGCAACATTAATCAATATTTTGCATTGACACATAATTCATGAACATTCATTAGCACATAATTAAATTCATTGAGACATGAAATTCAGTCATTATCAATTAAGGTATGTAGATGATAGTCATTTCATTTTTTTCTTTCTATTTATTTTTTCTATGTAAGCTCTAAGAGGAGCATCCGTGTCATCATCAATTCCCCCCTCATCAGTTCTTTTCTTTGTTCTTAATGATCTCAAATTCCTATGTTGTTGCAAAGGGGGGTCCTCTGTAATAACAAATAAAAGAGTTAAATTTAAAATAATTTATTATAATTGTTACAAGTATTTAATTATTTTAAATAACATAACTGTGGCACTCTTTACTTGATCTCCACATCATTTTGTTTGGACTCAATGTCAACACACTCATGAACATCCACCCCTCGATCCTCTACAGCTTCTATACAAAATGTTACGTTAATCCAAACACCAATTGCAATTACATATAAAAAATTTAATAGAAAATGTATACTCCACCACTGGGATGCACATCATGCAAACCTTCAACATTCACAAATTGTGTAGAAGGATTGTCAGGCTACATCCCAACATCCTACACATTGTTATCATTGCTTGCTTAAAACCGATATACTCACTTTATATTGGAACTTAACATCAAATAGACTAATTGGTAAAGTATTCAATTTGAAATAAATTTCATTTAGCTTATTTACCTGTGGCTCAGATGCATCATTATTAGAACCTTCCACACTGATTTCAGCTCGTAGCCATTCAGCCACGGCTCTATAGCCTTGTTGGAAGCCAATTCTCTTATCTCTTCTGTGAGGCATCTCTTGAACTCTGAGCCCTGCATTTTTGTGTGGTATGGTGAATTTTACTTGCATTGTTTCATCAACCAATGGAGGGTAGTTAAAATATCAAAAGGAAATACAAAAGTTGCAAAAGTTGAGGATCAGGAATACTTACAACTCGTGCTTGAAGTTTTGAAAAACTACCAGAGTCGATATTGTGTGTCTCGTGCTTTTCCATTCTTGCCTTTGTTGCCTTTGATGTGTCAGGCAATCTATGAAAAGTTTGAAATATGTTAGATAGTATAAATATAGAGGTTAATTAGTACATAATTACATTCTCAACAGTATCACATACCTTGGCGGTGTACTCTCTACTGGTGTAATTGTATTTTTCTTGTCAGCTTTATACTTTCCATCCAAAATTAGAGCCTACCACTCAGCCTCAGGAACATAGGGTGGATGCTCGTACCTAGGGTTATCTCGTAAAATTTTTCTATACTGGTCCCTAATATACTTCAACATAAACCAGCCTTTTTAAGGAGCTTGTTTCTCTCAAATGCACGAGGTCCAAAGAGTTGGGTCATGCTCTCTATAAGATCATCCTTCAACTTTTTGTCTTGGAGATTCCACCTTTTAAGTAAAAAAACACATGTTAGACTCATAAATGAAGTGAAGCTACCTTTAATATAGTTCAAGAAATGGATGAAAAGGAAAACTATTCTAGCAATGATATGAAATCAAAATAGTGGTTTGGGGTTTTAGTTAGGATATGATGTTCTACCAGGTATGCATGGTGGGCCCAAATATTCGCAAACACTCATCACCAAGTTTTTTCCAAAAAAACATCATTCCCTACAAAACAATCATGGGATCATTCGTTGATGAAGAGTGATCAAAAACTAAATTACTATTATATCACTATAGAATAATAACTTTAAAGTACTTGGAACTTTGGCTACTTTTAATGAAATGCCTTCATAGTCGCTAACGATCAATATGACATCCTTCATCGTTCCCGTACTAGGAACATAGGAACATCTAGGGAATGATGCTGCAACTCCTATTGCAAAAAGTTTCATAAGTTTACAAGTTTACAAGGTTACATGAATAAGACTGCAAGGTTACATCAATAATTCAGAAATGGTTGACTTGCTTTCTTGCTGTTTCTCAAGATGTGATATGCAAATTCTTCAAGTAATTCATATTAAGCAAGCTAGCTAGTTGTTGGTGCTCAAGATCTGCCACCCCTTAACCACATAAGTATTCTATTGCTGTTCTGTCACTAGGGTAAGGATGGGGACATCATACATTAATTAATTTGACTTAAAAAATTACACAGCTAAATCCTAATAACAATATCACAAATTGACTTGCTATGGAAATATGTCCTTCTTATGTATTGAAATTTCTATGCTGTGTAAACATCAGTGAAACAAAATCAACAATTAATGTATTTTTTAGTCTTATTTTCTACTATGTCTTGCTAACAGTAATTTATCAAGTAGCAGCTTCAAACTTTCAATAAAACTTATGATCTTTCTTGTTCAATGATTCCCATTCTTAGATTTGGGGGATGATTATGTGTAGAGAATATACAAGGAATTAAGAAAGGAGGCAGCATAAGGGTATGAGAGAAGCCTACATCTGATTGATAATATTCACAAGTTTATGTGGAGAAGTTTGTATTCTTTATGCCATTAATTGTCAAATTGTATGGAAGGAGACTCTACATATTCATATTTTTGTTAAAGTTGTGCAAGCTTGAATTGCATATCTTAGTTAAGTGAATTGTGAAGGAGATTATTATCAGATATATTCTGTTTATTGATTTTTTTAAATTTCTTGTTGCTGCAAATATATTGTTTCTATGTATCTGTATTGTATTCTGACATTTGAAGTGATTATGGAATGTTCTTTGTGTGGGAAAGTTATTTACTACATTACTTTAGTTTTTGTCACAGAAGATGTGCTTTATGAAAATGAATTTATTTTGTTTTAGTTCTCGTTGCCATGAAGACAAGGTTGGATTTTGTTGGTGATTGTGGATTTCATTGTCATCAAATGGTATTAGAGCCTATGTTCCTAAGTGTATAGCCATCTTCATCAAAGGGAGGCAATTTGCACAAGGATCTATGTGTCAAGAAGGGTGAATAGTAAAGAAGTTGTGCAAAATAATTTGTCTATCCTCTAGCAGAGATGAAGCTAGGTAAGATGTGTGCAGATTTTTTCCATTGAATGGAAGTGAGTGGAAGAGATCTTGGAGAGGTACCTCTTCTAGAATCCTATTGGTTATAGAGGATAGAAGTGAGAACAATTGAAAAAGAAGGTGAAAAGGTGAGAGTTGGAAAGACTTGAAGTGATTGATGGTGAAAAGAAAGAAAAAGAAGAGAGGATTTGTTATTAGATGGATTTTGACAATCCCGTGTTGGAGAAAGATTGAAAGAAGAGATAGATGAGTGTGATTCAGAGGGAAGTGCAAAAGTTGAGATGAGAAATACTAGTGGTCTCAAAAGTGATGAAAGAGGAGATTAGAATGGATAGATTTGCATCAGTGAAGGAATTTCCTTTGGAGGACATGGATGAAGTAGATTAGAATGAAGGTCCAGTGTTAGAAAAGGAACTTGTTGATAAGAGAAAGTTACTTGAGGAAGAGATCAAGCACCTAAATGGTACAAAGGCAGGGGAACTTGTAGCAAAAACAATTGAAGGCAAAGAATGTGATGGAGAAGAAAATGCCTCATAGGTTGAGGAAGTGGTAGAGGAAGATTTGTGGGCATAGTTTTTCGCAATAGAGCATGAGTGGATGGATAAACTTGGAAGGTGTACGACATATGGGATAATGAAGATGAGGAAGATGTGATTGCAGTAGTGAAATACAGAGAGCTCGTGGATGATGGAGCAGCGTAAGAACATGGTGCAAATTTTGATGAATTTTGTGATAAAGAATTTGGTTTACCTTTGTTGAAGGTAGGCAAAGATATTGGCAGATTTTCTTGCAGGATTCAATTGATTACTTATAGAGAAAGTTGAGAATGTTATAGGGCATCCATGGAGGTGGTCATTTTGCAGTGGATATGATTCCACAAAGAAGGGGAGGAGAGAAGAGATTATGTGGAGGAAAATAAGAGAAAATTCTTTGGATGAGGAGGTTGGACTATGGTGAGCACAAGTCCACAAGAGTGAAGAAAAGAAGAGAACAAACTATGTAGGTGGATGGTGAGAATCCCGGCCAAGTGCTGGAATAGGTAGAACTACCTGTATCTATGTCAACGATAGAGTTTGTTGTAGGTTGACACAGTCTAAAAGAGTAATCCTACTACGTAACTCCATTTGTGAGCCATTCTCACCAGTCTTTACCTAGTTGGGGAGTTTGATGTAGGAGCATCTGATGCAAATCAACAACTGACCTCAAGGAAGCCAATCATCCCTTTATGTTTGAGGAACTTTTATTGTTGGGCATCTCATGTTCATTCTATAAGTCCAGAGGTTGTCCTAAGCACCTGATGACTCATTTTATTAGTTTCTTTTCCTTTTCCTTAAGTTTTTTTTGGAAAACTTTCATCTTCTAAAAGCATCACAGATGTCCCTATTGCTCACTTGAGGGCTCGTTCTTCAGTGTGATGGAAACATTCTAGTAATTAAGAATATGTTTTGGAACAAGGATTAGGATCATCACGTCAATATAATATTGCTAACCATACATATTTAATGAGCTTGTTAGTTGAGATATAATGTACTCAAAGATGACATCATAAACACATAACACTTAAACACATAACAAAAGAGAGAAAAAGAGGGATTTGTGTACCAGTAGATGGTGCAATAGTCGATGCCTATAAGCTACGTGTTGTTGACTTAGTAGTCGGAAAGAGATTTGTGGTTGTCCTGGATGGAGGCAGCGGCATCATAGGATCTGAAGCTGAAGAATAAAATTGTTAGAGCATGCATAAATATAGAACGCGTGCATAAATTCAGTCTTAATTGCATGTATTGTCAATGATTATGATAATTCCTATATATATTCAATGGAAAACACAAGTGGGGAATGGAACATGCAATCTACCTGAACGACCTACAACACCCTCATCATGGGAATGGGGCTCAAAATCATGCAAAAAACCCTGTAAAGACAATGCATCCATATTTTAATTAATGTCATAAAATAGCATAACATAAAAACCATTATTGAACTCGTGTTTTTAATTAAAAATTTCATTAATACTTACTTTTAAGGTTTTAGAGGTGTGCAACAATTCAGATGCCCTATTTTTTATTTCCTGAGTAGTAGGTTAATGGTTGCCAAACATATAATTTCTCTGCCAATTTTCTTTAGCAAATTTTTAATTGAACCGATCAGGTCATCGGTCTCTGCTAAATCAATATAAAATGGGTCCTCCTCAAGGGCGAGCTGCTGAGGGACTACGAGTTCCTTTCGCTCCCTCCGATCACTAGCCCTCTATGACAACAATAGTATTAGTATTAGCAAAATTACTCCAAAAAAATGAAAAAAACAACATTAAAAAAATAACATTTTGCTTCTATCTAGTCTGCACAATTACAATGAGTTTTACCTACTCATGTGTAGATGAGCCAGGAACATCGCCAGCATCCCCTCTGAGTGGTTGCTCCATATTGTGCCCCTATGTCAAAGATCAAGTCTAAAAGTGTTAGCCAAAAATTTATTAACTAAATGGTATGTTGGAGTCATTGATTAGAAGTTGGTTTAATAGTATGTACCACCCCCATGATAGTAGCCTCGTTTGTATCTATGCGGTTCAAATTGTAATCAATAAGAAGCTCTTCCCCTGCACGTATTGATTTTATTGCACAGATGAATACACAATTTCCTTCGCGCGCCTCAAATATGCAATTGGGTTACTTTATAGTTGACCCAGGTCATGTACTATTTATAAAACTTGCAATATTCCCTATTGCTTTTGGCCTTCCATCAATGTATATAGCCACACTTTTACTTTGATTATTGTCTTGCTGTTGTATATAATTTCCTGAGAGGGCATACCTATGCATACTTTTTTTTTATTGAACAATATGCATCCAACTTTTGTAATTGTAACATGGTCCAACATACTCCATCAATTTAGAAACTTTTTTGTAAGACACCTTTATGTCGTCCATAAAAAATAGGCCCAAACCATGTAATGATGATGGTGCTATGTGATATATCCTCTCGTTAACACAAAAATTAGTGTTTATTGGAGGAAGTTCCTTGGGTACCCAATTTTTCTGTAGATGTTGGTACCTCAAGGGCACCTTGATGTCGTCTTTCATCTCATCATCATAAGAACATGACCCCCCTTGAGAAAGGAAAAATTTCATGCATTTATTGAATTTCCTTCTAGTCCTTTGACCTCTAGTTAATCTCCCTATTCTAGATAAACTGCATTTCTCACTTTCCTCTTCTATTCCTATATTTCCCTCACTCGAGGAAGACACTCATGACAAATACCTATTCATCGGTACCTGCAAATGGGAGAGATCTTAGAAGACATCAATCTTACTATTTATAAGTGTATTAAATAGACTGACTATAAGGAGTATTGACTTATACCTGTCGATCCATGAGACTATGCGGGATGCTCCTGAAAGGGGTTCAGTTTCCTGCAAATGTAATTCAATTATCATGAGCATAATCACATCATAATCATAATCAAATCCATCATAAGCATCACATAAAAATTAAAAACATTAAAAGTTACATCACATAAAAATTAAAAACATTAAATTAGTGAAGGGCTAAGCACTTATATTATGTTTTCCCTATGAATTTTATTCTAGGTACAACTCCCTTTTATAGATATTTAATGAATTCCCTTTTCTAAACTAAACACTTACAAATGCTTTTGACCTGAAAGAAAATAAGGCTCAATACATTCATGCATCAATATGTGTTTTAAATAGTTTGATTTAATTAATTTAAATTAATAGTTAATTTAGATTAGCAGTATTCTATTTCTAGTTGAAAGTTGTAGCTTTTAAATAGATAATGAATAAACTATGTAACCATATAAGACAAATATATTTCTATCAAGAAATTAATATTAAATAGATTAAGGATTGATGGCATACCTCTAAATTTCATCATCATCATCCTCGTCGTTGTCATCATCATCATCATCATCATCATCCTCATCATCGTCATCATCATCATCATCATCCTCCTTGTCATCATCATCATCCTCGTCATTGTCATCATCATCATCATCATCCTCCTCGTCATCATCATCATCATCATCATCATCATAATCATCATCATCATCATCCTCATCATCATCCTCACCATCATCGTCATCATCATTGTCATCATCAACATCATCATCATCAACATCAACATCAACATCATCTTCATCATCATCATCAGTAGCAGCATCTACATCATCTTCTACTTCTTCCATTGCATTATACTTTATTGGCCTTCCTCTCGGTTCATGTCTAACAACAAATGACTGACCCGATTTATGTAGAACCTCTGAGTAAAATACCTGCTCACATTGGCTTGGAAGAACATAGGGCTCATCCCCAACTGGCTCAAATGACCTTCTATTAACCATTGTAAATCCATTATCATGTTCAATAACAGTTCTATCAGGATCATTTGGATTAAGTCGTAGCCTGTACCATTTGACAACAAAGAGTACTAATTTGAAGGAACTAAAGTCACACTCTAGTATATCATCCAAAATTCCATAGTAACAATTTTTAGACTCTCAAGGATGTAAGTCATTTCTAGATGAAATATTAGTCACTTGAAAGACTGCAATTATTCTTGAATCACAAGCTTTCTTCGTGTCATCCAACACTTTGATGCAAAATTTCTGATCATTATAGAACATAGCCTTGTGGTGTTTAACCTGCAATAATATGTGAAACATGTCAAAATTATTGTATCATGAGTTGATAAACATATGGGTGATTAATAAATTTGTATGTACCTGGAAATCTCTTAAACCACGTGCTAAATCTATTTCCCTTTGCGTAACATTGGAATCTCCATTACGATGAGCTTCTTTAACCAATGAAGATACACCTTCCCATGTTAATGTTCGACCAAAATGTTGACATCGTTCAATCTATAATGTCATCCAATCAAGATTTTTTGCAATATACAAATGTAGTGCATCCCACTCTCGAGCACCTATACAAAAAAAAATAGACAACTTACAACCGATTTATTTTGAAAATTAAGAAATAATTTATTACAATAACATCTTATAATTTATTACCTCTCACTTTCCTCAATGTACCTTTCCCCATCAAGTACTCCCCTTCTAATTTTTTAAAAGGCTCGAGATCCCAAATGTGATCTACACGAATATTTGATGCAAACTTAGGAAGATATTCAGTAATGTACACCATAGTCTGGTATACCATATATCCCTCTACCAAAGAACCCTTAGGATGTGCTCTTTTTTGAACCAAAGCCTTCAAAGATTTAAAGTGCCCTTCAACCATCCACATTGACCTAGTGTGTACAGGTCCACACAATTTAATCTCCTCAACTAGGTGCATGAGGTAGTGTTCCTGTGCATTGAAAAAAGTTGGAGGTAGACACTTTTGCATTTCACACTGTAAATGAGGAATTCTTCTCTTCCAATAGTTTATACCTTCTTTATGGATTTCTTTAGAGATTCAAGTCACAAAAAATATATAGATACGAGACTTTACAAAATAATATACAATAGATTACATAGCAAGAAAAACAAATCACAAATATAATAAATATATACAACAAATTGAACAGATATTACTGCTTACCTCATGTATTTTCCAAGATCGTATATCACTTGTTTGATGTTATTATTGAAGGGCTCTAGGAGAGATAGAGGAAGCACGTATTGCAATAATTATAAATCAATCATTTCATTATTTTCTAACATAACATAACGAACAGTACACGTAGTTTATGAATATATTGTAAATATAGAAGAACATAACTTACCTTGATGAAAGTATGCCAATCATGTGTTTTGAGCCTTGGCCCAAATTCACTTTTTTTTGATATGAGATTGTTTATGTTCACAACAAATCCTGTGGGAAATCAAATTTTTTGAATGACTTCTTTTATGGCATCACTTTGCTGCTCCGTTAATAACCAAGGAAGGGCACTTATATTAATCTGATCTCTGTTGCTATTTGAGTGAATGAAATTCTTCAATGCATGATTGGATTCATGAATGTCATTACAAATTTTGACAATTTTTTCTTTGTCATGCCTTCCATCCAATATTTTCCACAATGTCTCTGTTATATTCTTTCCAATATGCATAGAATCAAACAAATGCACAATTTGTAAGTGCTCGTCATAGGGCAACCTGCTAAATTGTCTGGGATAGCTTTTTAGTACCTTTGGAAGGTTGTCAGTACTACCTTGATGACCTTCACGATCATCAATTACACAATTAGTAAACAAAAATCACAATAGAAATATATAAATTACAAACATAAACCATTAGGTGGAACAACATTACCTTGATGATTAATTCTATTATATTCCAACTTCCATAGGCGAGGTGTCATTCTTCGTGGCTTTGATGTAGTCTCTTCTTTCCCATTGAAAAGATGTTTTTCCGTACTTCGATACTTATGATTCTTGTGGGGGAAGTTTCTACACTCATCAAACACCTGCTTTCCTAAACTTTTTGAATGACGAAATTTCATTTTTGAAACACAAACTGGACATGCAAATTTTCCCTTTGTTTGAAGACCTGCAAGATAATGATATAATTGGATTATTAAATATGTTGATTTTTATAATTAGAATTATCATGCGCAACTTGAATTCACTATAACATACCACAAAAATGTGTTAGCCCTGGGGCATCATGTATTGTCCATGCAAGTATTGCATGGAATTGAAATTGTCTTTGTCCTATTGGTCTAGACACATCATACATAGTGACACCGTTCCATAACTCCACCAACTCGTCGATAAGAGGCTCAATATATACATTCATATCTTTAACTTGATATTTACCTACTTGAATGAACAATAACATTACATAATTATAGTGACCATTTTACTACAAGATTTGTAAGTACATGTAAATTAATAACTATCAAATGATAAGATACCTGGAACAATCATTGCCAACATAATGTGCTCCCTCTTTATTGACATCCACAGAGAAATGTTATTGTTGATAACAAAAATAGGCCACACCGAGTAAATAGATCTCATCTCTCCAAATGGATTGACACCACCCACTGCCAATGAAAGCCTGAGATTACGAGGTTCCTCTTTGAAGTGTTGCCACTTTTCCTCTATGTGCATAAATGTTGAACCATCCGCAGGGATTTGAATAATGTCATCTTGACTTCTATTGTGTGCATGATAATCCATAAATTGAGCCAAGCTACTAAACTTGAATAATTGTCGCATCCATGGAATAATGGGGATGTAACGAAGAACCTTTTGAGGCACTTTTTTGTTAGTCGATCTGTTCGATATCTACTCGTATGACATACAGGGCATTGTGTTGCAAATTCATGTTCTTTATAATATATAATATGATCATTGGGACAAGCATGTATTTCTTGATACTCCATTCCAATATCTTTCATAACAGTAGATAATTCTCGAAATGAGCGAGGTAGAATATTTGATGATGGTAACAGAAACTCGCCTATCAATCTACAAGAAAAAATATAAGTTGTTAATATAAACAATATTAGTGGTACATTATTCACCCTTTGTTAACTATAAAGACATATATGACATAACTTAACATACGTGACATTGTTATGTTGGATAAACCACTCATAACCTTCAAGTTCAACAACAACAATACAACAGAGAGAAGAGTTGTTTGGGAGTCTTTATATAGGGGCTCGTATGCCTTCTCAAGTAGAGGTACATCAAGGCTATCATCATCATCATGATTAGATACGCTTGGACTAAATGTGTCATGGATCAATGTATTTATACCATCATCTTCAATTGTGTTTTTTGGCGCATGATCTTCATCTTCCATGGGATCATTATCTTCACCTTGGATATTTACACCTCCATGTTCCTCCACTTTGAAAACTATATTCTTCGAATTGTTGTGGTTCATATCATGTACTTCCCTGGGGAGATCAACCTATATAAAATTGATTAACGTAAATAAACCATGATCATCAACTCATCATCAAGTGATTTCATATGTATATAAATTTTTAAAATCATATAATGAACGAATTACCAGTGGATGATAGTCATGCCCCCCTTCAATGTGACCATTCTCCCTACAATGTCTCTTAGCTATTTTGATTAGCAGTCTTCTATGATTTAAGCCCTTACAAATTTTGCAAGGACAATAACATTTTCCATCACCTTTTCTTTTCAAGTTAGACCACAATCTAGCAATTGTCTCCCTATTTTGTTCTTCACTTATATTATCTGACATGATCGTTCTTTGCAGAAGCAAAAATTGAGCTATGAAAACTTCAGTCTACAACTTTCACAAACTAACCAAAATTGTCAAAAGTACACAAATCTTCTTAGACCTAGCTAAATACTTTAATATTTTAAAAAAATTTCTTTGACTTTATTCCTAAGACATTTAATCCAATCACCTTTTATAACATTCAGTCAATTGCTCTAGGCAAATTTCTAGATAAGATTATTTGTAAAACTTTGACCAACCACCTGAAGGTCTTATTTCAAGAGACCTTACAACATTAAGCCACTAAAAAATATGCAATTTTCATACTTGATTGTGTGGCTATATAACTCGTGCAATGACGTTCTTACTTAGCTGTAGAAGCTCTCCAACAATCAAATCATACAAGCTACAAGGCCTAACAGCAATTTCAAAACATATAAGCTAAAAGTCTAGTTAAAATATACATTAAATTAAAAAATATGCAATTTTCATACCCGAGCACGTGGCTATATAACTCATGCAACGACCTTCTTGCTTAGCTGTAGAAGGTCTCCAACAATCAAATCATACAAGCTACAAGGCCTAACAACAATTTCAAAACATATAAGCTACAAGACAAGACATATTATATGACATGGCAAAAGGAACAACATTTACAAGTTTTAGCAAGACATATAAAACGACATCATAGTGCTAGAGAGATCACAATTATATGAGTCAAACATAGTCATGAAAAAGCACATAAATTATCTGGTTATTGATTTGTTGACATATTGTTGTTGATAATGCTTTGTTATTATCTAGTTCAGAGATTTGATATATACTCATTGTTGTTGTTTAAATTCTATTTAAATGCATATATTTAATTACATTATTATTATTATGGTTTAAATGGTGATTAGATATGAAAGGGTCAATGTCCTAACATTTGAATATATAAGAATGATTACGTCGTCCAAATGTTGCCATTCTGAATAATCTAGAAGAATTTAAACATTTTGGAAGGGATGGAGTTATTATAAGAAATTTTGATGCCTTAAAAGACTTATTCATTGATCATTAATGTTATTTTCTCTTCACCAATAATTGAGTTCTCTGCGATTTTCAGTTTGTCATAGGTCAATTGAGTGTGCATATGTGCATGATTGGACATTTGTCATTTTGAGGTTATATTCTTTGTGGTAATACACTTAAAATTTACATGTGCTATTATATGGCTATGTGATGTAAAATGTACTTTGGAGCACTTAGGGATTCATACTCTTGGCTAAGATGCCAACTGAGTATGCTTGTTGCACATTGCCTTTGCTTGTAAAAGGGGATCTATGAGATGTTGTGGATATTGTGATTTGGTATATTAATATATTGGCATATTTCTTGGTAATGTGAGATCTTATTGAGATCCACCCTCTTGGCATGTTTGCCATTGGAGTCATGTTATTATATTGTGTGATCATCTTGGGACCTACACTCTTGGTGAAGACAAATCAAGTCTTTTGAGTTTATATTGTTACCTTCTCTAAAAAGTTTAAGCCATGATAATAGAATCCCCTAGCACACCATAAGTAGTTTCTCAAGGCTATGGCTGAATTGTGAGGGTAGTTTCACAATTAAATCCCCAAGAATACCAAGAGTGCTACCTCAAGGCAATGGGTGACTTGTGAGGGTAGTTTCACAATTAGATCCATGAGCATAATCCCATGAGCACTTCCTCAAGGCAATAGGTGACTTGTGAGGATAGTTGACACATGTATGGGCATGTGATGACATTCCCTATGCACTGTACTCAACCACCAAAGTCCTAGTAGTATGAATAGCACCTCTTGGGTATTGATTGATTGAGTGTGTTTAGATATTGCATTGTGGCCATTGCTTCATGTTGTGTTGCTCCATGTTTTCTCTTAAATAAGCCTATGATTTATTTGCACTCTATATACATTGATTGGTGTGAGTATGCTTATACCTCCTTGTATGCCTTGTGTTCTTGTTTGGGCTATGTGACTATCTCCACAAGCATAGTGAGGCAGACCTGAGAGTACCACATGATTGAGTGGTGTGACAAGGCACTGTTGGGGACCGGTGTACAAGTATTAAATTGGATTTAGTGGCACCTACATGAGTTCCTTTTGCACCTCTCTCTCTCTCTCTCTTCCAATTTTAGTAAGGGTCATGCATGTATTCCTGGATATTGTAATGTAGCAAATTGATGTATATGTATGTTGTTATACTCAAGTGATTTGGCCTTGACAATCATGTTATTGGACCCTTACTGAAGAGGATATTATGTATTCAGCCATATGTTGGAGTTAGCACAGTCTTGGGTGAATATTAACTCAGCTTGTGGGCAAGTTTGCTAAATTTTCTTATAGTAAGAACAAGTTTGTTGAGTTGCACAGGGTACCAACAAAATAGTGTATGATATCATTTTCTTTACTTGGCTTTCAATAAGCATTGTCAGTGGCAAGTAATCAAAGAGATCTGTAAAATACTTCCATACATTTGCATTTCCATATTTTTGCAGACATTCATCGTAAAATCCATACTTGAAATTGTAAGAAAAAAAAATAATTCTTGAACACAGTCAAAAAATTAAGATAAATTATATAGTCATGAAAAAGCACATAAATTAGTTATTATATGCAATTAAAAGATATATAGTTAGATAGGGACATCCATAGGGCATATTGAAGAAATGAAATGGTCATATAGATTTCATATAGGATTTTGAAGATGATAGTGTTCTAAGGCAAAGAATCAGGAATCTACCTCCAGTCAAACAAAAATCAGGAATCTACCTCCAGTCAAAAATGTTACAAAGAGAATGCACTTTTTTATATTGATTGTTTTTCATGATTTTGCTACTACCTTGCATAAGTTTTTAGCATGATATAGCTTTAAAATAACTGCCAACAATTTTATTTTGTAGTTTTGGTGGTGTTGTGTTTATGTGGCTTGCTTTGGGTTGCTTCTTTGTTCATGTTCAGAAGCATGTTAATTGATGTGCACGTGTCATCAAATTTCCAACAATGTTGTGTTTAAGTTCAAACACTTGTATTATATTATGCAATAGGCTAATCACTAAGTAATGCACTCAAGGTGATCATTGAAGGTTTTAAAAGCTACAAGGAGCAGGTGGTGACTGAGCCATTCAGTCCCAAGCATAACTGTGTAGGTAATGTTACTTTTTTAGCAGGTGGCGACTGAGCCATTTAGTCCCAAGCATATCTTAAATCTCTTTTAGCAAAGTTTGAACTGTAACATATATGCTTTATTTGTATAGAATCTTTATCTTTAAAAGGTTGTTTGAACTTCATGCTATATTATTGCTGTCAATAAAATGACAGTGTGGAGGAAACTTTACAAGGTTGATGAGGTGCAAGGGTGAATGCTTTGAATCGATAAGATAGGTGCCATACCAGGTCACATGTAGAACATGCCTGTAGGTTTGAGACAGATAGTTAGACTTTTAACTATAATCATACTCATATTCCCTCTTCTTTGCAAGAATCCATGGACAAGAATCCATGTGTATTTGATCAAACAAAACCACGAAAAGTTGTCTCAGATTGCATAAAATAGAGATATGATAAATTAGTCATGATTTTGCACACATAGGGAATTTATTGAAAAAAATGCCAAATACACATTACAACTATGGATGATTGGTATTTTTTGCTAGTGACATTTTGGCTATGGGAGCCAAGTTTAATCCCATTTTGAAGGGTTGGGGATCCTTTAAAAAAAATTGTGTTCTTTTGGAGATCCTCTAAAAATCCCATTATGGTTGTTGGATCCAAAATAAATCCCATGGAGGTTTGGGGAGTCTTCTTAAACCCTAGAGTTTCAGATCACTTTCTAATGATCATTTCTATGAGATATGTGATTTTTAAAAGACTTGGGAATCCTATCAAAATAATTATGCAATCCAATTCAAAATTTGGGAGCATTCCAAAACCCCAAAGTTTTAGTTGGATTTTGGATGATTGATCTTCTAAGGTTGTGGGTGATGATTTTTTTGAGAGCCATGTTAAAACCCATAGTAGTGGCTATGGCAGCCAAGTCAAAACCCAATGATGAGGTTTAGGGAGCCTTTCTAAACCCTATGGGTCTCCTTGATAGATAGAATCATTATGTTATGTGTGGCTTTAACATTGTGCTAACTTTTGGGCAAGTGGATCTTTTTTTAACTTTATTTTAGTTGTCAATTGTTTTCTTGTTTTGGGTTGTTGTCTTGTAATACTTTTTCAATTGTAGCTATTTATTTTAGTGGGGTACCACGTCCCCTTAAACATTTTATTGTAAAGGGTTTTGGATCCCCTTCAAAGACTAGTTTTTCCCTAATAAAAAAGATTCCTTAATGTTCCAACTCATCCACTTGAGTTATCCTACATTTGAGATTCAAACTTAATCAACTAATTACCATGGAGACTTGGTTCTAATGACTACATATCCATCATGTATTGATTTGCATCTATAGACTAACTTTCAAAGTGTGGAAATCCTTATTTTTGTAAGGATCAATAATTACTTTAGTGTAGATTAGGCTTTTATTTGTGAAGAGTAGATTCAGAATTTTACTGTAATGTTCCCTTGCTATAAAGACTTGTGAACATACAATGATTTCCCTTTAAACTAATGATATTAGAGTTCCTTCCTTGATTTTTTTTAGTGTCCCAATGAGTCACAATCTAATTCGTCAATTTGATATATGTCTAATGATATACGTTTTGTATAGAATGGCCCAAAATAGCTCTCATGCAAAAATTCTTCAAAAAACCTATAGGAGATATCCACATATAAAGTTCTAAGAGTATTACTAAGCACGATATTTTACAGAAGCATTTTTTTAGAAGGTTTAGATTTTTATGAACATGGCATTGATATAGCAAAAGTAATGTTTTGAAATTCAAAGGCATCAAGTAGAATTTCTTATAATAGAACTATACTGAGCTTTCCTATGACAAATAGAACATGCCTAATATATTATTGAAGACCCAACAAATTATCTCTTCAAAATTTCAAAGAGAGGAGTACAACTCTTGTAGGATCTAAAATAAAAATAACTTAAGAATAGTCCACAACAGAGGTTATACACATGAAAAACTATATCATCAGCATGCAACAAGGAGTAGTGTTAGTGTAAAAGCTATCACATTTTTAAGACATGTTAACTTCATTACACAAGTGGGAATATTTTTAAGATATAACTCAGAAAATGAAGCAGAAAGTTTACTACCGGTTGAAGCTTTGAAAAAAGGTAGCATCTACATTAAGAAAAAAATGTAAATTATGTAAGGAGCTTTCAGAATAGAAGTATGGTACTGGTCTTCACTAAAATAGTTTTTTCTAAGAGACACCTAATGACCATGTTTGTGAATTTCTTGAGTAATAGTAGGAATGAAGAGTATATCAAATGTTTCAGAAATATTTTTCTGATGCAAGAGATTTCAACATTCTTTTTAAAAATAAATCTATCTAAAAGCAAGTTTTTAGTTTTATTAACCTATGACATGTTGACAAGCAAGACTAAAAGAGAAATATTTTATTTTAAAAATCACAAAGAATTCATCAAACAAGAAAGTTACAACATCCTCTTAGAATAAAATGAAGACTCAAATTATCAAACAGAAGTAGCAATATGGTAAGAGTAAGAGGATCAGGAGCCATTGATAAAAAAATTCAAACAATACTTCTTGACATGCACCTCTCATAAATTGTTCAGTTGGAAACCGATGCAACTGATTTTGTGCCCTTGAATCTGTGCCCTTCAATCAGAGAGGAAGCCAATGCATTTTCACTTCAATGGGAGCTCTGAAGGGAGATCATGATGCATGAATCAATCAATTCTTTTGCATGAACCTTGGAATCCATAGAGTCAAATGCTTCTCCTAAAATCTTTGCACCCTCTTGCTTGTTCGACTGTAATTTCCCCTTAATTTCCCCTTACTCCACTCAGAATGCTTGGCTCTCAATGGTGACATCTTCCTTCAAAAACTCTATCACTCCATGTAGGGACCCTCGATCAAAAACTCTTGAAGTGTATAATGAAAACCAACACGCCCCCCCCTTTTTTTTTCTTATAACCCGAAGACGTCGCAATTGCGATGCCTGACGTCACAATTACGATGTTGTTGGGCTATAATTCAAATAAAAAACCCAAAACAACATAACATTTTCCCGCTGTCGCAAATTGGCATCACAAATTGACCCCTAATCTATTAGTGCTTAGAATAAGATCACCCACTTGGAAGTCTCAACAGTCTTTCTTCTTGTTGTAGTTCTTAGACATCCTCTTTTGATAATCTCTCAAGTGATCAAACACCACCTTCTGGTGCTCATCTAGTATTTCTATCTCTTGTCACTGAGATATATGATAGTCACCATCATAAATGAGGCCTCTTATAGAAACTCAAATAGTAGGATTCTCAACCTTAATAGGAAGCACAACATCTGCTCCATAGACCAAAGCAAAGGGCATGGCCCCTATAGGAATTTTTATTCTAGTATGAAAAGACCAAAAAGCTAAATTGATTTGAAGGTTATGGTCTATTCTAGATTTCCCTATTATGTGATGTAGGATTTTCAAGATAGTCTTATTGGATGCTTCTACTTGTTCATTACCCTAGGGGTGGAAGATGGAAGACCAAAGTTGTGTGATTTTAAATTTAGCATATAGCTCTTTCACATCTTTGTTTTTTAATTGCCCCCATTGTCAGTGATTATTGAAGAGGGTGTACCACACCTAAAGATGATGAATTTTAGAATGAAAATTGCTATATTTTTTGGGTGGCTTCAATAAGAGATATTTCCTCTACCCATGTTGTGAAGTAGTTTGTAGCTGTAATGATAAATTTATGCCCATTTGAAGAAGATGGGTGAATCTGATCCTATAACTTCCTTTTTCCTTACATGAGTAAAAATTTGAATTTTATACCTTTTCTCACATTCATGTGTATGTACACATTTCTTTCCTTATGTTGAATGTATTTCTTTTTGTTTTCCTATTTTATTTAAAAAGAAATAGACCTTATAATAAAGAAACATATAGGACACATGATATGTCATATAATACATCATGTAAAGATGGTAAACCTATCAAGAACACTGATACTCCTTATGCACTCTGGTTAAATAATCACTATGTTGAGAATGGACCATGGTGCGAAGTGTGCAGAATGCCACATTATCCAGAACAATGTCTAGTGGCTAAGAGTGTTTGTGAAAACAACCTTTATTTTGAGTATGAACCACAAATAAATGCCTTGTCTTCAAACACCTTTTGGGGTGAAAAATGCTCAAAAATATGAATATGTGATAGATGGTAATGCATGAAGGATGAGGTACTCAGATCAAAATGTTCTCTTAGATGAAGAACCAATGAGAAGGATTATGATAGTTGAAGAAAGAAAAGCTCTCACAATTACAATGGTTGAACATGATAAAAGAAACAACAAGTTGAGGAATATGATGATTGATCCAGACCCAACAAGAAATGATAAACCCACTCTATTTAAAGGGATTTCATCAGATAAGCCTTCTCAAAATATCTCACATGAGACAATAGAGGTAGATCAATAGGCATTAGGTAAGCAATAGGTAAGTAACTCTTTTATTTCTAATGGTCTATCTAAATTAAAAATTTATATCCCATTCTTAGAAATAATGAAGATTCTTGAATATGAAAAGGAAGTTTTTAAAATTATATCAAAAACTAATAAGAGCTATGAGAAGGATCATGTTGAAGGAAATACACCGGTTATTTATTTAGGAACAAAAGTAAATGAAACCATTCCTCAAGTTGACCATTTTTACTTGACTCTTCTTATAAACATTAAGTTGGTAAAAAATTGCGTGATAGATTCAAGGGCTGCTATGAATATTATACCTGCTAAAGTTATGAATGTATTAGGATTAAAAGTAGACATACTCTATGGAAAGTGTTATGCAATGGGTAATAGGTTTTTCCTAATTAATAGAGTCATTAAAAAGTTGACTTTAGGTGGATTCTTGTCCTAATGTTTCATATAAAATAGACATAACTATGGTTGATGTTCCAATCTCCTATGGTATGTTACTATCAAGACAATGGTCAAATCTAGTTGGGGGGAATATACAATTGGATTAGCCTTACGCAATGATTCCTCTAAATGGTAAGGATATAAGAGTTGATAAAGAGCCTAGATTTCAATATATAATTGAACATTTTCATCCTGACATAAAAATATTCTTTTATCAAATGGATATAGATAATTTTCAAATAAATTTCAACAAACCTATCCAAAGTATAGGGATTCTAATATTAATATGCAGGAGGAAAATGAAGGAATATGGCGCTTACATTTTGATAGAAGATGTAGTAAGGAAGGAAATGGTGATGGAATAATTTTGACATCCCCTTCAGGTAAAATTTTCAAGTATGCATTCTTTCTTAACTTTGAATGTACCAATAATGTTGTTGAATATGAAGCATTAATTTTAGGAATTGACATTGCAAAACATCATAAAATTAAATTTCTATTAGTGTTTGATGATTTTGAGCTAATTGTTTTCCAAATAAGGAACAATTTGTGACTAAATGCTCTATACTAAAGAAATACGTAAATTATGTATGGGATTTAATTGAATATCTGACACCTTTTCAATCAATTGGATAGATAGGAGTGATAATGCCCTTGTTGATTTAATGGCTAATATATATGTTATACAAATTGACATTCCATTACAAGATCTGGTCTAGGTCAAAATAAAAAATAGACCAACTATACCAGATAACATTCATAATTGGTAGGTTTTTGAAGATGATAGGGATGTATTATTTTTTTGACATGTCAGGAAAATTACCAAGATATTGAAATTGACTTGAATGGATAGTGGAAATTTAAGATGGAAAGGATACTATTTTTGGAGAGGAAATAGTTCAGCTTAAGTCCAATAAAATACCTAAAGGATTGGTCACATTAGAAAGAGTTTTCAATGAGCATGAAATGATCAGTACACATACCCCTATTGTTATAGAAGATTAGTTTAGGGAATGAATGTTCACCAAGAGAAGTGTTTATTGGTAAAAAATTATCCAAGGCAATTAGGACTGACCTGATCTCTTTATTAAGAAAATACAAACTTACTTTTTCTTGGTCATACGATGACCTTAAAGAATACATAGATATCTTTTAGAATGAAATTCTTCTAAAACCAAATGTAAAATCATTTAGACAAAAGAAGTGTCCCATAAACCCAATGTTAACACCTAAACTAAAAGAAGAATTGATTAGGATGAGGGATGCTAGAATAACAAAACCAATAAGATATTCTACATGTGTTTCTAACCTGGTTCCAATCAGGAAAAAGAATGGTGATATAAGGTTTACGTGTTAATTTTAGGAATCTAAATATATCATCATTAAAAGATAATTTTTCCTTCCCAAATATGGAGGCTCTACTACAAAAGGTTACATGAAATGTATTTCTATCTATGATGGATGGTTTTTCCAATTATAATAAGGTAAAAGTTAATGATACCGAACAATATAAAATGACATTTACTACTCCATGAGGAACATATGTATATGATAGGATGCCTTTTGGCCTAACCAATGTTGGAGAAACCTTTCAAATGGTCATGGATGTTTCATTTGATGGTTTGATTGACCACATTTTGGTTATTTATCATGATAATTTGACAACTTACTCAAAGTAAGAAAAAGATCATTGAAATCATTTAGGAAAAAATTCAAAAGAGCTCTTGAATAGAAAATATCTCTCAGTCCAAAGAAATGTCAATTTGGAGCAATTGAGGGAAAATTATTAGGCCACATAGTCTCCAAGGAAGGAGTCAGAATAGACCTTGATAAAGTGAAGGCTATTGATACTATAAAAATTCCAAAGACAGACAAAGCAATACAATCATTCTTCGATTAGATTAACCTTGTATCTAATTTTGTTGTTCAATTATCAAGCCAATGTCAAAGATGTTTAAAAAGGGAGCTGATTTAGGACAAGACAATGAGGCTCTATAAGCCTTTGCTAATATAAAGAGAGTCATCAATTAAGCACCTGTGCTTAAAGCCCCAAATTTCAATAAAAATTTTCAAGTTTTTTCTTTTGCATCTTACCATAATATTGTTGTTTCTATGCTCCAAAAGAAAGAAGAAGGGAATGAACAACCTATTTCTTTCTTTAGTAAGAGCCTACAAGATCATGAGTTAAATTATCATATAAATCAAAAGTAGGCCTATGCATTGGTTAAAGAAGTCAAAAAATTTCGCCTGTATTTCATAGGTGCTAGCATTGTTACTTATGTTCCCAATGCAGTAGTTAAAGACATATTCAAATTTACTAAAACTATTGGGAGATGAAGCAAATGGATTAGTTAGATCCAAGAATTTAACATTTATATTCAAATAACCAAATTAGTCTGAGGTCAAGGATTGACAAAACTTATGGTAGATGTTAATCTAGAAGCATCACAGATCAATTAGGTGGAAGTGGAGAATAACATAGTAAGTATAGAAAATTGTCCTTGGTAGTAGATGTTATTTATTATTTCAAAACCATGAAAATTTGTGACAATTGAAGTGAAAATTTAAAAAAGGATAGTTGAATATATGTAGCAAAATATGTTTTTCTTGAAGGTGATTTATATTGAAAGAATAGAGATGACATGTTACATTTATGTCTTGATACTCATCAAGCACCAATCATCCTAAAGCAATAATATGAAGGAATTTGTTGAGGGCCCTTTTGTGCCCCAACTACCAAATAATATTTAAAGGGTAGGTTATTATTGGCATCATATTTTTAGAGATTGTTGTAATTATGTGAGAAAATGTAAAGCATGTCAAAGATTTTATGGTAAATTAAACTATAATGGAGATTTTCCCCTTAGGACATTACAAAAAAAAGAACCATTTTAGATGTGGGGAATCAACTTCATAGGTAAGATCAATAATAAGTCAAGCAGTGGAATCAGTTGGATTTTGGTTGCTATAGATTATTTCACCAAATGGGTAGAAGCTATCCCAACTATGAAGTTTACTAGTGTTGTTGTTATAGATTTCTTGATGAATAATATATTAACAAGATTTGGTGTTCCAAGAAAAATTATTGTTGATAATGAGATGTGTTTTAGATTAGAAGAATTTGCAAACTTCTACACAAAGTATGGGATAACAGTGTCATATTCATCTCCTTACCATCCATAGTGAAATGGTCAAGCAAAATCAAGTAATAAGAGTATCCTAAAAATTATAAAAAGGATGTTGGATAGAAATAAAAGAGTTTGGGACTCAAAGTTACATTTGGCTATCTCAGAAAATAGAATAACAAGAAATAAGTCAACTAGATTCTCAACTTTCAAACTCATATATGGTCAAGAAGAAAGAATCCCTAAAAATAATTTATTACCAATGTATAGATTCATCAAAACTGAGCAACTTGAGGATATTTATTTTATGGATGAAATAATTATTGCCCTATTAAAGTTAGATGAAATAAGAAGAGAAACATTGCAACCCAACCTTGAAAGTAAAAAGGGTGTGAAATACTTACATGATAAGAAGACCACATAAAGAATCTTTAATGTGGGATATTAGGTGCTAAAATGGAATGTTAAGGACTAAGATAAAGGAAATCACAAAAAATTTGATCCTTTATGGTTAGGGCCTTATATTATATCTGATAGATCAAGAGAACATTCTTTTTTTCTTCAAGAGATAGATGGGTAGATATCTTAAACCTTTTTTTTCTTAGTTGATTATCCATTTATTATTTATTGTTAAGTAATGTTAACTCTCATGTTTTATGTTTTATGTTTTGTTGTTTGTCTTTTTGTTCCAGAGATAAGTGAATTATTGCCCTATTCCAAAGGAATAGGCATTCCTAGAAAGAGCCACTAATGAAATGTCAAAAAAAATGAGTGTTTCAAAAGAGCATTCATTTCATTAATTGATGGGAAAAAGAGGTTATGTCAAGGAATTTTTCTATTCATCAAAATTTTCTATCAATGTGATATTAATCAAGGATGGCTTATGCTAAGGATTTGAAGCAAATATGGTCATTTAATGCATTATGCGTTGATTGTGGATATAAAGAAATTGAGTAGGTTTATTCTTTTCATAGAAAAACATTCTTGTGCAATTTTCTATGTTTTTTTTCCAAGAAAGGAGATATGGGCTTACCAATGCAATCATGTGATGAGTGTGAAATACCTCACCCAGTCATGCAACTGAGGTTGACACCAACTGAGGAAGACTAATTTGATGTCATCAATAGTATGTATGTAGATGCATGGGATTTACAAACAATGTATGCCTAGTACTAGAGAGACTTTCCATGAGATTTTGATGGAAGAAGAAAAGGGGAGCCTTTAACTATGCTCATCAGAGTACCAAATGAAGAAGTAGTTGAGTGCTTGGAAGAAATTTTGATATGATTAGAGAATTTTGATTCTCTTTTATTTTCTCTTTTTATTGTAATTAATTTGTAATGAGTTGTAGTTTATTTTTAATTAGTTAGAATGAATAGGCCTGAAGCTATTTTGCACCCTTTTGTGTTCTATAAGAAAGGGTACCAAGGCCTCGTTTTTTATATAGGATAGAAAAAATAGAAAGAAAGATAGCAAAAATATATATATCATGGATATACACATGTATAGAGAAATTTAGATATTGTAACTTGTTACAACCTAGTTGCACTCCATTTTTTAACTAATAAAATTTATCATGTTCTTTTCCAAAATATAGGGAACTGGTCATTGGTTTTGCTGGACTTGAATTTTTTTGGATTAACACTATTTGCAAAATAAAATTGGAGCAAATTTCTTTGAAAAAAAAAACTCATATGCTTATGTATGTTTTTCATTATTGGTCTTCATATTGAAGTTAAATTCAATTATTCAGGGTTTTTTTTAAATCTCTTAGTTTGTTTGTCCATTAGTTGATCCTTAACTGTATTCAAAATATAAGATTTTCTTAGTAATTATCAAAACTGACTCTCTTCTCCAATTTGGAAGGCACTGGTTTTATTATGGTTAGAAAATTAAGAACAACTTTGTGGAAGGTAAACAATCAGTATCAGCCCACTTTCATGTGGTGTGTATATAGCTACATCTTGTTTGAAATTTCTCCCCTTTTTGCAAACTTTTGGTTTTACAATCTATTTCTTCTTGAGAAATTTTTCCAATTCAAGAGCATTGTTAAGTCTACAACCAAAAACACCATTTCATTACAATACAACCACCTAGGTCTTGTAGAGCCTAAAGTTTGGAGATTGAACAAAGTTGAGATTCAGTCTTCTTCATTGGCTAAAATTGTTTTAAGGAATAGGCAAGCTTGTAGGAAGTAAACAAACAATATTGTGCACCAACAAGATCCTTGAGTAGTTCTTCTTTAGTAGTAGAGATTTGATATGCACCTTATCCAAATGTAGTGGTGATGATGTGTTGATCAAGCCAATTAGGCTAAAATTTACCCTTTTGTACCCAATATTGTTGATTCTTTGGGTTCTCCCTTAGAATAAGATCACCCACTTGGAAGTCTTAAGGTACTACCTTCTTGTTGTAGCTCTTACACATCCTCTTTTGGTAATCTCTCAAGTGATTAAACACCACCTTTCAGTGCTAATATAGTATTTCTAGCTCTTGTAGCTGACATGTATAGTAGTCATCATTAGAAATGAGGCCTCTCATATAAACTCAAATAGTAGGAATCTCAACCTCAATAGGAAGCTCAAAATCTTCTCTATAGTTCAAAGAAAAGGGAATGGCCCCTACATAAATTCATATGCTAGTATATAGTAAGACCACAAAGCTAAATTGATTTTAGGGTTCCAGTCTCTTCTAGATTTTCCTATTGTGTGATGTAGAATTTTCAAGATAGCCTTATCAGATGCTTCCACTTGTTCATTACCCTTGATTATTGATAGTGGATGTGCCATACCTAAAGATGATGTATTTTAGAATTAAAATATCTATAGTTTTCCTAGTGGTTTCAGTAAGAGGTACTGCCTCTACGTATTTTGTGAAGTAGATTGTAGTTGTAATGATAAATTTATGCCCATTTGAAGAAGATGGGTGAGTTTTACCTAAAAGATCAAAGGCACATTGTTAGAATGGCCATAATGACATGAATGGAATCAACTCCTTGGCTAGATCATAGATCAAATTACCATGAAGCTGACATTATTTGCAAGACTTAGCATATTGAATAGCTTATTTTTCCATGTCTAGACAACAGTAACTATTAACACAAAAGTATGCACACTTACTTAAGGTATGACCCACAAGTGACCTCATGTAACATTGAAGCAACCTCCAAGTGTGGGACTTGCACTCTGTGGTTGAATCTAAAAAAAAAAAGTCATTTTCCTTACAACCAAGATGCATCTAAACTAAATATTTAGAGGCAAAGGGAGAAGAAATGCATAAAATAAATTGTTGAAAGGCAAAAGGGGTGATGCATAAGATTAAAGCTTGGTTACACTCTCTAACTTCAATACATATAACATGCATAAAAATACCAAACACATAGATCTCAACTCTACTTATCTTCCAAAACTCACATATAGGTAAGAACTAATGAATTGATAGAAGGAAAAAATAACTTTCATAATGTATCATTGATGAGAAAATTTGACATAACACATAAAATAGGAAAACAAAAGGAAACACATTCAACATAAGGCAAGAAATATGTACATATAGGTGAATGTGGGAAAAGGTAGAAAATTCAATTTTTTACTCGTGTAAGGAAAAAGGAAGTTATAGGTGCAAAGTGTAGTGTTGTTGCAATGAACTAGAAAAGAACCCAAAAATTATGTACAAACTTTTCCTTTATAGGGTTCAGTCATAACCTAGATTTTTACATATAGAATTTCAAACCCCAATCACCATGGAGTTAAAATTGTAGAGAAAAGTAATAAATGAATATTAGAATAAAATCTAATCTTTGTATACAAATTGCTCATGGAAGTGACAAGAAGGACCCAAAAATGAATGCATCTAGCTAGTAGAAGGATAAATATGACAAATTTTATCATTGCAAGAAATAAAGAGAGATGGAGTACATTGGAGTCATGCAAAAAAGGCCCCAAAAGTTACTCGACATTAAAGAATTGATCCTAGAAATGTGTCATGGCTGCAACAAATCAAATCCACCCATGTACACTTGTAGAGTTGATCCATCAACCTTCACCAATCTACAAGCCAAATTTGTTTGTGAAATGGGAAAGAAATATGGCCATTGATCATGAAAAATATGCACTCCATTAACCTTGAGAAACATGACATTGGCACGGGCTCACAACACCCTTTGGTATAGAAAATCCCCAACAAATCTGATATTGCACAACTCCCCATGAAAAAGTAGCAAAATAGAGTGCAAGAAGGGATAACTTAAAAATTTAACCCCCTACCATGTGGCACTATTCTAGACCTTTAAGCCTTGAGAAAATCCAAAAACACCATCACCTACCAAAATGGAAACATGTGGAAAGGAAAACATGGGAACACGCAAAGTTAAATCTTCCATATGGGCCCAACTTCGTTAACCACTGAAATATGCATGTCTTGAAAACAAGGGCACATGGAAACAATGTGAGTGTTTGAGCATGATGAAATGCATAAATACTATCACTTCACCAAAATGGTGACACATGGAAAAAATGAAGTCACGAGATAATGTAAAGGTTAACCCCTCACCACTACTGAGCCATTCGACCAAAGAAAAAATTGAGCCAAGGAAAAGATCGAGCCGCTTGGTCAAAGAAAAAAGTAAGCCTCTTGACACTAGAATAGACTAAGCTACTTGATATTTTAAACAAAAACTTGTCATGTTAACCCAGCTGTGAAGAATCCATCCCACTCATAACTTCACAAAATATTCAACCTCTACAACCAACAAAACTTTCTATCTCCAAGAGGGAATAGTTGTGCTCGTACATTTCTTGGAAAATTGAAAAACCTAATCTACTATGTAAAAATATTTACAAGAAAAATAATTTAAATAAAGCCATTGAATGGCTTGTTAAAATAGATTCCCTTTCTTACAAGTTGGTTTTTTCTATTATGTTTGTGGGTAGTTAAAAATATTAGCAAGCACAATAAACATACTACTACAATGTGAAACACCTTCCCAATGCTAATAATAATTAAGATCTCTAATATTGGGACATTAACTTATTGAGTAGTGCATACTTGCTCCTTCTTGTGACACTCACCCTCATGCTCAAAAGTAAGCATGATCGGGGGAAACATGTTAAATTTTTGCAAAGCTAGATGCGTTATGAGGCATCCTCTTGATGGCACTAGGTCTAAGCAATCAAACTTGACCACATTGTTTTTCTTTGCAACCTATGTATTAGACTATTCCAAAAGGGCTCTGATGATATGGTTGGTAATTTGTGTACCTCTTCATGTTTTTGAAACATTTGTTCCTTCTCTAGCCCATATGTATCCTTGCAAAAAAGAGATTGAACCTCCTACACTTGTGTAGGCTCTTGTGATGTAGAAGAAAGAGCATGATGTGTCTCCTTTGATCTCTCTATGTAGAGGAGAACATGCTCATCAACTATTTTTCAATCAATACTTGAAATTATTTCTCACATCTTTCTTTTTATGTAGCCAATTCCCTTCTAATAATTGCCTCATGCTTTCACTATTGGTCCTCCAATTTCTTTGCAAGATCTTCCTCAAATTTTCTTCATTGTGCTTCCAGCTTCTACAACAATATTTCTCCCTTTGATATATGCATTGGCTCATGAGGAGAAATTTGAACCTCTTGTTCTTCGAGAAGCCTAGGTAATGATTCTCTCTCCATCATATCATGGGAGACCTCCTACTATAACACATGTTCTTTAATTGGAAGACTCTCTTGTGTTGTCTTTGATGTTAGAAAAAACATGTCCACTTCTTAATCAACAATTAAGAAGGGAGAATAATTAGTTGGGGGCTCACCATCATCAACATGGGGATGTATTTGAAACATACGCTAAGGATCCAAGAAGCTTAAAATGGGAATCTAAGGAGGACTACTCTGTCTGAAGCTAGTAAATTTTCTCCTTGGAGGCTCCTTTTCCTCAATTGCTTGCATTTGAGAAAGCTTGAGCCTTGTCTTCTCCTCATCTTGCCTTTATCTTATTTCTTCCTCCTATTGTAACTTTTGAAGGACTTGGTAAGCCTCATTTAAAATATTAAATTCCTCATACACCATGTTGCAAACATAAGTGTCATTCTCCCAAAACTCCTTGCCATCACACAACTCCTTAAGCCAAGAACTAATAAGCAACATAATATAATAAAATTTCCCTTAATATAAATTTGTGTATGGATTTTTAACACAATGAAAAATATTTCCAAAGTCAACAAACCTAGATCCAAAATTCTCTGAACAAACATGGAGCTCAAAAAGCTTTGACTTGGGATCATTGAAGGGCTTTATAAGATACCAAATGAGTAGATCCTTTTATGTTGAATGGGGAACCAAAATCAAGGAGGATTCTACATATGGGCTTGACCTAATCTTCCTCTCTTATTTCTCTTGAAACCCCTGGGCTATGATGAACCTACAAGAGGAAACTTTAATAGATTCATGGACATAAAATAATATGATGAGTTGAAGTAAAATCAACCTCCTAGTTATTTGAGTAGTCATGATAGTCATAACCAGGTTGTGGCTAAGATAAAGAATAGGAGGGCTGAACAATATCCTTCTCATGATGCATGGGAAAGTGGGAGGCATCACTATGAAGGGAATCCATGATATAGCATTTAAGCATACAACTTCATAGGAATCTTAAAGAATCATAAAAAACTAAAAATCATTTATTCATACCAGTACTTGGTCTATTGAAATTGATAGAGGCATAGAGTTTCCATGGCGTTAGATGGAATGCCTCCAAAGGCTGATGACATTAAGAAAAACACCCAATTTCTCAATGAATAGATATCAACTAGCTAACCAATAGGCTTATGAATATGAAATCATTTCCCATTGGGTGTGCAAAAGACTATGGTATAACCAATGAAGTGATGAGAGAATTTTATGTCCCAAATTATACCATATTTTAACCTTCTTATAAGCCTTCACATTCATTTCAATCTCCATCTTCTATTCCATTTTCTCCTTCTATGTTGCATATGATTGAATATTAAAAAGTAATATTTAATATAGTTATTAGATAGAATATGTTATCAAATAGATGAAATTGTATTTATCTAACAAGTTATGGTTCTTTCTGCCGACCGCTATGCATCTTCTTGTAGCTATTTCAAAAATACAAAGTTCCATCCACTTTGAAATGTATTACTTGCTATATCTTATTGGCATTCATTATTTCCTCAACAATTTAAAGAATTATTCCTTCCAAGAGTATTGACCAAGAAGTATGTTGAGAAAGAATGTAATAGGAATAATTACCAACTAAAATGAGGATAGCTAGTTTTGCATTTCTTTTTGTGAACAGAGACAGATGAATCTCAAAAATTTGAAACATGGGTATTGTCCAAAACATGACCAATTACAATCTCACACAACAAAATCTTCAAAAAGTGAATGATGGAAAAGTTAGAGGCCATTTTCAAAACGTGATTTTTCTATACAGGTTTGGATTTCAATTTTCAAAGTTTGTTTTTGCTGCTATTACCAGCTCACCTTCTCTAGCTCAGCTAAATTCTTATGTGGACAGCAAAGGATCCAACCAAGCATAAAAGGTTATTACTTCCAAGGAGATGAGATAATATAGTCTCACATGATAATATTGTTTCAAAACTATATTGGCTAAAGACAATATTGTTTCTCTAAACAATAACAAAATGTTACGTATTCAACCTGTACTTGCAGCAAACTACGTGGATACATGTTGGAAAAAAACCTATGGTTCTAAGCATTCTGTTACAACTGAATTGCTTCTTATTACCTATTGTTTATGGGCCAAAAAAAACCTATAGCCTAATGGATATGAAGACAATAATAATTTTTTGGGATGGTAACAACAAAATACTTGCACATCAGATTTTTGTTATTCCTTGCATGGAGTATATCTCATTGTAGTTATTGCATTTTAAAAATCTGTGCTATATAAGCAGCAATAGATATACATAGTGGACATACACATTTTTGCAAATTGCCATAAGGAAGCTTTCAAAAAGATATATTGTATCAACATGTGTTATTGTTGAATAAAGTAATATTTTATATGATTAATACGGTGTAGAATTTGATCATTCTCTACTCATTGTGCAAGCTAGGGAGTAAGGGCCCGCTCAACTGGCAAAGCACGATGATATTTTTATTTGGTATGCTATTTAATATATTATTGAAGAGTTTGATTTTAGAATTAGTCTATTTGTTAAATTAGATATTTTTATGTTTATCTATTTAGTGATTTTAGATTAATTAATTAAGAGTTGGATGAAACATTTCTAAAGCCATTGTTATTTATAAATTGTTGTTCTTAATATTGTATAGATTAATGTTTATTTATGTTTCTAATGTTCCTGTTGCTAGGAAGTGACAGTTCCTATCACTAGGATTTCTTTAGTTTTTCATAGATTCAATTCATGTGTTCTAGTTGCATTCACAATCACTCAGGTCATAACTATCATCCCTTGATAGCATATTGCTTGGACACCTTTCACAAGCTTACGCTCTCAGATTGACACATATAGACCAGATGAACTTCATCATAAAATTGTTAATTCTTTTGTTATTATTTTCCCCAATTTTGGCCTATCATGGAGGTTCTAAAAATTTATTTGAATCTTTGAGTGCTTGTCCCACCAAGCATGCCAAAAACTATTGACACAAAATTTTCCACCCATTCTTGATGTATGATCCTCAAGTGACCTCATGTAACATGAAAACAACCTCCAAGTATAGGACTTGTGCTCTGAGGTTGAATATTTAGAGAAGTTTGGCTTCCTTAGAATCAAGATGCATCTAAACTAAAACTTGGACAGAAAAGGGAGAAGGAATGCATAAAATAAATTATTGAAAGGAAAATAGGGTGATGCAATAGATTAAAATTTGGTTGCACTCTCTATCAACAATACACATGACATAAATAAAAAATCCCAAGCTTACAGATCTCAACTCTATTTATCTTCCAAAACTCACACATGGGTCAGAACTAATTAACTAATACAAGGTAAAAATAAGTTTCACAATGTATCATTCATGAGAAATTTTGACACAACACATAAACTAGGAAAACAAAAGGAAACACATTGGCACAATTTTGGGCCTTTAAGCCTTGAGAAAATGCAACAACACCAACACCTACTAAAATGGAGACACGTGTTAGGGAAAAGATGAGAACATGAAAAGTTAAACCTACCATATGAGTCCAACTCCATTAACCACCAAAAGATGTGTGTCATGAAAAAAGGGATACATGGAAATAGCACGAACATTTAAGCATGAAGAAATGTGGAAATACTACTGCTTCACTAAAATGGTGACTCGTGGAAGAAATATAGACATGGGATAACATGAAGGTTAACCCTCAACCATTACTAAGCCATTTGGCCAAAGAACAAACTGAGAAAGTAACATAGTGACTTGATCAAAGAACAAACCAAGAAAGTAACCAAGCCACTTGGTCAAATAATAGACCAAGCCACTCAGAACCAAAATGGGCTAAGCTACTCAACATGTTAACCATAAATTTTTTGTGTTAACCCACTTATGGAGAATCCAACCCATTGAAGATCTCTCAGATCAATTATTTATGATGGGTTGAATGTGAAAAAAATATCCAACAATAACTAGCTCTAATAAGTTTATGAGCTAGTGCCAAGAATTGGAATGAGATCCACAAATTCCCTCATATACCTTAGCTAACACATACTTTGACTCATCAAGTTCTAGACACCTAAGGAGAGTAGCATCCAAAACCCCTTCTAGATAGATTTTTTTTCTGTGATAATGTATCATGAAGCATTGTGAATAATGTGACATTTTTTATTCTTAGTTACATTATCTGAAACAATCTAGTCATGTAGGTAGGAATTGATAGTGGTCACAAAATAGATCATCTAAAAATAAGGGGATTTGTAGTCAAGGTAGTATAATGTTTCTGAGTAGGCTAAAAATGAATCTTTAACAATGTGTATAACATTCACCACCATTCATATGTTTTTGATAAGCTAAACAGGTTTTAAGGGGTCCTGAAACCCAAAAGTTTAACAACAAGAAAGGCTGAAAATAAGCGAAAAAATGCCCAGCCAAAACATAAGCCTTACGGCTGAAAATAAGCCCAAAGGCCCAGCCCGAAACAACTGCCCACTAAAAAGGCCAGAGAACCAACTAGAAAAATAGAGACCAGACAAAAAGCCAAAGCCAAGAGAAACAAAAACCAAAGGACAGAGATCCAACCTAGCAGACTACTTCTCCATCTCGAGCATGGTTTGGGCAGCTTCGGCGCACTCTTGTTGCTCTTCTACCTTATGATCCTGGGCGTTCATCAAATCCTGCTCCATAGTGTTGTCCTTGGCTTTATCCACATCCAGCCTATCTTTGTCTCTGTTCTGTTTATCATCTTCCTCCATCTGGTTCCTGTCTTTGAGATTTTCCAAGAGAGAGAGGATGTTGTCGTTGATCGAAGCGAGGAGGGAGATCATTTGACTTGCCAAGTTGTGATTGTAGTTCTCAATATTTTTTACTCTCCTCTCCATCAGAGTCTCCCAGCTGTTCCGGTCACCTTGGCTCTCTGCACCTGTCTTGCTCTTGATTTTTTCCATTTGGGAAACCCTATTTCTGACATCCTCAAGCTCATGGAAAAGCTAACATATGGAAATGCTAGAAATTAGACAAGATAAGATACATAGCTCATAATGGAACTAATATGGAAATACCTATTTTCTGATGTCTGTGCACTATTTCTAAAAATTTTACAATCTACTCTAGACTGGAAATGTCAAGATGAAGAAAACCCATAAAAATTTTATCCTTCTAAGGGTAGGTCAACCTTGACCCACATAGTAGGACACAATCTTACCCTAAGGCACAATTGTGCCCCAAAAAGTTGACCTTGACCTACACTGCTTCGATGAAATTTCTATTAGTGGATCTCAGAAGTTTTTCGAAAAGAGTATCCAAATTTGCACTCCAAATCTCAAAAAAACACCTACATATATCTAAAAATAGGGTTTTGGGGTGGCTATATTTCCTTAGTCAAACCCCCAATTTCGTGATTTCCACCTCTACAAATAGCCAGATATAATAGAATGTGTGTGTATTGAATTTGTAATGCCAAGATATAATCTACTAGATTAAAACCCTAGCATGAATATATGTATGAGAAAGCAATGCATAGAATTGAATAAGATAAGAAAGCATACCAATCCCCAAGGCTAAAGTACTCCTACCAAACTCATAATCTGTAATTGCTACCCTATGATTGTATCTTTGAATGCTTGAATATTGATAATGGAAGATCAAGGAAATCTCTCTTGCTCCAAATAGATGTTCACAATGGTATATATAAAAATGCTTGATATCCACAATAGCTTTATCTTCTATATCATTCTCTTGAAATATTTCATCTTCATAGTGTCTTCTCTTGATTGTAGTTTTCCTTCTAGTTGTAAATAGATGCAAATGAGAGTCTTTATATAGAGGCTTCAAGGTGAGCCTCATAGAGTAATGTGAGGACCAATAATTCAAATTTCACCTTGAATTATGGTTCAATCATAATCACCAACTAAGGAGGGAAAATAAATTAATGAATCTTGAATTAAAACTCTTCTACATTTGGATTCAAGAGCTCAATATTGATTTCGGGGCCCTTTGGGACCAAAATTTAAAAGAGGGATCAAATCCCAAAGAAGATCAAGGATGACCTCAACCCTGACCTAGGTCAAGGATGACTTTGACCCTACCCTATGTTAGGTTTGACTTGGTCAACCTTGCCCTAGATTAGGGTCAACCTAGGGGTCTAGACCCAACTAGAGTAGAAAATAGGAGGTATCGAGGATGCCCAAAAACCTAGAAATGATATCAGAACAAGACTAAATGACAAGAATAGACACAAAATCCTATAATGAATATGATAAAGACTAGGATGACCTATTCCTAAGTAGTACCCAAAAAATAAAGCCATAAAGGAGGGAAATTAAGGAGAATTTTTGAGATCCTAACCCTAATTTCACCTAAAATGAAGAAATCAAGTGTAGAATGTGTCCTAAGTGCAAGTCTATCATGATAAATGTACTAAAAGAGGGTCCTAATTCTACCAAGATGAAAATGCTTCCATTTTAAGATGATACATTTAGCCCCGACTTTAGCTTAGATATGACACTACATGAATATGCAAGCTAAAGTAAGAAAACATCATACTAAATAAAAACGATATAGCCAAGTCCTTGATGTAGAGATCATGCAAAAAATTGTTAGAGCAACACGCAAGGTTAATGAAAATCCATAAATCACCTGAAACTTACTATATTACACTTTGAGAAGTGCATAAAGCACCTTATGCCCCCCTATTTTGACTTTCTATTTTAGAAGGGTGAAACAGGGTGATAAGGATAACTTAAGACATTGAATATGCAATTTTTTAAAAAGATCTTTCATAAACCAATTAGAATTATTCCTATCCTTCCTAAATTTATTCAACGAGTTAGGTATTTGAATCACAATTCCAATGCCATTAATGGCACTAAAAATAGAGTTACCAAACTCAAGTTATGATGAAAAGAGTGAATGTCTATCTAAATGCATCTAAAAGGGGAATCTAAGTTTACCATGAGTAAACCCTAAATTTTAAATATAAATAATTAAAATAAAGTCATACTTGCTCATTCTTACCTTTTTTAGATTCAAAAATAGGAAGCAGGATGCTGAGGAGAGAACAATTTTAAGCGACATGCATGGAGCTACAGAGATAGTGCCTAGCTACCAAATAGTCACTTCCTAAGGTGAGATTGTTGTTGTTTGTTTCCATACTTTGAAAATTTTTGATTTATGTAGGAAAGGTTGACCTTGACCCTTAAAGGTAAACCTTGACCCAAAAATGTTGACCTTGACCCAAGAAGGTTGACATAGACTGGCAAGTTTCCAGTCATTCTATGATGAGGTCATCCTTGACCCAAGAAGGTCAACCCTAACCCAAAAAGGTCAACCTTGACCTAGGAATGTTGACCCTGACCTAAGTGAAGTCAATCTTGACCTAGTCAAGTTCAATTTTCAGATTTGATGATATAAAATACCAATATGATGTTTGTTTGTGCTTACAAGACATGGTTCATCTCCAAGAGAATCCCTTTGGAGAGTTGCTTGTTATCATCAAAGAGAGATTGTTTGAGCTTGATGAGGATGAGATACAACTATTGAGAGATGTAGGACTATATTGGGTAGTAGTCCTACCATAGATCAGGCTACACTAAGCCATGTTATCAGCTCTAATGGAGAGGTTGGATGAGGATACATGCACACTCTTACATATTTGGTTGTTTGAGCATTTAACATGTACATTCCCATAGGGTATCCTAGCAATGGTAGATGTGAGCACACTAAGAGTCTTTGCTTATCCACTGAAGAATGTCTCACAATTTGGAGATATCCTATATTGGAGAGAATTTCTAGACCAAATTTTGAATGTATATGTGATATGGAGACCCTACTACTAGATGACAGAGTGACCTGATATGTGGCAAAAGCCGCTATAGTGATGCCTTACTATTATGATCAAGTGATGAGACAGTTTGACCTAGTACAGGGAGTCCCTAGAGCAGTACCTCACTATGTACATCTGTCGAGGTAGCCATACACCAACCATCAGTAGCATACATAGAGGATATTGATGTTAATGATATAGATGATATAGAGGTACCATAAGATGTAACTTATTTAGGCATGAGCCAATATTACATCAGGTACTAGAGTTTATAGGGGTCTTGCCCCATCTTCCTTGAGGATTGTCCTATAGGTGATACAGGTGTTTTAGAGAGGACACACTGGTATGATAGTACAATAGAGGAGGATGAGGATATCAGAGATGAGGAGGAGCACATCTCTAAGGGAGATCCTATTGAGGAGAAGAGAGAAAAGGAGATGCCCCTAGCTAGTTATATTGGTGCAGATGTACACATATATCACACATCACCACTAAGATCTTGATGGCCCCCATGCACCCACATAGAGACACCACCGGTGAGGCCTAGACATAGCAAGCATGGAGAGAGTAGTCATTTCATGCCCCCACCATCCAAACCTTTTAGTGATATCCAAGAGAGAGACCCATGTATGAAATATGAGATATGATTAAATATGTAATTTGATCTGAAAAAGGTAAGAAATTGATAAATGTAATTTTTATTCTATAGCTATCATAGTAGAGTGGAGGAGCTTTGTACCTAAGATTCTGAAGGATACATGCATATCTTATCAACTACCAATGAGTGAGTGAGGGTTCTCTCGTTGCTACAAAGATCCCAAAAGTCATGTTGATATCTTTGGAGTTGCCCAACAAGAGATAAGGATGTGTAGAGAAAGGGAGGAGAAATTGATAACTGAGCTACAAATTGCCCAAGAGTGTTCACATGTATGAGCATATCGAGGAGCCACACTCAGACACACAGATCTACATCCTCCTATTATAGACTAGAGAGAGATTCAAAAGCCATCAACCATTAGAGTGTAGTGATACACATGGTGATAGATAGGGCCATTAGCCACATATGTATCAGAACTTTAATCACTTTTTGATGAATGAAAAAATTTCTTTACTAATTAGTTCTATGTTTGATATAAAACTTAAAATAGAAAGAAAGAAGATGCATAAATATATTCAATATGTAATGTTTTTAAAACTACATAACCTATAAACAAAGTCTATAAGGAATATATAAATGCACAAAGAAATAAAGAATGAACTTAAGGATAATAGTGTTTAAGACGCATAATATTACTATGTTCCTTAAAAGAAACACCATCCATGTCAGCAAGTTTATAAGCACCTAGACCAAAATCTTAAATAACAACAAAAGGTCCAAGCCAGTTAGGGATAAACCTTCCTTTTTCACTAGGTAAAGTATTCACATTTCATTGATTCTCATATAAAACTAAATCACCAACCAAAAATGTTCATTCAATTACCTTATGATTATATTTCTTCTGTAGAGATTTATGATAAGATTTTATATGTTCTAATGCATGTATTTGTTGTTCATCCAACATTTCTAACTCTTGTAAAAAAATTTCTCAAAAAATATCTTTGTCAATTATCCCATGAAATGAAACATGTAAAGAAAGTATTTCTATTTCCAAAGGCATAATAGCTTCAGTACTATAAACAAGATTGTAAGGAGAAGTACCCATGGAAGTATGAACACTTTTCCTATAAGCCCATAAAGCATATTTTAATTAAGTATGCCACTATTTCACATGATTGTTAACTATTTTTCTCAAAACTTGTTCAATAACTTTATTTGACGCATCAGCTTAACCATTAGATTGAGGATAATAAGAAGTGGAAAATTTATGTTGAATTCAATATTTCTTCAAGAATTTCATGACTTCAAAGAGGTACCATTATCTGAAGGTATCACTAAAGGTATACCAAATCATGTTATGATATTATTAAGGATGAAATCACAAATAACATCCGTAGTTGTTTAACAAAGAGGGACAACTTCAAACCACTTTGTGCAATAATCTATAGCAATCAAAATATAATTATTTCCTTAAGAAGAAGGTGGGGAAATTTTTCCAATAAGATCAAAACCCCAAATACTAAAAGGCCATGGAGAAACTTGATTATGAAGCTCATGAGTAGGAGCATGAATCAAATTACTATGTTGTTGATATTGAGGACATTTCTTAACAAACATGAAAGAATTTTGCTCCATTGTTTGCCAATAATATCGTATTCTAAGTAATTTATTAACCAAATATTTTCCAACAAAATTCCCTTCATAAGAACTAGAATGAGCCTTTGCCAAAGCTACCAAAATTTTAGTTCTATTGAGACATCATAATAACAATCCTTCATAAGAGTGTTTGTAAAGCATATCTCCTAAAATAATATAATGCATTGCAAGCTTTCTAATACAATTAAACATGTTTCTCATTGTTGACTAAGGAAAAGTACCATCTTTTGAAAAATGAAAAATGTGGGAATACCATTCATCCAAATGTAAACTAAAACTATCAAAGGTAATCTTTTTAGAAATTGGAGGGTTTTTAAGATTTTGTATAGTAAATTGAAAGTTTTCAGCATTATTTTCAAGACACACCAAAAAAATTGCTCTTTTCATGGCGTCTACATGTTGATTATATTTTCTAGGTAAGATTTAAATTGTATAAAAAGAGAATTGTGAAAGCACATCAAGAGCCAAATCTCTATATTGTGTCATTTTATCATTCTTAGTTTGATAACCTCCTTTTTTTGTCCAACAATCAATTGTGAATCTCCATATATTTGCAAGTGTTTGATGTTAAGGGATGAAGCTTCTCATAAACCATCTATAAGAGCTTCATACTCTATAATGTTATTAGTACAAGGAAAAGTTAATTTTTATGATAAAGGTATTGGCATTTTCATAGGAGAAATTAAAATAATACCAACACTAGTACTTGTCATAAATTTAGATCCATCAAAATGCAATTACCAAATATCATCTTGTTGAATAGCTAGAATATTATCATTAGGAAATTCCATAGAAGTAGAACATGTATCTGAATGAGGACAAGGAGATTCAGCCAAATAATCTGTTAAAGCTTGTCCCTTAATAGACTTTTGAGAAATGAAATTAAGATCAAATTCTATAAGTAACATCACCCAATTTTCCAAGTGGCTAGAGAGATCTGTTTGTGAGAAAAGATATTCCAAAGGATCAAATTTGACAATCACAGTGACTTCAACATTTACAAGATAATGCCTAAGTTTCTAACATGCATAAACTACAACTAGACATTGTCTTTCCAAATATGTCTATCTTGTTTCATAATCAAGTAAAGTATGAGTAATGTAATACCCAGGTCTTTCCTCTCTAGTATTATCATTTTGAGCTAACAAGGCACTCACGGACTTCGGAGTTGTCAAAGTATACAAGTGAAATCACTTATCAAATTTAGCTAGCTACAAGATAGGAGGATTTGTAAGGTACTTCTTAAATTACTCAAAAAAATTCTTAAATTCATCATTCTAAGGGAAAGTGGTATCCTTTCTAAGAAAGGATGTAAAGGGAATTGTTTGATCAACTAATTTATAAATAAAGCAATGAATAGCTTTGTATCTTTCCTTGTAAACTCCATAGCTGAGAAATATTCTTAGAAGGGGGCATATTAACAATAGCATCAATATTTTTAATATCAACTTCTATGCCTCTCTTAGAGATAATAAATCCTACTAATTTACCAGAATCTACCCAAAAAACACATTTCTTAGGATTCAATCTCATGTTGTAACTTCAAACCCGCTCAAATATTTGTCATAAAATAGTAACATGATCTTCTCTTTGTATAGACTTTGCTAAGATATCATCCACATAATCTTCAAGGATCTTATGGATGTAATCATGAAAAATCAAAGTCATAGCTCATTGATAAGTTGCCCTTGCATTCTTTAATCCAAAAGGCATTATGACCCAACAAAATGTTCCCCAAGGTGTTATAAATGTAGTTTTAAATTGACCTTTAGGAGGAATACAGATTTTTTTATATCTAGAAAAACCATCCATAAAAGATAACAAATCATGACTCATCATTCAATCCACAATCATATCAATATTGGATAACAAGAAATCATCCTATAAGGATGCCAAATTTAAATCTCTAAAATCAGTACACATCATTATCTTATTTTCTACTTTTGAAACGAGCACAATGTTTGAAATCCAATCTGAGTAATCAATAGAATGAATAAATTTAGAATCCAATAATTTTTCAATTTCACTTTTGAATAATAAAGCAATTTGCAGTTTCATCTTTTGAATTTTTAGCTTCACAAGTTTCATATTTGGTTTTAAAATGATATTATGAGTAATAATCTTAGAATGTATACCCAACATATCGAAATATGTCCAAGCAAAAATTTCCTTGAATTCAAGTAAAAAGGGGACCCGATTGATCATGTTCATCCTGATTCATACATTTCCCAATCTTTATTATATTTTCAAGATTATTCTCATCCATTTGAATATTCACAGTGTCAGTTATTAACAAATCACTTCTTATCAGAGAATCCATTAGTAAAGGAAGCATATCTTGATTATCATGTTGTCCAAAATAAGTATTCATGTTTAAACAATAAGGCTTTGTTCATTTATGATGGAACTTAGGTAAATTTTCACAAACCCCAAAAAATTTCATTAAAGTTTCATCTTTAGGAAAAATATCCAAAGTAGGTGCTTGATTCATGTCAATGAGAAGTGGGTTAACCAATTTCAGCTATCCACCCCATTAAGAGGAAAAGTCAATGGTTGTTTATAAGTATTAAATCCTAATCCATACATATGATCATAAATTTCATTATCCAAAGGTACTTGTATACATTGCTCATATTTACCACATCCTTTCCCATTAAATCTTGATTTCTTAAGCAAATGACAACTAGAACCATACCAATCAACCATTTCAGAGGAAGTCCAAGGAGCGACATATGTCACAATATCAGAACAATTAAGTTTTATCATTTCAATCATTTCATTAATTGAAGCGGCAAAAAAATTAGTTTTTAGTTCCTCAGAAAGCGGAGAAGGAATAAAAACTTGTTTCTCAAATTCACTTTATTGCTTCATGAATTCAAAATTAGAGACCTTATATTCTCCAATGAACATTAAGTATACATTATCCACATGTAATGTGTACATTAAGTTATTATAAATAAACCAAACCTTGCGATGAAGAGTAGAAGGAATTGTATGCATAGTATGTAACCAAGTTCTTCCTAACAAAAGATTATAATTGAGAGGTCCAGGCATAAGATGAATAGGTGTATTCAAAATAACTGGACCTACTTTAATATGTAAGGTGATAATTCACAAAGTTCTCTTTTTAATATTATCAAATCCACATATAGGGACATTATCAAGTTGAATAGTAGTAAGATCAACCTTAGTCACTTTAAGAATTTCCATGCTACAATCATTAAGCCTAGATCCATTATCAATTAATGTTCTTTGAATAATACTCTTATTAATAGAAACAACAACCATAATAGTGTCATATTAATTCTGCACCTCAAGAGAAGGTAAATCATTATCAAAAAACACAATAGGAGGTACAAAAGGCACAACATGCATGCAATCCAAAATAGAATGAATGTTCTCTTGATTAGGAGGTGAAGTAGGAAGAGTAGATAAAGCTTTTTGCAATGCCTCATAATATGTTAGAAAATTTTGAAGTAACTCCCATAAATATATCTTAGTAGGAGTAGCATGTAATTGATCAACTAAGTTATACTCCTTAAGGTAGAAGAAAACATAGGAGCTTATGGAAGAATAGGTTGAGAAGGCAGTAAAGATACCAAAATAGTAAGCTGAGGGTTATTCCATGTGTGATAAGCATGTGAAATAGAATCAATTTTATCAAAGAAATCCAAAGGATCTCTAGGTTTACCCTTAATTGTTAGTTGAGGACATTCTTTTACCGTCATCAAAGGTGTAGGATATATCATCTTAGGTTTATAAATGTTGCATGTATTGGAATATGAAGGTAACCATGCACACACCCCATGGAAAAGGTCAATTAGAGAGATTTTGTAGGAGAGTGGAATAGGAATAGGATCAATGGAGATCTTATCCAGACCATTTACAGTCTCACTTCCATGTACCTCATTAAGAAATCTATCTTCTTTTGCAATAAAAACCTCATCAAAGTATTCCAAACAAGAATCATACATATTGAAATACTAAAAGCATGAAAATGAAAATGTTTATGTATTTTTAAAGAAATTTTGAATTTTTTTGTATTTTTGAAAAAAAAAAATATAATGCAAGATTTAAATCTAACACCAAAAAGAAAGAGTTGTCGTAAATGTGTTCACCAAAATGAATAGGGTAAAAATGGATCTTTAATAGTGTGTATAACATTCACCACTATTCATATGTTATTTTAGAGTTGAAATGAAATAAGTAATGGAAATGATGGAAATTAGACAAGATAAGATACATACCTCATAATGGAACTAATATGGAAATAGCTATTTTCTAATGTCTATGCACAGTTTCTAGAAATTTTGCAATCTGCTCTAGAGTGGAAATGTCAAGATGGAGAAAACCTAGAAAATTTTTATCCTTCTGAGGGTAGGTCAACCTTGACCTAGATAGCAGGGCATAATCTTACCCCAGGGCACAATTGTGCCCCAAAAAGTTGACCTTAACCTACACCTCTCTAATGAAATTTATGTTCGCGGACCTCAGAAGATTGTCGAAAAGGATATCCAAATCTGCACTCCAATTCTCAAAACAACACCTACATATATCTAAAAATAGGGTTTTGGGGTGGCTATATAGCGTTTTGCCTTAGTCAAACCCTCATTTTGGTGATTCCCACCTCCACAAATAGTCAAATATAATAGAATGTGTGTGTATTGAATATGTAATGTCAAGATATAATCTACTAGATTAAAACCCTAGCATGAATATATGTGAGAAAATAATCCATAGACTTGAATAAGATAAGAAAGAAAACCAAGCACCAAGGCTAAATTACTGCTTCCAAACTCATAATCCATAATTTCTACCCCATGATTGTATCTTTGAATGCTTGAATATCGATAATGGTGGATCAAGGAAGATTGGATCTCTCTTGCTCCAAATAGATGTTCATAATGGTATATAAAAATGCTTGATATTCACAATAGCTTGATCTTCTATATCATTCTCTTGCAATCTTGCATCTTCATAGTGTTGTCTCTTGATTCTAATTGTCCTTCTAATTGTAAATAGATACAAATGAGAGCCTTTATATAGAGGCTTCAAGGTGAGGCTCCTAGAGTAATGTGAGGACCCATAATTGAAATTTCACCTTGAATTATGGTCCAATAATAATCACAAACTAAGGCAAGAAAAGAATTAAATGAATCTTGAATTAAAATCCTACTACGTTTAGATCTGAGAGCTCGATATTGCTTTTGGGGCCCTTTGGATACAAAATTTAAAAGGGGGATCAAATCCCAAAGAAGCTCAAGGATGACCTCAAGCTTGACCTAGGCCAAGGATGACCTCGACCCTACCCTAGGTCAGGGTCCAGACCCAACCAAAGTAGAAAATAGGAGGTCTCAAGGATGCCCAAAAACCTATAAATGATATTAGAACAGAACCAAATGCCAAGAATAGACACAAAATCCTATAATGACAATTATAAAGGCTAGGAGGACCTATTCCTAAGTCTTACATAGAAAATAGAGCCATAGAGGAGGGAAATTAAAGAGAATCTTTGAGATCCTAACCTTAATTTCACTTAGAATGAAGAAATCAAGTGTAGAATGTGTCCTAAGTTCAAGTTTATCATGATAAATGTACTAAAAGAGGGTGCTAAACCTACCAAGATGGAAGTGCTTCCATTTTAAGATGATACAATTTCCACTAGGAACTTGTGTCTAAAGTCATTTTATGGCATCTTGACCATGGAAGCTAGAGTATTGATGGCATTAGTTAGTTTATTATTTTCTTGAGAATCTATTGAAAAGTGACATATGTAGAGTAATTTTTCAAGTCATCTACCATTCTCTTGTATGGGAGTAGCTTCTCATCCTTTTTTTGGTAGGCATAATTAACTTGATTGATCATTGGTCGTGAGTCTCCAAAGATATTCAACTCGTCCACTCTCCACTCAATGGAAATTTTCATCCCATTGATTAAGGCTTCATATTTGTCAATATTGTTTGTACAAGGAAAGATAATCTTGTACACCTTAGGAAGATATTACTTTTGTTGTATGATAAATTTCCAACGCTGGATCATTGTCGGGTGAATGAACCATTGAAGAACATATTCCACATTTATTTTGTCAGCAATAGTATGTATTCATCAAGAAATTCAATGTCCATAGGTTATTAATCTTATAATAGTGCATCAAGAAATTGATCAACAATATCTTTCCCTTTGATGTTGATCTTACTGAGTATTTTTACCTAGTTTTCTATTCTTCTTGTAAGAGTTGCTTTTCTTAACAAGTAATCCAATATATTGATCTTTGCAATGAACTTTGTAGAGTGGGTGAGCATGTAGTGCCTAAGCTTATGGGAAGTGAAGAAACTTCCAAGAAATATTTCTCAATGATTCTATAGTTCATTTAATATGACATCAATGTTTGACTGATGTAGATTACTTGTTCTTTCTTGTAATGATCTTCTTGAGCTAATAGGAGACCCAAGAATGTATCTATTTCTGAAATGTACAAAGGCTTTCCCTAAATAGGAGGTATTAGTATGGGTGGCTTAGCACTACTTTATTTAAGTCAAGCTCTTTTCACATTCCTTGTTTTATTCAAGTGTCACTCCCTTATGCAAATTCGTGGTGAATGCTTGTGATTTATCTATGAGGTGTGAGATGATCCTATAAATAGATTGGAGTCTTCCTAATCATCACATCTAACTGATAATCTAAGGTGAAGGCATGTCCATGATAAATTTTAGTTTCTTAGGATCCACCTCAATTCCCTTAGCTAAGATAATGTACCTAGAAATTTTCTTGATGTAACCCCAAATGCGTATTTATTAGGATTTAACTAAAGACTAAATTTTTCCATGTGCTCCAAGATTGGGCCCAAGTCCTTGAGATGAGTGTTTCTCTGTATACTTTTACCTAATGTATCATAAACATAATTTTCCATTGTTTTATGCATCATATCATGAAATATTGTAGTTACAACTCATTGGTATGTAGCTCCAACATTTTTCAAACCAAATGGTATTACATTCTAGTAAAAGGTACCCCAAGCACATGTGAAGTTTATTTTCTCTTGATCTTCAAGGGAAATCTTGATTTGATCATACCCATGAAATTCATCCATAAGTGAGTGAGTACATTTCATATTCATCTGTCATGTCCATTATCATGTCAATATTGGGTAGTGGAAAGTCATCCTTTGGACATGCTTTTTTCAAGTCTCAATAATCAGTGCATACTCTCATAGAGTTGTCATGTTTGGAAATTGACACAATGTTAGATATCCATTACACGTAGTCAATAGCTTGGATAAATCCAACTTTCAATAGTTTCTCTAATTCAACTTTTATCAGGAGTGCCACATGTGGATACATTTTTCGGATTTTTTTCTTCATAAGTTTCATTCCTAGTGAAATGGATAGATAATGCATTAGAAGATCTAGATCAAGACATGGCATTTCAAACTATGACCATGCAAGGTTTATTTTATTTTCTTGGAAGAATGCAACAAACTTCTCTTTTTCTTTTGTTGACAATGATTGTGCAAGATTATAATTTTTATATTTCCCTTTGTGCCAAAATTCATAGGTGATGATGCTTGTATTCATATAGTCATGGATTCACATGATTCATTACAACTAGATATTCATTGTCTTCCAAACTTAGTTCCTTGGGATGACTTCTTGAAAAACATTGCAGGTTTTTTTGTGGAGTCCTAGATTATGGATATGGGAGACACTATTGATGATATACATATTCTCTTTATTGAGGATGATCCTTCTTTAGTTTTTGTGAGGGAACACTCTAACCCTAATTATTCTCCACTTGATCTTTTTTTCAAGTTTGACATGATTGTGGATACTTTCTTACAACATTTGTAGGAGGTACCTTTCACTTCAGAGAAGACATTTGATTCTTTGGACATTGTTTTACATGAATCTCAAACTTCACTTGAGATGTCAAATTGCATGGTTGATCATACTCCTGTGTTGTAGATTCCTATGTAGTTTCTTGAGATAAATTATATTTTGAGAGTTCTTCATATTGATTGGGGAGAATTCTTTTGTATACCCATGACACCATTTCTTCCTCAGGGGAGAAATATCATTTAGTTTTCATGGTGCAACTTCTACATTGATCTAGGAGCATATTTTATGGGTGTAGATTCTAAATTGAAGGGGGCTTCTTTGTTTCTCTTCCTACTTCTTTTGAGGAGGCATCTTCGTCTTTGGAGTTTGATCCACATTCCTATATGGAGTAGTTGCCATTGGTTCCTTGTCTGTCACCTTCTTCTATTGGACTTGATCTTGATTGGTTCATGACATCTTTAGTATTTAAGGACATGGTGGCACATCTTCAGACTTCAAAGATAACATACTTCATATGGATTCCCCTTCCATCTTCCTATCTACAATGGGAAGCTTTCTTGCATTTGTATTAGGTGTATCTTTTTCCTAAAGGGAGAAATGTTGTTTGTAGGCATTGGATTCTCTGTTGTCTTCAAGCACTCATCATTCTTGTAGGATCATTCACTATGGAGGGAATTTCATTTCTCCTTATTTCCTTCTTATGGAGGGATTCTCTATTGTATATGCATGATGTATGTCATAATAGGGGGTTCTTGATTACTCCATCCATACATGCATCTTTATTTTTCTTCTCTCTTTTTTGCAGAGGGTTTTTCTCATGTGGTTTTCCCTCTTTCTCCACTTTATGAGAGATTACATTACATATCATTTTCACTTGCATATTGTACTTGGTTACCTAACATGGCCTAGTAGTTGGGACCCATTTGCATTATCATCTAGCTTTTGTGAGCTTAAGTGCATTCCCCTAAGTTTCACTTAAGGGTGGGTGTTGGTGTAATTAAGTATTTACTAATTACAATTTACTTAAGTTTACTTAGGTTAATGCATTAGTATATTAGTTGTCATGTAGGCACCTAGGAGTTTGCATATTCATATTAGTTGTCATGTAGACAACACAATAGTTTGCACTCTAATTGAGCACATGTTCTCTACTACATCTCTTTATGAGATACACCTTTGCATTCTTATCCTCTCATTTTTGCATGTACATTCATGCACAATGGAGGATAATACACTCTTGGTGGATATGTGCTCAGTTGTTATCTTTATCTCTTTGCTGACTCCTAGTCATATCAGTTGCCTTTATATAGAAGACACTTCTTTGATGTATTCATCCAATTATCTGATATCCATTATCATTTTGATCATTATTGAGTTTCTCATTTGATCATCATTTGTCTCTCTTGTGCTATCTATTGAGCTTCTTGATCTTGGCATTGAATTTATTGTCTTAAAAAAATTCTTACATGGTATTAGAGCTATACCAAATTCTTACATGTGCCCACTAGAAAATGCTCCTTTCTCAAATGAACCATGACTTCATCTCCAATCTAAAATTCCTTATACCTCCTTTTCACATTTGCCTTAGCTTTGTACTATGTATTCATCTTTATAATATCACTACAACATTTGGGGTTAAATTGCGATGATAATTTGTGACAATGATGTAATCTATGGTTATTTTCATGTTTTATTTTTGCAATTGTCCCTGATGGCATCATAATATTGATGTCAACATCCTATTTACAATGCCCCCAATCATAAAAAAAGAAAAAAGAAAACATGACAATCAGTTTCCATTTGTTTTGATTTTGCAGAGTTGCGCATGAAAGAGGTGGAGAGCTATGAATTATGAGGATGGAGAGATATGAACATTGTTGTGGCCCTTGTGATCGATACATTTGGTTGTCATGACTTTGTAATCTCTACATTTCATTCTTGTGCCCTTGCTCTATAATTTGATTATCATGTCGTGCCCTTACTGTGTGATTTTATTTCTATGTTGTGCCGTTGTGATCTACATGCCCTTGCTCTGTGATTTTCTTCAAGGGTGAGAAGAGGTATGTATGTAAATGTTTTTTTCTTTTCCTTGTAAACATGTATCTCTTTATATATCCAGAGAGATATTTTTCAAGGTGCTTATTACATATATGATCTAGCTACATACATATTTGAGAATCCAAATAATAAAACAATAAAACTCACTCAACCTATGCTAAGTGACTTACCTCAAGATCTTGCACAAAAATAGTGCATATCGAGAAAAATGTGTATAGTACATATTTGAGAATCCAAATAAAAAATAAATAAAACTCACTTAACCTGTGCTAAGGGACTTACCTCAAGATCTTGCACAAAAATAATGCATACCAGGAAAAATGGGCAGAGTTCACAAGAAATTTTACAAAAATATATCATAGTAGATAATTTTTAGAAATAAATAAGCCATAAATTAGTTAAATTGGTGTAGTTTCTAATTAGTTGGGTTGATTAAAAATTCCTGTAGAACTATCACCAGATTAGGTATAATAAAATGAACAATCAACTTTACAAAAAATAACCCAGATGCATATATATTCCAGAATCCAAATAATAAAATAATAAAACTCACTCAACCGATGCGAAGTGACTTACCTCAAGATCCTGCACAAAAATAATGCATAGCACAAAAAATGGGTAGAGTTTGCAAAGAAATTTTACAAAAACATATCATAGTAGATATTTTTAGAAAGAAACAAGCCATAACCTAGTTAAATTGGTGTAGTTGTTGATTAGCTGGGTTGATTAAAGATTCCTATAGAACTATCATTAGATTAGGTACAATAAAACAAACAATCAACTTTAGAAAAAATGATCCAGCTGTATACATCTTCCATAATCCAAATAATAAAACAATAAAACTCACTCAACCTATGCTAAGTGATTTACCTCAAGATCCTCATTGTTCTAATGTGGTTCTGAAAGCCTCTATTAATGGAGATTTTCAAGTTAAACTTGTCAAAATAGAGAAATCCTTGTTCAAAAGATAGGGCCATGAAGAGAAATTTGTGGTCATGGTCTTCCAGTGGGTAGTCCTTGACCCAAATCATTCTCTCTTCCCCACAAAACAATATCTAGTGGGTTCTCGTAGTGCACCATAGTAGAACTCGTCTAACCTCTCATCAAATGGGTGACAAAATTCTACATTTATTATTCTCTTGGAATTCAAAGAGATAGACTACACAATCTTGTCCTTGATTGAAACCTCTTGATTTGTACTCAAATATAGGTAGAGCATCTAAACTTTCTTTATTCAAGCCCATGGTGGGAATAATTGTAGAATTTTCTTCAGAGATAGATTAGCTAGTCCTCCCAAGTCATGATCTAATCTTGAAAAGAGCCTATTATTTGAATCACTCGTTGCTACTACAAACTATTCATCATTCGATATACATAATTTGATGCTAAATAATTGGAGAAACCCTCAAATCAAGGGTTTAAAGGCATCATATTGGGGTTGTTGATGTTCCAAGGAGTTTAGGTTTAAATCCTCTTGGAATCAGGGGTTTGGTAACATATTGAGACACTTTTAAAACCTTTGAGTCTTGGGGAAAGAAAAAGAGAAGAAAGAGAAAGTAAAGAAGGACAAGGAGATGAAGATCATGATGCAGAGAATATTGGCCTTAGAGAAAAGAGACAAGAGCATCAGACAAGATGAAGAAGTTGGTAATGAAGAAGAAGAAGAGGAACTCCAATAAGAAGAAGAGTTAGATCATGATGAACTAAAGATGGTTAAGTTTGCTAAAGTCATCAAGAGTGGTGATGTAAGGGCAAAAGATGATTTGCCTATGTATGGAGGAAAGATGGATGATGAGGAACTAATAGATTGGTTCAGTGCCATGGAAAATTTCTTTGAATCTAAAGATGTGGAAGAGAATTAGGAGTTGAAGATAGAAAAGTCCAAGTTGAAAGGACATGCATTGCTATGGTGGCATTGTGTGCAAGTGGAAAGATGGAAGAATGGTAAACCCAAGATTACTTCTTGGTGCATCATGATGGATAAGATGAAGGATTTTTTTTTGCCAAATGATTATAGAGTTCAATTGTATAAGAAGATGCAAATTATGAAACAAAAAGACATGGAGGTACAAACATATATTGAAGAGTTCCATAAACTTGACATAAGAGTAAGTCATGACAAGGATATGGATGAGAAAATTGCAAGGTACGTGGGGGGACTAAGGTTCAACATACAAGATGAACTTAGTCTTGCCACCCCTAGGTCTATTGAGGAATGCTATAAGCTAGCCATCAAGGCTAAGGAAAAAATCAAAAGGAGACAAGAGAGATAAGGTGGCAATAGAGGTGGATCTTCTATGAGAGGAAGATGAGGAAGAGGAAATACTAACTTAATGATTCAACATGATAAAGATAAGGACAAGACTTACTCATTTGATACAAGAGGTGGGTATAGAAGTGGAAGGAGTGGAGGAAGAGGAAGTGGAATCTTCATAGGGAGATGTTTTACTTGAAATGAAGTAGGTCACCAGTCCTTTAGGTGTCCCAAGTGGAATGAAAGAAAAGATAGAAGAGTGACTTTGGCAGAAGAAGAAGAAACAAGAAAAGAGGACAAACAAGAAGCTATCTAGGCACTACTAGAAGAGGGTGAATCTTTGTTTCATTAAATAGCATCGGGCACACAAATTATTTGTTTAATTGAACTTATTTTTGAGTTTTTTATTCATATATTTGTAACCACTTTCCTTAATATTATCCTAAGATGATATGGGCTTTTCTATGCATCATAAAAACATGGAGAAATAAATTAAAAATATATTCTACAATAACAATAGAGAAACAATATAGTTGGAGAAGCAAGGATTTGGGTTAGTTGAAAATGGAGAAACAAATTTTCAAGTAAAAATAATTTGAACAATTAGTTGTTCCTAGCTAGCAGGATCAAATATAGTTTTTGAAGGTGATAATATTGCATATGTAGATGCATCACTTGCATGCCAGGCATGAAGTGCATTCCCCAACTTATAATGAATGGTTGGATATAAAGGCTCCATATGTTGGCCCAAAAATGGAAGCCAAGGATGATGAAGAATAACTTCAGCGAAGATTTGAGTGACATTATCTCTAAACCTCTAAACATTTTGAGAGTCATTTTTTGGTCGACATTGAGGCCCTTTCAAATGATGAACAAATAGGGCCCTAAGGTACAAATGTCTCAGACATTCATTTGAGCACCCAAGATCATGATTAAGGACTTCAAAGTCATGAGGATGAACTAGGTGAGATCACCTTCCTAACATGGCTATAAAAGTGAATGTGATGGGGAAAAATAATAATAGCCCAACCCATTAGGAGTTAGCAAGGTAGATCTAATATCAACATCATATTCTTGCTTCTGAGCTAACAATTCTTCAGGTGCATTTTCTTGTAAAATGAAGAGGCATAAAAAAATCAAAATTTTTCTTTCAAAACCATATGTGTAGATATAAACATTAAGTACAAAATGTCTTATATTTTTGTAGATATACAAATTAATTACACCAAATTTTTCTTTCAAAACTATGTGTGCAGATATAAACATGAAGTACAAAAAGTCCAATATTTTTATAGATTAACACACTAATTATACCAAATTCTTCTTTCAAAACCATATTTGCAAATATAAGCATTAAGTAGATGATGTTCTTGGTGTAAATGATGCTGCTACTGATCATGATGATGATGCTTCTACTGATCACGATGATGATGAGGATGATGATGATTATAACCTTTTACTATTTCTAATTCATATGTGATGCTAATATTCAATGTAATTTTGAGTATATGTATCATGAATTTTTTAGCTAACATAAGATAATTGATTTACTATTGCAGAAACATGAAGCCCTTTCAAGAGCATCCCATAGAATCTCATGGATCATCAAGTATAAGTTAGTACACCCCATAGAGATTAATATTTTTTATCATTTGTAAAATATCTCTCATTTCCACCTATCTCTCTTATTTCATAGAGTTTAGTTACCAACACATAGGTATTTGTTAGATTTGTCTTCCTCAAGTGAGGAAAATGTAGGAATGAAAGAAGAAAGTAAGATATTTAGTATGTCTAAATCAAGGAGATTGAATCAAGGTCAAAATATTAGAAAATAAATTCAATAAGCACATGAAATTTTTCCTTTCTCAAGGGGGATCATGTTCTTATGATGAGGAGAGTAAAGGTGACTTTGATGTGCCTTTTATGTGCAAACATCTACAAGAACAATTGGTCCCCAATGAATTTCCTCCAATAAACATTGATTTTTATGTTGGAGAGAGGATATATCACATAACACCATCCTCATTACATGGTTTGGGCCTATTTTCCATGGATGGCATAAAGGTCTCTTACAAAAAGGTTGTTGAATTGAATCAGGAGTATGTCAGACCTTGCTATAATTTTAGTAGTTGGATTGAGATTGTTAGACATAAAAAAAGTATATGTGCGTATGAACTTGCAACAAATTATATATAACAAAAAGTTAGTGAACAAAGTAAAACAATAGCTATATACATTGACAAAAGGCCAAAAGCAATAGGGAATATTGTAGCTTTTGTAAATAGTACATGACCTGTGTCAACTAAGAAGTGACCCAATTACATATTTGAGGTGCGTGAGGGAAATAACATATTTGTATGTGTAATAAAATCAACACATGGAGACAAAGAGCTTTTTATTGATTACAATTTGAATCACATAGATGCAATACATTTAAAATCAACTCCAAGAAATGAAGATAAAAAGACCATTAAATTTGTATTTTTTTTTCTAACTTAGAATAATAACACATGTATTTTAACTTGTCTCAATGATTTATTTTCAAATGCAAGGCTACAATATGCATCAATAGCCACAAGATCCGCCTGGTGGCAATGGTTCTTCTTCCCGTTGGTAAAAATCATTGTTGTTGTAAAAATTAGATACAAGAAATATGTTAATGTGTGTTTTTTTTATTATGTTTTATTATTCACTACTATTTTGGATCGAGTTTAAATATAGAGCTAATAATATTGCTCTCGCAAATGAGTGCTAATCAGGACAAGGGAAAGAAAAAAGTAGTAGTCCACGAGGATGAGGAGCCATGCCATGATGAGCTAGCTAAATTTACTATTGTTTTTAATTCAGCCCCTAATCCAGTTCTTGCATTGAAGAAGTGTATTAATGATATAGGAAAAAAATTATCAGAAATGATATTAACTAAACCTTAGACTCCTACAACACAAGATATGATCAATAGGTTGTTGATCCTAGTTCACACATATTCAACAAGTATTAATGTAGTTTTCAATTATAAAAAAGGTTCAATAGTGGTTTTTATAGTATACTCTTTTATTTATGTCATTACATAAAATACATGTGTTATTCTTTTAGAGGATGGTAAGGATGTTAAGGTACGATCCCTTAGAGGATGATACTTTAGGTGGTTTTAGTACATTGCATGTTCTATCCTACAATCTTTTCTCAAACTATAGTTTTTTTAATAGCTCTAACAATCTTGTTTTATTGTGCTCTAAAAGTATCATTTTTCATTTCCTACCATTGATCCTCTATTTACTACACTACCTGCTACAAGGAGCAAAACCAAAGTGGCACTACTGACTACAAATTTGGCAACATGTAGCTCAATGATAAATATGGTGGCACCGCCTATCGGTAAACTAATTCCTATTTTCCTCTCTCATTTTTCATGTGTTTATTTCACTTGAACTATTATTTCTTAGGGGGTATTTTGTAATATTGGATTCATTTTATGCAGGAGGTGATGATGACCTTCTTGGGTGTTCTCGTGTTAGATGTATGAGAACATTAAATAATTGTAATCAATTGCTTGTTAGCAATGAAGATGGTCTTGCCTTGAAAGTACCCCAAATTATAGGTACTTTAAAGATTGATCATTTCTTTTACTATACAATCTTATACTCATAATAAAATGCACTAACCTCTCAAGTAATCCCTTACAATAACTACTAATCACATTATTATTTTGTAGGGAATAATATATTTTATGAACAATTTAATGATGAATGTTTGTGTATATTTGGGCCAACCCTATGCAAAGGGTATCATATTTTGGTTTCATTGCTAGATCACATTTCCTTAATTTGATCAATTTATTCAAGTAAATTAAAAGGTAGCTTTAGTTCATTTATGAATCTAACAGTTTTTTTCTTTTCTTAAAAGGTGGAATTTGTAAGCGAAAGAGTTAAAGGACCAACTCATTGATGCCATGGCATCACTTTTTAGACCTAACATCTTTCAAAGACTTAGGCTCCTTGAGAAAGTGAGCCAAGATTTAAAGTATATTAGGTTCAACTATAGGATCCAAATGAAATAAAACCCTTGTTGTTAGTGGCCCCCCTATATTCCCATTATCAAGTGGGATAATCTTATAAAGGATGCCACTAAGATAAAAGCAAGAGATGATGGAGAAACTGGTACTACCTGAGGAAAGAAGGTATGTCATAATATTAAGAATGAAATTATGTAATAATTACTCTTAATAATTATGTGATCTAACATATTTCAAACTTCACATAGGTTTCATGACACATCAAAGGCAACTAAAGTAAGAAAACAAAAGAAAGCATGGGCAACAAAGGTGCGACTCGGGTGGATATTCAAAACTTGTTGCATGAGTTGTAAGTATAAGTAAATAAGTTTTTTTATGCAAATATTTATAAATTGTAAAAAATTTGGTCTTGATAAAATTGATTACAAAAAAATTTCATGATACCAAGCAAAAATATAGGCCATGGAGTTTAAAAAGACAATCTCTGAAGTGGACAATAAATTAGGCTATACAAAAGGCTATACAGCTATGGCTGAATGACTCTGAGCAATGAGTGTGCAAGGTTCTTTTGTTGGATTGATCAATGAGGTAAATAAGTCAATTGATTTATATTTCAAATTGAATACTCTACCAATTACTGTATTTGATATTAAGTTCCAAAAATATAAGTCGTTATATTTGTTTAAAGTAAGGAAACAATGATTATATATTTGATATACATATTAAAATGAATGATTAAGATTTCTTGATATTTGTCTTGTATTTATATGTATATATTGTTAATAAATGCACTAATTATTTACATTGGGTTGCAACCTATCAATCCTAATACATCTACTAAGCACTGTAGACGCGATGATTTGAATGTGGATCCTAGTACTCAAGGCATACATTTTCTATTCAATTTTTGATTTCTAAATTATTAATACAAGTAAACATTTTAAATTGAATTTGGTGTAGTAATACAAATTTAACTATAATATGTGTTAGGATTAAAAAACATCTTGTATTGTAGTTGTAGGGGATGTAGTGGTTGTTCTTGATGAGCATGTTGAGGTCCAAGCCAATGGACAAGATGATGTGGCTCGACAAGGTAAAGAGTGCTACAATGTTCTTTAAAATCTTTTAAGTCTAGATTTTTTTAAATTTAACCCTTTTATTTGTTATTGTAAAGGACTTTCCTTTGCAAAGGATAGTGAGTGTACATTCACAGGTGCGAAGAAATATCGATGATAACATGGATATGCCTTTGCAACAATATAGGGAAGTACAAAATAAAAATAAAAATGATTCATGTAACTTATTTGATAATGATCGATGTTTATGTATAGATGTTTTATTGAATATTCATGTAAATATTGTAATGAATCTTATGCTTCAATGTTAATGTCAATGTTCTAATGAAACTAATGTGTTATTGAATGTTATCATGTGATAATTCATGAATGTTACATTTTATTAATCGAATTAATGAATTTTACATGTTAACAAGGAATTTAGATGTTGGGGGGAGGGGGTGGGGCCAAATGAGCTTCCACCTTCACGTAGTTAGCCCTGATTAGTAGAGAATATTAAACTATTCTCGAACCCAAGTGAAGCTCAACATTAACCTATGATTGTATGACAACTAACTCTGTGAATCTATTGGTTTTAGGCAATGCAGAGGGGTGACATAGTTAAATTTATTAATTTATGAAATTTAGTTGTAGTGTATGAAGTATTCAAAAGAATGGCTTATTATGGGATTGCCTCAATTTATTCATCTCTAAGGTATTTTATTGTTTCTATTTATTTGCAATCATGTTTAATTGCATTTGATAACTTTTTTTGCGAATTGGGAGACATGAAGAATAATTTGAAGAGTGGAAACAAATGATAATAAATCATTCTAAAGCATACATTGATTCGTGAACTATTCTCATTATTTATTTTGAGTGCAGTGATATGTTGAATAATATTACAAGGAGGAAGCAGAGGATCCTAAAGTATAGTCATTGTCTCAAGAAAGAGCAGAAAAACTCTTGAGATAGCTGAGCTTGTATTGATAAACATCAATAGACATTATTTTAAACTCCACATAACCTACTAGCATAGAAGAGATATCTCTCTGAACAAATCTGATTTTTGTCTTAACTAGGCTCTGATACCATGTTAAAGATCCCATGTAAGATTAGAGTTATAATTATTCATCAAGTCTTAATTTCTTTTTCTCCTACGAATCCTAAATAACCCCCAAATTAAATTTCTTGTTTAGAAACTCTTTGTAGGATATGAAATAGTATCAAAGAATGGGAATTTTGTTTTTTTCTCCCAACTCCTTTCACCTAAATTGAGCAAGATTATGCCCAAAAATGTGTTTCAATTGGTTTGAAAATGTGTTACAATGTTGAACAATTTTTGAATTTAATTGTGTAAAGAATTATTTTGTTATTAGAATGCAAGAGAGCTAAGGAGTTTTAAAAAATAATTCCTTCATCCAAGCACTAAAATCAAGATCAACAAGTAGCGAAAAAATTGTAATATAAAAGCATTCATTTTTTTTGGCTTGAAAGCAATGGGAAAAGTTAGTTTATTCAATCATTACTTTGATGTACTTATTTTTCTTCTAGTTCTGATTTATTTACATGTAATTGCAAGAAGGAAAATATTTGTTGTTTTGTTGATTTTAGAATTAGATTGGCCATTTTCAACATACTTTGATGTACATATTTTTCTTCTATCTCTTCGATTCTAGGCAATTGTAATATACGTGAGATTGTGATTGCGAGGATTCTAACCATACATTTATGGTTTGTTGGAATATGTTGGATAAGCACAACAAGCAATATTAAGATCCTTCAAAGGCACTTGTAAAATATGGAATCCCCATCTTAAATATCACTATTCATTGTAGAAGGGCATTGCAATGATCTGATGTTTCTATGTCTAGCAATAATATCACATAGTAGAGGGCCACAACTATGTCTTTTCCTTCCATCATCATTCTCTTTTAAAATAAGGTTACTCATGTAACTTGGCCAATTCTGTGTTATGTTAAACAAAAGTGTAGGTATTATTCTTGTTACCTTAATTAGATGGTTGATTTTATGCTTCCAATCAATTCCTTCTTCCATGTTGCCAAGTTGTATATGCTCCCTATTTGAAATATGACATACCATGCAAATTTATGGTAGTTCAATAAGAACTTCCATTCTTGTGGGAGTTTGTGATTCCCTGAAGCTAAATCACTCAACTCATAAAAGATCTCAGCTTCTTCTTTGGTATAGTTTGGCATCAATAATTCTCTAATTAACTTTACACCTTTTGTAGAGCCCATTGAGTTTAAGCTTTTATCTTCATAGAGTTGCTTAAGTTCAATTGAAGCATTGCAAGCAATGGTAAAAGTGAATACCCGACTGCAACCAAGCTAGTCAACTACACTTTTTATAATTCCTGTTTAACAACCATTGGATTAGTAATTGACATTAAAGCAAGCATTATGCAATTACTATTCTAAATAAAAAAATCATTATTTTTTTACTTCTTCTAGATAAAACCAATGACTGAAATATTTGAATTGGAATATAGCAAGTATCATTTTTCTATTTTGTGTCCATATGCCACAAAGTATGACACTTTGTATTTTCCCTATTTATGCCCCAATTGTAGACAAGATTTATGGTGGCCATCACAATCCATCATTTTTTTCATGGAGATATCAATGGTATGGGGCATCCCACCTCGATATTAATTTAAATTTAATAGTTCAAAGTTAACAAGCTATGCATGAAATATGTACTTTTGATCTAAATAGAGCCCTTCTTGTACTAGAACCCTCATTACATAGAGATACACATTTAATTCAAAGAAGAAACAAATATGAACTATGAAGATTTCCCTCTTTACATTATAGTAAAGAGACCCTTCAGAAAGATTTATAGAGCTTACACTTTTATTTATTCTACTACAATTTTGGGACCAATATATTATCGTGTAGTGTATATGCCAAGTGAAGCATGACTTGTACTTGCTTTAGATCATTGCAATGCCTCATGCTTGTATGTTGCATGGGACAAATAAAATTTCCCCAAGATAAACACACTTATCATGATGTTATTTTTTGGTGGACATGTCTCCATGATCTTTGATGATCTTATGGATGTGCTTTGGTGGATTTTCCTTTTGCATTTTCACAAATTCAATTGTGGCCTTCCATTTTATAGTGGCATTGATGGCATTCTCTTAGAAAATATCATATCAGAGCTCATCATATAGGCCAATATATGTTTTGAATTCTAATGAAGATATGTGTATGTGGAACTTAAACTAAGCAGAGGCAAAGGGAGAATGTGGCTCTCATAGTATAATAAATTTGGGCTACCAAAACCAATGGGGGATTAAGATACCCAATAGTAAGCTTGACTAAATTCCAAAAAAATAAAGACTCCCAACTGTTGAATAAAGCATATAACATGTAAGCCTAAGTCTACACAAATAGGCCTAAAACATACGTTCTAACTCCAAAATCACAAACTCTCAAAGAACAATAAAAAATGAACTTGAATTCATAATTATTACCTTACTAAGACCTCTCCAACTTCTGATTTTTAGGCTCCTAGTTATTGAGGAGATACCCAAACCTTCAAACCCTTGAATTGATGAGGGGTTTCACTACTGAATATGGTAGTACCTTCAAACTCTAATACTTCACTTGTTCTACTCTTCAAAAAGGTTCCTCAACATTCTATGAAGGTAATCAATCTTCTAAACATTCATGTTGATCACATACAAACTTCTGCCATGTTCTAATTGCAGATTATATGCATTTTTCTTGCAACAGCACGTAACTTGCTGATTTTTGGCCAACTCTTCACAAAGGGTAGTGATTATGTTTCAAACCCATGAGATGACTATTAAGACAACCAATAATATCCTCAACATCTTCCTCTAACTCCATTAAGTGATAACATGTAGCTAAAGTAGTGTTTCATTCTAACAAAGAACAGGTTTGCTATTCTAAAACAAGAAGTATATATTTGACAATAACTTAATGATCATATATACAAGTTTAAGATTAGAAATGATTCTTATCCTTGACATATAAAAATAAATTAATAATCACCAACACCTCAAGAAAAATGAAGGAGAAGATTAAGAGTGTTACTCAAATACTTGTATATGAAGATTTTCACAAAACAAAATAGACTTGCATTATACAAAGTTTTACATCATAATCTGCACTTGTTTACTCCACCTCTCTTCTTTTCTATGTCTCTACATGTGATTACATTGTTTTATATCATAAAAAGACCTTTCACCTCCTCTAAGAGGTTGTCCAAGATGGATGACTATCCATCTTCCACAAAACTTGTCATTTTACAAAAATTGCTGACAACAACTTTTTTTTTGACAATTTTACACTTTTTGCCACATATTTGCATTTTATTCTTTCACACATTTTCTAGGCACACTAAATAGGTCCAACATCTTACTATGACCTTTTTTACACTCTATCTATTGCCTTACATGAAATTTCCCATATTTTGACTGTCTTTGATCCACATTGCTTAAAACATGAACTTGGTCAACATAACCTTAATTGAACACTTAATAACATGAAATGAAATGACTATTACCCTAATCTAACATGACTCAAAAACATGCTACTTAAAACTTAAAATTTCATGGGAGATGATCAGAGTGCTCCTACACCATATGAGTGGTAATATACAATGTAAATAATTTGGCAACACAAATGCAACATGATTTTATAGTTACCATAGTTGAAGTATAGTTGATGTGGAGATTGGTTTAGAAGACTGTGCCATTTATAAACAATCAAGATTTTTAGTGTCCCCTTTTTTCATTCTTGTTATTTTATGGCTTATCTAGAACACACACCACTTGAAGGGCAATTGAATGTAATACAAATGTTGGTTGCATCTACCATATAGAAAACCATAATTAGCTTTGAACCATACTGATCATGACTTGTCCTTGCTTTAGATCATTACAATGCCCTTCCATAATGAATAGTTCTCTTCAACAAATACAGACAATGATATTTAAGATCGGGATTCTATATTTTGCAAGTTCCCTTGAATGATTTAAATATTTCTTATTGTGCTTATCCAACATATTAAAGTGAACCATATATGTATGGTTAGTTTCCTCACAACCACAATCTCACATATATTGCAATTGTCCAAAAGCAAAAAGCTAGAAGAAAAATAAGTAAATCAAAGTATATTGCGATTTCCCATCTTCATTTGTATCACACAATTTTTTATAAAAATATTTTAGTATGTTGTCACAATTACGACGTCTCACTCAATGGAACATCATTGGACCAATGATGATGTCATCAAACAATTGTCACATTTGCAATGGAATAATCTGATGGATTGCCTTTGCGTACACAACATGGCTATTGTACACCATGGCACTTGTGACAACATTCTGATAGATGTCTATCTACTGTAGAGTGTGAATGTCTCTATGTGGATTACATAATGGAAAACTCCATCATCATAATTGCAACACCTACCTATCACAATTATGACAATGTGACAATGGCCTATTGGCATTATCATCTACCAAATTGTGATGTTTTTATGCATCACAATTGTGATGGAAGAGCTTTTTGTTGTAATGTGAAACGCTCGTCCAACGGGAGCTATTTCTTGATACTATCTCTTAGGTGAGGGTTGACCGTCACAATTGTGATGTTCTCCCATCCAAATTTAGGTCCAAATGTAGTAGTGTATGCTTCCTCACCTCCTCATGGATGATCTTTAAATGTTCAACAAATTTCTTCTATTTCAACATTACTAATCTCTCCTTTATCCAATTGCCTCAATTTAGGAGCATTTATGGGACTGCTCCCATATACATTATGGAATGGTGATTTACTAGTACTACTATTGATAGAATTATTAAATAAAAATTTTGCTTGTGGAAAAATTAGATCCTAACCATTTGACTTGTCTCCAACCTAACATCTCAGCAAATTTCCCAAACTACAATTCACAACTTTTGTCTATCCATTATTTTGTGGATGATGTGATGAACTAAACTTTAAATTTGTCTTCAATTTCTTCCACAGTGTATGCCACACATACCCAACAAATTTGGTATCCCAATCTAAAACTATACTCTTTGGTAGACCATGTAGTCTCACCACTTCTCTGAAAAAAGAACTTTTCCACATGAACAACATCACTACTCTTATTGCAGGGAATGAAATATGTCATCTTTGAAAACCTATCAACCATTACAAAAATAGAATCATGCCCCTGTTGTGTCCTTGGTAAACCAAGAATGAAAATGGCTTCTTTAGTATAGGTAATGGCTAATACAATCCAGTATTCTACTTCACTCCTTTTTCCATATGACATACATTGCAACTTTGTATAAACTTCTTCACATCTTGTTGTAATTATGGCTAGTAATAGTTTTGAATGGTCTTATCTCTCCCAAAATGCCCAGTCAATCCTCCACTATGCTTCTCCTTGATGAGATTATCTCTCATAAAAATTCTTGGAATACACAATTGGCTTCCTTTAAACAACATACCATCTTGGATTATGAAATCCAACCACATTCTACTATCAAGAGTAATAGGTTCTATACAAGTCTTCTATGCTTCACCAAAATTAGGATCCTCTGGATACAAACTACTAAGTTCCTTAAACCCAGCCACCTCAATCTGCATTTTCATCAGCAAAAGTTGTCTTCTACTAAGAGCATATGTAACTCTATTAGACTTCCCACTCTTGTGTTTCAAAATAAATGTATAACTCTATAAAAACTCAACCCACTTCAAATGCCTTCGGTTTAATTTTCCTTGACTATTCAAATATTTCAAAGCTTGATGATCAGTATACAAAAAAACCTCCTTAGGAAGAAGATAGCATCTCCACTTGTTCAATGCCTAAACTATAGCATAAAATTCTTGACCATAAGCAAAATATTTTCTTTTGGCATGATACAACTTCTCACTAAAAAAACAACATATCTACCTTCTTGGCTCAAAACACCTCCTATTGCAATACCACTAGCATCATAATCTACTTAAAATACTTTGTTAAAATATGGAAGTGATAAAAAAAGCTACTTTATAACTTTCTATTTCAATAGATTAAAACTCTTATCTTGTCCTACAGTCCACTTAAATTCTTTCCTAACCCCCTCACTATTTCAATCAATGGTCCATAAATATTGCAAAAACCTGTTATGAACTTTATGTAAAACCTAGCCAGTCCATGAAAAGATCTTACCTCTGTAGCACTCTTTGGAGTAGACCATTCAAGGAGAGCCTTCACTTTTTTCTTGGTCCATTTTTAGACCTTCTAATGAGACAAAAAATCCTAGGTACATCAACTCCTTTATAAAATTGCACTTCTTTAGATGTATCAGCAACTTTTCTTCCCTCTACTTATCAAACACCATTTGAATATGCATCAAATTCTCCTCTAATGTCTTACTAAAGATCAATATATCATCTAGATAAATAATGGTAGACTTACCTAGAAACTTCTTCAGTACCTCATTTGTGAGCCTCATTAAAATGCTTGGTGCATTGGTTAGCCCAAAAAGCATGACTAATCACTTGTATAATCCTTCTCTTGTCTTGAAAGTAGTCTTCCACTCATCATCTATTGGAAATATGTCCAATTAACCAAATAAGGTAAGTAATATGGTTGTTATTTATGGTAACATATTTGTTTTGCAGATTAGTCATGTTTATTTGTGCAGAAAAATTGTCTAAGTATTAGACAACATTATAGAAACATGACAGAATTGATGATAGTAGAATATTCCTTTGGAATATTCTCTTGTGTGGTTAACAAAAGATGCATGACATCATAATAATGATGTATACCAGTGTGCATATTTGTATGACCAAGTGAGTTCGAGTTGTTAAGGAATTAGTGATACAATGACGTTACATCACAAAACAAAGCATATTAGTAGAATGTGTTAAATGACTTGATTAATTATTTTAATTATCATTTCTCTATGAGCTGACTCTAAGGATGTTATGTAAGCCAACTAATGGAAGAATTTACCAATATGTTTGGTATAAGTAAAGAATTTCGTTTGCAAATTTAATGTGAAGGAATCAGATTGCGAAGTTGATACAATCTTGTGAAATAAGAGTAACAAATGAGTGCCATGTTATGAGTTATGATACGAAGCAATACTATGCAAGATCTAATGTGAATTATATGTGTGTAGTCATTATTCTTATGAAAAAAACAATCCAGTATTGTATGTATACCTATTCTCTTGAAGAACTTATTATATAGCTGCATGTTAGGGCAATGGGCTCTTATTGCACACATTTGTATATGATCCAATAACTCGTAATAGGGTTGAGGCTTCTAACAAGGCCTAAGTCTCCTAATAGGGACTCAAGACACTATACATGCTTCATAGACTCCTAACAAGGTCAACATCCTTAATCAGATACTTTATATAGTGAATCATCTTGTGGGTACCATCCCCACCAGGGTTTTCCCTTGGCTAGGGTTTCCCTAGCTAACAATTATGGTGTCATGAGGTCTCTTCTTGTATGGTTGCTTATTTTTTTTAGCACTATTAGTATTCTTTCTTATGCATATGGAAAAGTAATTAATAAGATTCAATTGTGGTAAAAAGATTGAAAATACTGATTCACCCCCCCCCTTTCAGTATTATATATTTCTAACATCACCTTCTCTTATTCAAATATGGTGGTATCCACTTTTCAGATCTATCTTTGTGAAATACAAAACTCCACTTAGATAATGAAAATGATTGGACTTATTTCCTCTCTTGTTCTGAGTGATATTGCTTGCCTCATCCTTATTCTTTTGATCTTCAGCCTCCATAAGACTGCTCGCTGGATCTTCCACAGTAACCGCTTCCATTATTCTCATTGTCAAACATTTTTTCTCAACTTCTCCTTAACTCTTAGGGAAAAACTAGCATGCCTCCTCAATAGTGGCCATTCAAACTAGGCTCAAATCCTCATGAATACTTGGCCTTAATCCATTAAGATAATGGGCAATTTTCTCCTTATCAACTTTTGCATGCCTAGTTTTTATGAGAACTCAGTAGAACTCCTCAATGCAATCTTGAACAAATCTTTCTACTTGCTTCAACCCTTGCATATTCATCATCAAATCAAGCTCATAACCATGGGAATGAACTATCACTTTATTTTATCTACATTCAATCCCATCTAGTGATTTTGTCTTTTCATCTTCTATTTTACTCCAATTGGATCTCTTCCACTAGATCTTCACATGACCCTTTAGTTTGGCCTTTCAAACTTGACTCTTTTTTAATCTTCAATATCTTCACATTTAAAGTACTCTTCCAATTCATTGATCTAATCGATCAATTCCTCTAGGTTAAGATTTTTCAAAAATGTGAGAATATCAAACTAAGGTCTTTTTCTAATCTTAGAAATGGCCTTGAAAACCTTTTCCTCCTCTTAGTTCAAAACTTTATTTTCTACTACTTGATCATCATTTCCTTCTTCCCTTTCATCTTCACTTTCATCAGTATTTATGGTAAGATTCTTCCTCTACAAATTTGTTCTTGCAATGCTTGAACTTTCCTCTAAAGAGCTCTAAAACCCTCCAATGTAACACTTATGACTCTCCCACCACACTCTCTTCATGGAGGCATCTTCACATCTATGTTAGAACCCTAGTGTAAAATGCCTCACAATCGGTGATCTATCTACATGTTCAGCCCAAACCATGGTCCTAGTGTGAATTCATAGTTGGTGATCTGTCAACACAATCAAGAACTTCAGCTCTAATACCACTTGATGCTTTAAACACATAACATGAACAAAGAAGTAAAAACCATTTATGAGAACAAAATATGGGCTTCTTATTATCATTACAAATATAGAATTATGTAATCTTGAATTACAATATGCTAACCCACATGGTCACCTTCATTTAAGTAATTTGCAAGACAAAGCTGTGAGCTATCACCTAGAGCTATCTTAGATAGTGTTCGGGCATTTCTTAAATAACCAATTTTATGCCACCTAGTAAGGTTCTAGACACTCAAACTTAATACCTAGGGCCGATAGAACCTAACAATAAATGTATAGTTAGCCAAATACATTTTTGACATTTATTTTGGAAGTTTTGGTCGACCCAACTTTGGAAGGCCATAACTCTCAAATTGTAGCTCTACTTGACTATTATAACCACTTTTCAGAAACCTCATCTTTTGACCTAGAGGTTCGGATTGGTGCAAACACTCATTCATCAAGTTTTTAGGTCTCATGCACATTTAGGCCTTCAATGGTGAGCCTACAGTTTTTATACCAAAATCGCAAATCAAAATCCATAATAAATCCATGAATACACATAATATGCAGTGAGCATCAACTAGTAGGCTAATATATCCAAGATGAATATCCACCTCTTAATTAGGAATTATGAGCTCATATGATTGGCTTACTAAGTAGCAAGACTCCACATATAGCAACTCTATATTAAGACAACCCTTATTCAAACAACTAAAATGAAATATTTTTGGTTGATCCAAGATTGCTCTTACACCTAGGATGCTCTTGCATCACCTCATCCAAAACTAATCTTCTAGTGCTCTCTACACCTATAGCTTCAATGCCACCACCAAAGTGGTGAAACCTACAAGCATTTTATAAATTGTAGTGTCTATTAAGCTTTGATCTAATAGGGTCATTCCAATCTCTATGGTTGATCCCCATGGAAGGAAAAACATTCTCAGTGCTTCAATTTCCTTTGGATTCCCTTATTAGGGATTTCTCTATTAACTCTTTTTCACTCAACTTTAGCTTTTTTAATTTGAGAATATTGAATATTTGGCTTTCCTCTATTCCTCCATTTCTCTCTCAAAGTGAAATTTGAGAAATAAGAAAATAAGATGTAAAAAATTTAAAAGATTTTTTTAGCTTATTATTATTATTTAGATATTGTTTTTAGATTAAACAACTATAGAATATAAGGACAATTTCTTCCTTAAAAAGAATGATGTCCATTATTTTTTTTATTACAAGTAAATTTATAAATATGATCACAATTTTAGCATTAGTTACTTTTTTGTGTCATCTAGTTTAATTTATCAATGTCTTACAATGAATTATAAAGTGCATAAATATAAAGGATTTGAAAAATGTGATTATATATAGTCTAAGCCAAACTAACTACTGACTTGCAAATTGAAGTTGCATTTGAGACCATATGATAAAAGTAAATTAATATTTAAAATATTAAGAATATAAAAAATAAAAATTTAATATTATTTTTATTTTATTATATCATTTTTAAAAAGTTGAAAATTAGTGTTTATGAAAGATCTACTAGTAATAGATGATAGAGTGATCTAAAAGGTTTCAAATTCCCCCATAAAAAAATGCTCATACTTGATTATGGAATGCTAAAAAAAATTTAAAAAGTTTTTCTATGTACTTGACCCTAGTTAATGAACTTTCAATGCCAAATCATATAGTGAAGAATAGTGATGTGAAAATTTAATGAAAGTTTTAGCAAATCAAAATTTAGTGGATGATCAACCCAACAATGTGTTCCTAAGTATAATAATCAATGATCATTTTAATAAGTTCCTTTAGTTACTTCACTATCACATAGATAACATTGAAATAGGATAGGAGAACTTAGGAAAATGGTTTGATTATGTAGCAACATATATATGTCATCTATTCTTATATTATCAAAATTTAGTGTAAAAATGAAATAATCATTCATTTGGTCATCTTTGTCTAGGTGACTAATCATTTAGTCATTTATTTGCTCATTTCAATTTATATAACCTGTGATTTTACCCGATGACAAAAAATTTCATTTATTTAGTTATTTATTCTTATGAATTGCAAAGAAACTAGTATAATTTGATCACTTTTAGTCATGCAGTCATTTATTTACCCAAATTATACTACTGCAATTTGATAGTTCTTTTCACCCAAAATAATATATTAATCCTATTCTAGAACCTTTCCATTTAGATGATAAGGCTATTTCATGTCCTTACAATTAAATACATGTTGAAAGTGAACTAAAGTCATGCTCTAACTAGGAGCAACCATTTAATTATGAAAATTTTCTTGGAAACATAAATTTTGGAACATATAAAGAGTAAGACAATGATTTAACCAAAACACTAAATGCTCAAGAATTTCTAAACAACTTGGAGAATACTTCTTGCAAAGTAGAGACTATAGAGGGACTCTTATTTTTCAATCAACAAGAGGAATTTAGAAAGGAGGATTCAGATTTACAAGATTACTTAAAAGCACTACACAAATATGAATCAACACATGATATTATTGAAGATTTGATTCATAGTTTTAAAAAATTACAATCTCAAGCTTGTGAAGATATGTGGTATACCATATAGATACCAAGATGAAGGAAAAGATAGGGTATCCTCTAAAATTTGCAGCAACTACAATAATGCATGATTATGTTGAGGGCATGAATTTAAATAGCGTTGTAGGAAGCTCAACTTGCATGGATGACTTAAACTTGGAAGGAGATGGAATTGGTCCAAGAAATTTTATGCAAAAGGCACATGAAAGATCATAATTCTATAATGAGATGAATTTGTTTGAGCATGGTGATGTCTTCATAAGGTTCTTGCACACATTTAACTTGATTTTCAATAGTAAAGACTTTGCCACAGAGAAGTTGCACCAAGTTGACTCATCTGTATGCTGCCCATTGTTTCGAAGAGGATCTTCTTTGTCACAATCAGTAAATGGATTTTTGTAAGTCTCTCTTGGTTCCAATTTTAAGGTGAGGTCTTCTCACCTATATATACTTGTAAATCACTTTCAGCTATCTAAGTTTTTGTGGTGCTCATTAGTTGGCAGTGTTGGTAGTGTAGTTGTTTGGCATGTTGCCCTGCCTCTATTCCCTCTTTGCAAGTTGCCCCATTTCTTCATTTCCCATTTATTTTATTACCCAATGGATATGACACTAGTCTTTACTAGAGATTCTTGGATTTTTCATGTCCCTCATAATCCATATCCTCAGTTAGAGCCAATTCTTACACTTGTATTTTTCTTTCTTCACTTTCATGGTCAATTGTCTAGGCTCAATCAATAACTCTGTTGAAGTTGAAGTTGAATGTTGAAATCATGTCAGTTAAAGTTCAAGGTCAAGTTTTGTCACTAGTGGGAAATGTTAAAAGTGGGTCTGTCAACCTCTAAGTCATCAATTTGTTTATTCTCATATGTGAACCTGAGCCACATAGTTCAAAGTTCAAGTTCAAGTTCAGAGTTTGAAAGGTCTCTATCATGCATAAAGTACAAAGCAGATCCAAAATTATAAGTTGCTTGGGAAACTAGATCCAAGGCTAGAAGTTGTTGGTAGATAATGAGATGTACAAGAGGGAAGCTCCAGCTAATGATTCATGTACAAGTATTAGTGCATATATAGTTATAAATTCAATATAACCTATAACCATAGATTTCTAGCAACAAAATATTAGTCTTAGTGTGAGGGCCATAATTAATTATTCCACCATTGGATTTTTCTCAATTTCAGGTATGTTGTTTTAAGATAAGTTTCGCACAACCTTACTAGAGTGATTACCAAAATATGATTGGGTTACAAATTTATTAATATCTGAGTACAAGTCTATCTAGCAATTTCAAAGGAAAAGATTAATATGAAGGCCTAAGAAAGGGGTTTCCCAATAAGTATTTGAGGTTGAAATGAAAATGTTGATGTATCACCTTTAAAGAATATAAATAAATGAGAGGTAATATTAAAGTATGATTACACAAGAAAATCAAGAGACACTTGGCAATGTTATCTGATTCATCAGTAAGAGTGGCATCATGGAATATCTATCAATTGAAATTTGTCAATTAATTTGAATAGTCAAAAACCCGTATGAGAATAAAGAATGAAATCAAAGTACCATTATTTGATTAGACTTATTATAAGTATAATTGATATAGATGATTAAAGTTCCAAAGAAAAAGCCAACTGCAACAGGTAAAAACTAAGGAAATTAATTAGATTCTTTTAAAAGAATTCATTAAATTAGGAACTAAAAAGTTATAGGAATGGAAAAATGTTAAATAGGTGACATAAAAACATTGAAATGATTCTTCTTTTATGATTGATAGTCTTGAGGATGCTAGGGGAAAGAGGAATACATATCTTATGCTATTTGAATAGGGATAAAAGGGAATAATGAGGAGTTACTTTATTTTGCTACAATGATTGTGATGATAGGGATGAAACAACACTGTTGTTGTTTTCTTATTCTTTTGAATTAAAGGGAAATATATGTACATGCTAGATCTTGAGGTTTGGGTACCTTTTTTTGTTGAATGTGATCTTATGGTATTTTCTATACTATTTCAAAATGTAGTTTTGTCAAATCATAGAATGTAGAAGGAGATATTTAATTCCTTTTGTTTTCCTTTACGTGTAGAAGGCTTAGTAAGTGGTCATATGGTTGTCTATTGGTCTTCCCTTCTTTATCTTATTGTACATCTATAATTATGTTCATTCATGGTTATGGATGATTGTATAAATGCCTTCACGTCTTTAGGTTAAAGACATACCTAGTTATCTAATTCATTGAAAAATATCTCTTGGAAGGAGTTGTACTTATCAATTTAAAGGAGAGCTATCAATCAATGATAACTCATCGAATTGTTAGTAGTTTTTTGTTTTTCCATTCAGGCATTTGGAGTCATATTTTGTAATTTTTTTTGGAGGACAAATGTTTTATTTACTAACACTATCACATAGAAATGACCAACATGGCTTGATAGCCTTAAAATCCCCTTATCCCCCCATTTTCAAGTGGTACAAGAAGCCCACACATCCTTTTTCCATCCATCTCTTTCTTAAGGAGAGACTCTACACTTAAAGGAGTAACCTTCCTTCACTCACAACACCATCTCTACATTTCAACTAAGAGATGATGCTTGATACTCTCATAAAAAACAAAATGCACAAAGGAATAAAATATATTTAACAAATATAACTCACATATACTCTCCATAAACATATTTACAAAATAATAATAGAAAATCTATTGATCCCACAAGTACCATTGGCATAAAGACCATGAAATACACAAAGTCTTGTCATTGATTAACAATGGGTCAAAGGAAGATGATGCTATAAAATAATATGGTCACCAGTAGAATGATAAATAGATATGAACATATATACTACACTACCACTAGAAGGAAAGAGCTACCAAAGGTAGTCGATCCAAAATAATTGATGAAGTGAGTTACCATTGTACCATCTTAAATTGGAAGCACTTCAATTTATGATCATTTAACACCTATTCAATGTGATTTTCTGATAATTTTTCATTTAGTCCTCTCTCCTATCCTACTCTTAATTGGAATCTAGGTAGGACCTAATAAGTGATCATTTTTTATTCCTATTCTACAATACAAAAGTTGAGGTCGGATTGATCTACTTGTCTAGGTCCTCCTCTTTCTTCTCACTTCAATCAACATAACTTATTTTCATACCAAAATGAGATTTTCTCATAATGTAGACCTGATTTCTAGATTTTAGGACCTATTTTAGAGTCTTGAGATAGTCCTAGGGGTTTTTGTACTTGATCATCAAAGGAAAAATGTACTGATAACTAATAAGAGGTGAAGTCCATCCCTGATGTACCAATTAGGGGTGTAGTGTACCCCTAATATAGTCCTATTTTGGATCTTGGTAGTTGGCTAGTTCCCAAGGTTTGGTCTAGGGTTAGGTTTTTGATCCTACTCATCCTACGAGAGGAAATTAATGCGAATCCTATGTAAGCACCCTCAATTTCTTCATTTGAGGGATACAAATGATGCATGGAGACCATTAATAAAGCAAGCATTTCTCATATGGAAATACCATTATGGACATCCCAATTTGTCTTAGCACATGTACAAGGTGGAATCAAGGAGGCTTGGAAACATCTTTTGAGGAAAGAGAGTTATTCATCATCAACTTCCCATTCTACTATTCAAGCATTCAAGATTCAATCATGAAGCATCAAATACAGATCATGAGTATGGCTTAGAGTATTTTAGCCTTAGTGACTTAGTATACTTTCTAGGTTATTCTTGGATCTATGTATTGTGATTTCATCTATATTCAAACATGATAGTTCACACTAGGGTTTTGGATCTAAGGATTTGAATCCTTGCATTTACACATTCAAAGCTCATACATGAGCATAAGGCACTCTACATTTTCAAATTGGCCATCCATGGAGGTAGAAACCACCGAAATAGTTGTTTTACTAAGGAAAACCCCTACACAACCACTTAACATCCCAACATTTAGATATCAATAGATCTCAAAAGGAAAAACTAGTCATAGGTTAGAGTACACTTTTCATTATTTACTAGAACAACAAAATTAGAAACAACATCACACATTGTTCATTAGGGTGCACTATATCCTTGATGATCTATTTTCTCCTTGAAAATCCATCTTTCCCCTAAAAAATTACCAAAATATTTATAAGTTTTATTCGCCTCATAATTTCAAGCCCAGATCTAGTTCTATTCACTCTTGATAGTAGCATAACACAACAAATAAAGATTTCAAATTTCAACATAAGTACTTTTATTCCTCTTTCCTAATTTAGTATTTCATTTAAGCATCTATTTACTTTACATTTTATATTTTTCATAGATCTAGATACAACTAATTTAGATCTCAAGGGCATGTGGAATTCTTTTCCCTACCTTCATAATCATTAGATCTTGGCTTGTGTGCCGAGTGATCTTCAGGTGCTGAGTAGCCTTCAGGTACCAAGTGAAGATTAAGTGTTGAGTGACTTCAAGTGTTGAGCAAGATATAGGAGCCGAGTGATATTTAAGTGTCGAGTCTTCAAGTGCCGAGAAAAGCAGAAATACTATAGGTGTCAAGCGCCAAAAAATAACAATAGAAGCTGAGTAACACAGAAGGAGTTGAGCATCAATAAATCCAATGATGTCGAGTTGTTGCATTATTTGTTAAGTCAATGATTTGCCAGATCAGTAGCGATAAGTTTGTTACATCAAATTTTGTGAATTAGTTGGATGATAAGGATGATGAGTAGATGTCACAAAATTTTAGGTAAACCATGAAAACCAATTCAAGGTGAATGCTAATGGATTTATCATGAAGTTTCTAGAAGAAATAATTTGGAGGGAAAGCAATATCATTTTCTCAAGATCAAATTAAGATTTGAGCAAAAAATGAAGAACAAAACTTCTTTATAAGGAGTTACAGGTCAAAGATCACATGCATGAAAGGGAGTTGGTCAAAAAGTATGGTCATGTGAAGAAGCCAAGAGGATTAAGAATAGAGCATCAAGACTTTGAGTTGATTAAGTGACCATAGAATGCATTGGCATAACGAGTGGAAAAACTCAAGGAGATAGATCTTGAAGGGTGAACAAGTTGTTAGCACTGCAAGGGAGGAAAGCCAAGCAAAGAAAAGGATTGAAGAGTGATCTAAAATCTGCACAATTAGGGTTGCAATCTATATTAGGTAAAAACACTTCTAATACTCTCTTACCATTATATTAGACATTGAAACCCTACATTGCTAGGTTAGATTAATAGCTAGGTGGATAAGCCTCAGAAAAAGGATAAAGAGATCTTCAGGAGAAGGATAAAGAGATCCTCATGAGAAAGATAAAGAGATCCTTAGGAGAAGGATAAGAGATCCTTAGGAGGAGGATAGGAGATCCTTAGAGAGGGATGAAATATTCTTTTGAGAAGGTGACTGTAAATCCCATGGACTTGGGTGAGCCTAACAGCTCTATGCAAATCCTTTAACAAGGTGACATTCCAAGTTGAATATTCTTAAATCCTTTAACAGGGTCACATTTAATAATGTGTTGTAGACTTTAATAGGGCAGACAATTAGAAGTGGTTGAAATTAATTGCACAATTATTCTATGGGTATCATCCCCACCCCAGTTTTACCTTCTTATTCTTGAAGGGTTTCTGGGTTATCAAAATTCTATGTTATGGTGTGATGCATGTTTACTTTTCATGATTGTTTAATGTTTAATTGCATGCATGATAAGAAAGAAGGATACCACTTCTGATTCACTCCTATTTAATTAGAAAGTTTGAATTGGACATCATTGGACCTTGGATAATTGATTCACCCCCCCTCTCAATTATTCTAAAGAATTCTAACAATTGGTATCAAAGCTCACTGCTGATTTGTTTCTAGGTACTAGCAACAGGAAGATCAATATGTCCAAGAGAGAATAGCAACAGGAAGATCAAGATGTCCAAGAGAGAATAACAACATGAAGATCAAGATGTCCAAGAGAGAAGTTCCCAAGTTGAACAAAGACAACTTTGTTGCATGGCAAAGTCTGATGAAGCTACACCGCAGATCAATAGGTGACTATGCATAGACCTCAATCACAGTTGATCATGTAGACCCTGTAAGACCCCTCACTGCAGATGACATGAGCAAGAAGAAGGAGCACAATCAAGTGATGTTAGATATTGCTTCAGCTCTAAGCTATGTCGAGTATGATGACATCAAAGGATGTGATACTGCACATCAAATGTGCAAAACATTATCAAGAATCTATGGAGGAGATGATAATGTCAAGAGAGCCAAAAGAGAGAGCCTAAGAGGATAGTTTGATGACATGAAAATAGAAGAAGGAGAAAATGCTGCTCAATATGGTGCAATGATGAAGTAAGTAGTAAGTGCCATAAGAAGCCTAGGAGGACAATTAGCAGAAGAAATAGTATGTAGCAAATACTTGAGATCTTTGCTTCCTATCTATGCTATAAGAGTATCAGCCATCCAGGAGCTAAGGTGTGTACCAAACAATGCATTGTCATTTGAAGAAATAATTGGAAGACTCACTGCCTTTGAGCTATCCAACTTTGACAACTACAAGCCAAAAAAATTTGAATCTACATTCAATGATGATGATAAAAGACAATGATGAGGTGCAAAAAAAGAAAAGGAATGGAAAAGAAAAGTATGTATCCAGTGACAGCAACACTGATGAAGATGATGTGGACCAATTGGAGGCATTAATAGCAAGAAGATTTCACAGAGGAAGAGGCAAATTCAAAGGTAAGCTACCAATCATTTGTTTCAATTGTAATGAAGTTGGTCACATTGTAGCTAGATGCACACAAAAGAAAAATTACAAGGATGGACAACAAGAAAGAAAGAGGACAACAAGGACTACAAAGGTAAAGGCAAAAGATGCTACATTGTTGAAGAAGACTCTGACGAGAATGATGATGAAGTAGTCTATGTGGCTATGAAAGATGAATCAGATGAAGATGAAGCAACTACCCTGGTAACCTGCATGAACAAGAATGACAAATGGAGGCAACTTTAAGATCAAGAAAGAGGACAACAAGGACTACAGAGGTAAAGGCAAAAGATGCTACATTGTTGAAGAAGACTCTGACGAGAATGATGATGAAGTAGTCTATGTGGCTATGAAAGATGAATCAAATGAAGATGAAGCAACTACCCTGGTAACCTGCATGAACAAGAATGACAAATGGAGGCAACTTCAAGAGCAAGAAAGAGGACAACAAGGACTACAGAGGTAAAGGCAAAAGATGCTACATTATTGAAGAAGACTCTGACGAGAATGATGATGAAGTAGTCTATGTGGCTATGAAAGATGAATCAGATGAAGATGAAGCAACTGCCCTAGTAACCTGCATGAACAAGAATGACAAATGGATCATAGATAGTGGATGCTCTCATCACATGACTGGAGACAAAAGTAAGTTCATTTCCTTTACTCAATATGAAGGAAATAGTGTTAGATTTGGTAACAATGCACCATGTTAGATCAAAGGGAAAGGTAGTATCAAGCTTACTGAAAGGATATCATGTGATAATGCATACTATGTTGAAGGCCTGCATTATAACTTGTTAAGTGTCTCATAGTTAGGCAACATAGGATACAAGGTTGAATTTGAAAATGGAATTGCTAAGATCTATGATTCTCAAGGGGAATTCTAATAGGAAAAGGTGATCATACTAGGAGTAATTTGTTTTACCTAGACATGGAAGATGCTTCTTGTCTCATTGTTCAAACTGATGATGTATGGTTATGACACAGGAGGCTATGCCATGTAAATTTTGACAATCTGATAAGCATCAGTAAGATGAAGAAACAAAGGTCTACCAAAATTGAAGAAACTTGATAACACCATGTGCAAACAATGCTAACTAGGGAAGATTACCAAGTCAACTTTCAAAAGCAAGACTTATACCTCTAATGAAGTAATAGAGCTAGTTCATACTGACTTGTGTGGTCCTATTGAAGTACAAAGCTACAAAGGTGACAGACACATAATGTTATTTGTAGATGACTATTCAAGGATGATGATAATCATGTTCCTAAAACTGAAATTAGGTGCATTTCAAATGTTCAAATGGTACTTGGCCAAAGTAGAGAAAGAGACTGGGAAGAGTCTAAAATGTCTTAGATCTGATAGAGGAGGTGAATTCACATCAAGAGAATTTGAAGAATTTTGCAATGAAAGAGGAATCAAAAGACAGACATCAGCACCTAGGACTCCACCTCAGAATGGTATAGTAGAGAGAAGGAATAGATCAGTTATTGACTATGCTAGGACCTTAATGATGGAAAAAAATGTTGCACTCAAGTACTGGAGAGAAGCTGTAAGTACTGCAGTCTACACACTCAACAGAGTTCAAGTCAAGAAAGGTACAAATGCAACACCTTTTGAATTATGGTATGGGCATTCTCCTAATGTAAAACATTTCAAAATATTTGGATGCAAATGTTATATATATAAAGAGTCTAGAAATGGAAAGTTTGATGCAAAAAGTCAAGAAGGCACATTTTTTGGTTATTCTACTAGAAGCAAAGCTTATAAGTGCTTGAATGTTAACACTAACAAAGTAGTAGAAAGCACAAATGTGAAATTTGATGAGCTTGCAGAAGTTCAAAGTGTTGAGAACACCAAGAAAGTAGAAGAATACAAGACCTTTGTATACTTTTATGAAGGTATACCTAATAATGGTGAAGTTGCAACTCAGAATGACAATCAACAACAAAATCCAGCATTTGTTGAGTCACAGACAGTGAATGCAGAACAACAGACACATTCAGAAGCCAAGCTGCAACATACAGAGAATGTTCATTCAAATTTTGAGAACAACCAACAAGAAGAAAATGAACAAATACCTGATGAAAATATACCTAAAAATTCAGATTCTAAAAGAGACAACATGCAAACAAGGAAAGAACCAGTATTGGCAAAGTATGTAAGAAGAAATAATCTTGCAAATTAAATTATTGGAAACAAAGAGTCCAGACCAATGATAAGGAATAAACTTAGAAGTGAGACATGCCTGCTCAGCAAAATGGAACCAAGAACAGTAAGTGAAGCCATAACAGATAATGACTGGTACAATGCTATGAAAGAAGAAATAGAACAAATTGAGAAGAACAAGACATGGACCTTAGTCTCAAGACCAGCTGACAAGAATTTATTTGGAACCAAGTGGGTGTTCAGAAACAAGTTAGATGAAAATGGTGAAATCACAAGGAACAAGGCAAGACTAGTCTGTAAAGGGTATGCACAAGAAGAAGGACTAGACTATGGAGAAACTTTTTCTCCAGTTGCTAGAATGGAAGGAGTAAGGACCCTACTGGCATATGTAGCCTTCAAAAGATTTAAAATATATCAAATGGATGTAAAGTCCGCATTTCTGAGTGGTATACTTGAAGAGAAAGTCTACATAGAGCAACCAGAAGGTTTTGTTGATGAAAAGAATAAAAAAAAGGTATGCAAATTACACAAGGCTCTATATGGATTAAAGCAAGCCCCTAGAGCATGGTATGAGAGACTTCACAAGCATCTAGTGCAAATAGGATTTGAAAGAACTAAATGATAACAACAATATGTATATCAAATCAGAAGAAGGTAAGGATATTCTTGTATTTGAAATATTTGTGGATGACATAGTTTTTGGAGGAAAGGAAGTACTTTACAAAAGTTTTGCTGACAAAATGAAACATGAGTTTGAGATGTCTATGTTTGGAGAAATCAAGTTCTTTGTAGGATTGCAAGTACATCAACTAAAACATGGCATATTTGTGACACAATCAAAATACATCAAGGAGATACTCAAGAAGTTTGGATTAGAAGACTCCAAACCAGTCAACACACCAATGGCAACAGGACATAAGCTATCTAAAAATGATCAATCATCTGAAGTCAATCAAACAATGTACAAATCCATGATTGGAAAACTACAATATATTGTACATAGCAGACCAGACATAGCATTAGTAGTTGGAATAGTGGCTAGATTCTCTACTAATCCTAGAGAAAATCATCTCATGGAAATAAAAAGGATAATGAGATATCTCAAAGGAACTGATGATTTTGGCCTATATTACAAAAAGAATGCGAAGTTTGAGCTCAATGCATGCACAAACGTAGATTGGGGAGGCAACATTGATGATAGGAAAAGCACAAGTGGAGGAGCATTATTCTTAGGTAAAAGGTTAGTTACTTGGACTAGCAAGAAACAAACATGCACATCTCAGTCCACTGCAGAAGCAGAATATGTGGTAGCAGTAGTCAATTGCACAAATATTGTGTGGCTTAAACATCTATTGAAAGGAATGATAAAAGAGGTAACCAAACCTGTGATACTGTATTGTGATAATACAAGTGCTATAAACATATCCAAGAATCTAGTAATGCAAGCAAAAATCAAGCATATTGCAATCAAATATCATTATGTCAGAGAATTGGTGGAAGACAAACAAGTAAAGATGGAATACATACACACAAAGGAACAAATTGCAGATATCTTCACCAAACCATTGCCCAAGGATGCTTATGAATATCTTAGAGGCAAGTTGGGGGTAATGCCCCTAACTCAAGCAGTCTAAAGCAACAGAGACACTACCCTGCATCAATAGGAGTAGATCATTGAAATATCAAAAGAATGATGCAGAGGATGACAACAAGAGAAAAAACTCCAGATTAGTCAAGAGCAAAAACTCCAGATTAGTCACAAGCATGGTGACAGAGGGAGAAAATATGAAGATGCAAAGCTTATATTTAGCATGTTGAAGATGCTACATCTTTGGCATTTATGTCAAAGAGGGAGATATGTGAAACTGATCAATGAAAGGTAAAGATATGGAGATGTATGAGATCAGTAGTAAGGATGTAATCCAGAGGGAGAAGCAAAACAAAGGATTTAGTTTGTATCAACAAAAGGAGTTATATACCAAGCAGAAAATGTATGAAATTTTGGTGGTAACTAGGTTGATCAATTGATCAGTTTGGTTTGCTATCAATGCCAAAGAGGGAGTTTGTTGGAAATGATTAAAAAGATTTTGAATGAAGAATAATGGAACTGGTAAAGAATGTTTTCAATCATTGTTTTGTCATTGATGTCAAACTTGCTACTTGTAGGAATGACAATTGCTTAAGTGATTCAATAACTATAAATTGGTTGATTGACAAGGAGGTGGCAATCAATAAGATGTAACTAAAGTACCTAGAGAAAGGTTGAAGTTATGATGTTGTAATGAAGTATAAGGATCAGCTAAGCCATTGATGAAATAGTGTATTGATGATATACTCTAAGAGGTTGGACACACTAAGACATATCAAAGATGTAAGGTTTAACTAAGTCATTTGTAAAGCCTAACTAAGTTCATTGGAGAGAGTCAAGCAACCTAGTTAGAGCTGAGTAGATTCTTAGTTGAAGCTGAGTAAGTTTCAACTTTAGTGTGTGCTGAGTGATCTTCAGGTGCTGAGTGAAGATCAAGTACCGAGTGACTTCAAGTGCTGAGCAAGATATAGGAGCCGAGTGATATTTAAGTGCCGAGCAAAGTAGAAATACTATAGGTTTCGAGAGCCAGTAAAATAACAATAGAAGCTGAGTAACATAGAAGGAGCCAAGCATCAATAAATCCAACGATGCCAAGTTGCTACATTATTTGTTAAGTCAAAGATTTGCTAGATCAGCAGCAATAAGTTTGTTACATCAAACTTTGTGAATTAGTTGGATGATAAGGATGATGAGTAGATGTCATAGAATTTTAGGTAAACCATGAAAACCAATTAAAGGTGAATGCTAATGGATTTATCATAAAATTTCTAGAAGAAATAATTTGGAGGGAAAACAATACCATTTTCTCAAGATCAAATTAAGATTTGAGCAGGAAATGAAGAACATAACTTCTTTATAAGGAGTTACAGGTCAGAGATCAAATGCACATGCATGAAAGGGAGTTGGTCAAAAAGTATGGTCATGTGAAGAAGCCAAGAGGAGTAAGAATAGAGCATCAAGACTCTAAGTTGATCAAGTGACCATAGAATGCATTGGCATAATGAGTGGAAGAACTCAAGGAGACAGATCTTGAAGGGTGAACAAGTTGTTAGCACTGCAAGGGAGGAAAGCCAAGCAATGAAAACGACTGAAGAGTGATTTGAAATTTGCACAATTAGGGTTGCAATCTATATCAGATCAAAACCCTTCTAATACTCTCTTACCATTGTATTAGACATTGAAACCTTACATTGCTAGGTTAGCTTAACAACTAGGTGGATAAGCCTCAGGAAAAGGATAAAGAGATCTCCAGGAGAAGGATAAAGAGATCCTCATGAGAAGGATAAAGAGATTCTTAGGAGAAGGATAAGAGATCCTTAGGAGGAGGATAGGAGATCCTTAGAGAGGGATGAAAGATTCTTTTGAGAAGGTGACTGTAAATCCCATGGACTTGGGTGAGCCTAACAGCTCTATGTAAATCCTTTAACAAGGTGACATTCCAAGTTGAATGTTCTTAAATCCTTTAACAGGGTCACATTTAACAGTGTGTTGTAGCCTTTAATAGGGAAGACCATCAGAAGTGGTTGAAATTAATTGCACAGTTATTCTATGGGTATCATCCCCACCCTAGTTTTACTTTCTTATTCCTGGAGGGTTCTGGGTCATCAAAATTCTTTGTTTAATTGTGTGATGCATGTTTACTTTTCATGATTGTTTAATGTTTAATTGCATGCATGATAAGAAAGAAGAAGGATAGAACTTCTAATTCACTCCTATTTAATTAGAAAGTTTGAATTGGACATCATTGGACCTTGGATAATTGATTCATCCCCCCCTCTCAATTATTCTAAAGAATTCTAACACATCGGATTACATTAACCTACTAAGATTTGACACCTTTGAAGGTTGGCATGAAAGAATCTCTTTCCTTGGACTTGGTCTTTTTGAAGTGTGTAGTGTTATCTAACAAACTTAGGGTAATCTCATTGATTTACATTTCCCCCCTACACATTTTTGGTGAACCCAAAATTTGACATTTCCACTCTTCATATTGGTGTTAGATGTCATTTTGCATTACATGTAGTTTTGATTCAAGATGTTCAATTTATTTTATGAATATTTTGATTATAATTTTAGGAAGACTACCTTAGTAAGGGTAATCTTTGTTAGGAGGATGTGCTCAATGTGGTATCACAGCATCTACTTCTCACTCTTCCACATCTTCTTCTAGCACTTTCTATGAAAAGTTGCATGCATGGTTTTTTTTTCTAAATTTTTTTGTTCTATTGATGTACCTCCTATATGTTTTGAGAAGCCTTTGATGAATATTAAGGGTTTTCCTAAGATTACTATTAAGGATAAACCTATGAATGCTTTGAATTATCTCATTGATCAATATTCCATTTCTCATGCTTATCACACTCAAAATAATCCTCAACCTATTGTTCATTTCTCTTTACCACCTTCTCAACTAGTTCTTCCTCAAGCACTTTGATTAACAATTAATTCTTTTAAGGAATGTAATTTGGTGGAGAAATTGCAAAAAACTCCTTCTAGGATTTCTTTATGGGAATTACTGCAAACTTCACCTACCTATCATGAATCTTTGTAAAAGGCTTTATCTACTCTTCTAGTTCCATCACTTAATGTAGAAAATATTAATTCCTTTTTGGAATTTATGTATTTTTTTTCCATTTGTTCCTTCTATTGTCTTTAATAAAGATTATCTTCCTCCTGTAAAGATTCCAAATAGGTATGATGCTCTTATGGCCATTGTGTCTATTAATAGAAGTACCATACATCTCACTTTGATTGATAATGGTTTAGGATTAAATATTCATAGAATGGATATATTAAAATCCATAAAAGATGATCTTTGAAGTATTCAACTTAATTATTCATTGATTCAACCTATAACATTACCCATTAAGGTTGGTCCTATCATCTTAGAGACCTTTTGCATATCATGCCTAGTCCCTTGAATTACAACTTTATCTTAGGAAGAAATTGGTGTTAGATAACTAAGAGGTGAGAAGGGGGAAAGGGAGAGGGGGAGGTGGGGAGGGGAGAGGGTGAATGAGTTATATCATGTTATCCTAAATGCCTTTAAAAAAATTCATTACCAAATTAACCTTCATAAACTTTTAGCAATAACTCACTAACCAAATTTAACATCTCATATAAAAATTATAATCATTTTACTTCAACCTAATATTTTATTTTTCTTTACTTTATTGAGTATTAGAGTATTAACTTATCTTATATCGAGTTGTAGCAATCTGCAAATAGCATCAAAACCAACTTATAACACATAATAAATCACATATTTTGACACAAATATTTAACACAAAAACCTTATAAATGGAAAAACCACTTGGCAACTGACAACCCACAAAAAATTACTCTTCTGAAGTAATCTCTTTTAGGAGCCAACCTTGTTAAAGGTTTACACGCACATTTTTAGTTTGACTTATTTAGAAGATTTTAAGAAAATATTATCTAGACCTTATCACTCCTTGCCATTACTAAAGAGTGGCTTTCTCTAAAGGACTTACAAAAATCACTACTCGATGTTATGCTATAGGATTTCTCAAACTTTTTAGGTCCATCATATTAAGATATTTTTTCTATTATAATGGTAAAAAAGTAACAATCAAATGATCTACTAGGTTTAGTACTTCCTTACTTGTTTAGATATTTATTCAACTTTGTCTTCTTCCTTCTGATCTCTTTCTGGTTAATTCACACTTTTTCTCTTTCACCTTGCACTTTCTCTATTTGATCTTTCTTCCTCTATTCTACTTGTTTCACTTTATCTATCTTTCTTCTATTTTTCTCCTTAAATGGTTCACATCTATCATCAATAATAAAAAATCATCAATTACAAAAAATGGTCTCAATCATCTCCTTAAATAGTTAACTTCTTCCTTCTAGATCATTCTAGATTTTATCACTTAATTACTATTGTAGATCTCAAATTTATTGCATCAAGTCAATGGTAGTTCACTTCAAAGTTTATGCTCATTCTAAAAATAGAAAATCTTCTCCATATGATCTTCTTTGAATTATTCCAGTTGTTTATCTCATAACAATTTTTTTACTTATTCGTTATGCTTCTTGAACATTCTCAATTTTCATCATTTGTTAGCCTCAAATTAAATTTTATTTTTTCTTCACTTAGTGAATATTACAACTAGACTCAAGAAACACATCACTTGGTTAACAATAGACTTACACAATTAATACTGAACTTTAACTTTTCTTTACTAGGTGCTTGATAACAATTGCGATCATTCGATGAATATTGTGGTCCTTATTTGACCAACTCACTAGTTATGAAATTAATCACATCATAACATTATTTCAAAATAATCAAACCAACATTATACTCTCATAGTCCAACTCATTCAAGTATTCATTGACTACCAATAATCATCATCATACTTTCTTCAAATCCTATTCATCAATCAAATCATGTTCATCAATCAAATGATATGGTACTCTACTAAATTATCATAATGTGTAACAAACTAAGTCTTGAAATTAATGACAACATAGAAATTGATATGAATCTTTTACATACAACAATGACATTCCTAGTTAAATAATCAATTAGGGTTAACAATCTCTCCCTTTGGCATTGATGGAAAAGAATAAATATATGAAATATTTAAAAATATTACACATAAGATAATCAAATGTATGCATTATCAACAATATAATTATTTAGCTCTCTAAATTTATTTTGGTTCTCCACAACAAATTTCAATCATAAAGTTCACTTAGTCTATATCTTCAATAGCTTCATCTTCTCATTTTCACAATTTCTCACTTCATTCTTCAACATCATTAAATATTCTTCCTTATTGATTTTGCCATTAACTAACTCATTACATCTTGTCATATTCTCTACCCCTTTCGCAACAATGCCAAAGGTAAATATAAGTTCCAATGTGAAACTTATAAAATCTTGTAGTAATACCTTGTACCTTTAATGTACTAGTTACATCAATTTCATTACAATTACTTATATAGATTCAAGAAATATAGCTAAAGAGTGAACTCTTGCATCAACTCCACAAAGATATATCTAAATGATCCATGAATTTATTTAATATGCATCTTCACTTAGTAAATTTTGGATATGGGAAGCACCCCTAGTTTACCTCTTAGATACTCAAAAGCATCCTTAGGAAATGACTAGGTAAATATGTTTATGATTTGTTATTTATATTTTATATATTCAAGCCTCACTTGCTTCTCTTTTAGTTGTTCTCTCAAATAATGATACTTGATAGATATGTTCTTAGTTTTTGCATTGATAATTGGATTCTTTGATATATTTAATGTAGTAGTATTATCACAATAAATGGTAACAAACTCGATTACATCCTCTTGCATTCTTTCTAATAGTTTCTTAATTAGAAGAATATTATAACAATTAGTTACAGCAACAACATACTCAACTTCAACATTATATTGTGAAATACAAATCTATTTCTTTCTTAACATGTTATTAATCTTTCTCCTAACAAGAAAGCTCCATCACTTTCTCTTTTTATATCATCCACATTACAAGCCCAATCAACATCATTGTAGACTTTAGGTGTAAAGTCACCATCTTGTTTGTGCCATAATCCAAAATCTTTAAGTTCATTTTAGATATCTAAATATCTTTTCACAACATTCATACGAGTTTCCTTTGGATTAGACAAAAACCTTGCAATAATAATATCACATTTACTATGTACACCATACTATAATTTACTAATCATTCTATATTGTGTCTCATTTAGCTCAGCAATAGTGTTCTCCTTTGATAATTTGCATCCAATCACCAGAGGTGTACCGATTGGCCTTGACTCATCCATTCCAAAAAATAAAAAGGTTTCCTTCACATATTTTTTTTGATGAACTTTGAAGCCAATTAAAAATTTGATTTCACCAAACATAAACATTTCAAATTCCTTCCTTATTTAATCAGAAAATAATTTATATAACATAGCATTGCCACCAAAAATAATATCATCCACAAAACATTTAGCAATCAAATATGAATGTTTTTCCTTCCACATCCTTCCAAATTTAGCCACTTAATTACAACATTAAAAACTTCATCCTTATCCTTTATTCTTTTAGAATATTCTTAATTTTCATCATTTTTGGGCCTCAAATTAATCTTTTCTTTTGTTCTTCACTAAGTGAATATTAAAATTAGATTCAAGCAACACATCACTTGGTTAACACTAGAGTTACTAAATTAACACTAAACTTTAACTTGGCTTTTCCAAGTGCTCCATGATAATTTTAATCATTTAGTTAATATTGTGGTCCTTCTTTTACTGACTCACTTGTTATGATCTTAATCACAACATAACATGATTGCAAACTAATCAAATCAATATTATATTGTCATAGTCCAACTCATCCAAGTACCCATTAAATAACAATACTTATCAACTCTTTCATCATCATTCTTTCTTCAAATCCTCTTCATCAATTAAATGATATAGTACTCTACTAAATTAGCATAATGTCTAACCATCAATGACAGCATAACAATTGATATGACTCTTTTACATACCATAATAGAATTCTCAATTACATTATCACTTGGGGCTAATAATTGGTTTGATATAATGAATTTTGTTCATTCTACACTTCATACATGAAGGTGTATTTTATTCATCACAACCTCATGTATACTCTTCATGTGGATGATACACCTAGTGCTTGCTTAAGTGTTGAATATGCTCAAACTTCTTCTACAAAGACTATGCAAAATTAAAAAAATTAAGGAATAATTATCTTGTAATACCCTAATATTGGCTTCCTAAACCAATTTAGTGCATTAGTCTCTAAACATCAATCTATAAATTAAAAAAGTCCTAATTTACTAGACATTTCTGATCCTAATTGACTACTTGATCTAAGTATCAATTGTAGAACCTAAATCTACAATAGTCACATACCTTTATTTAATTCCTAAAAATCAACTTAATTTTGCTAATAAATCCTTCTAATCAAATTAATTTAATTAAAGGTCATAGTGCATTCAATTACATCAAATCATCCCTTTTAGCTAAATAACACATGAAAAGAGAATTAAACACATTTAATTAATTAAATCTCCTCATTTAGTTTATTAAATTTTTTATTAAACTATTTGAGAATATTCAAATATGAGGTAATATTTAATGAAAATCTTCAAATATTCTCTCAAATATCCTCTCGAGTTTAGAAATGGAAACTTTGAGTTAACTTAAATCACAAAAGGAAACAGGGCAAGTTAATCACCTCATCCACTTTAAAAGAAAATAGTTAACTACTCACATAGAAAATTTCGATTCAAATTAAACTCTCATTTGATCTCAACTATTTGTTTGATTTGAAAATAGTTAACTACTCACATAGAAAATTTCGATTCAAATTAAACTCTCATTTGATCTCAACTATTTGTTTGATTTGATCTCTATCGTTGATTGATTATGGGTTTCTATAAATTGGAAACTTCTATATCTCATTAGAGAGGATGTGATTTATGAGTAATAAAAAAATGCTAGTTTGAGCACTCAATACTCTTGCATACAAAAATATTTGTATTCAATTTTTCTTAAAGTTCTCTCATTCAACCTAATAGTAGTCTATATGGATGGCTTTCTTGAGAAAACATTTGGATTGGGATTCAATCCTTATAAGAATCCTTTAGTATTCCCTTTAAATGTTAATCACACTTTTAGTGGATCCCTTAAATTGATTAAACTTGATATTTAAAATTTTAAGAAAAAATTTGAAATGGATCTTTTTTCCTGATGATGAAGCTCTGATGGATTTTTTAAAAGTTTATGATAATCTTCCTTCTTTTCATCATAAGAAGTGAAGCTCATATTGTTTAAAGACTGATGGTTATTTTTGTAGAAGATACAAACTATAAGAACACATATGATGATAATTTTCCTCTTGAAGATCCTATGAAAACTAATTTTCTCATAATAGAAGATATTGGAATTCAAAATGAACTTTGTGGATTCTAAAAAGTGATTAAAATTGGAAAATGCTTGACTCATAATGCACAAAAACAATTACGTGCTTTATTGAAAGAATTTAAAGATTTGTTTGCATGGTCTAATGTAGATATATGCCTAGCATTGATCCTAAAATTGTTACACTATTTTTCATGAACCAAATGTTAAGCCTATTAAAAAGAAAATTTGAAAGATGAACCAAGTATCACTCTTCTTGTTAAAGTAGAAAATTTTAAATCACTAGATGTTGGTTTCATTCACTCTATTGATTACTCTCCTTGGATTTTAAATATTGATGTTGTTTCAAAGGGAGATTTTAAGATTTGAACAAATCTTTCTTAAAGGATGATTTTCATTTGCCTAACATTGACATGATAGTGGATTCTACCACTGGACACTCTTTTCTATCTTTTATGGATGGATTTTTAGGTTATAATCATATTTTTATTCCTCTTGAAGTTCAATACTAATGAGAGCATTTTATGTCCCAAATTATACCATATTTTAGCCTTCATATAAGCCTTCACACTCATTTCAATCCCCATTTTATATTCCATGTTCTCCTTCTATGTTGCATATGATCTAATATTTATGAGTAATATTTAATCTAGTTATTAGATGGAATATGTGAATAAATAGATGAAATTGTATTTATCTAACATGTTGATCATGTGTTATGACTCTTCCTATCACATTTGATATAGAAACTATTGTGTACAATGCTGGTCCTAAAACATATTCATGTCATCATATTAAAATATCATGTCATCATATTAAAATACTATCTAGCTTCCACAATGACATAAGAGAAAGTGTTCAAAGATAACACTATCCAATGGACAAGGAGCTTTTTGTTTTGAGAGAAACTCAAAATCTTCTATTTTGACCATAATAAGCCCACAAGAAGTAAACATACTATATTACTAGCCAAGAATAATACATTTCCCACTTGTATTATTAAAACTAAAAAAACTCATGCTAAAGGATTTCATACGTGGATAGAAAAGAACCCAATCAAGCATAAGTTGTTATCATCACTAAGGAGATGAAATAGTATTGTTAAGAGGTATTTCCAAGCCTCATGTGGAAATAAAGCCTAATAATCAGACTTTTCCAAACTGCTCAAAACCATAACTTAGTGAATATGAAGATAATAACATTCTATTGGATCAATAACAGAAAATGGCCTATTCTTTGCACATAGAGATTTTCTATTACAATCTTGTTATGTAATTCTTTGAACATATCAAACAAATGGTGTTAATGCTATGCATATAAGCAACAGATGATATAATGTAGGGGGTGTACAGTTTTATAAAACACAGAACACTGTAAAGGAGGACATTGGCATTATAATTATATTGCATGAATAAAATTTTACTCTACATGATTAGAACAACATAGAAACATCATTTTTTCTATCCACCATGCAAGCCAAGAGTAAGGGCCTGCTCCTTGGTAAAACATAGTGATGTATTTCCATTAGTATGTTTATTCTATTTACATAGATTTATATTGCTTTCTTAGATTGTCATTATAGTAGATCATTATAATTATATTGACCAGTTAGTGAGGTTTTTATCAGCCATCTAGTATTTATAATATAATAGAGTAACATTTTTATTTTTATTATTGTGTTGTTGTTTTTATTTTAGGAAGATGGCTTTATTTTTTATCTTTGTATTGTCAGGAAGTGATAGTTCCCGTCGCTGCAATTGCTTCGATTTCTTGTAGATTTAGTTTTGGGTGTTTTAGTTGCATCCATAACTGCTTAGGTAATAACTATCATCCTTTGATGGCATACTACTCGAACACCTTCTGCAAGCTTACACTCTTGGATGACACCTATAAACCAACTGAATTCCATCATAAATCATTAATTATTTCATATTATTTGCCCCAGTGTTAGCCTATCATTTTGGCACCATTTTTAGGGAAAGGTGTCAAAGACATGTTAGTTTTATGAGTTGAGTTAGCAACAATGCATTAGGATGAAAGCTTTTGCAACTACTAGCCTTGCTTAAGTAATTAATCTTAATTTGCACTAGTTAAATCATTAATCTTAATTTGCATTGCTTTAGAGTTTGGAACTAGGCTTAGAATTTAGATTCATTAGTTTCTTTAGAAACTAGATTCAATTTTATATTATCATTAGTTATTGTGAGCTATTGGTAGAGAAAGACACTTATGAAGAAAAATGTTTAAAATAATGCATTTTCAAGGTTGTTCAAGAATAAATAGATAAAATAGATAAAATTGTAGTTATTTGACATGTTGATCATGTGTTATGACTCTTCCTATCACATTTGATACAAAAACTATTGTGTACAATGCTGGCCTAAAACATATTCATGTCATCATATTAAAATATTATCCAGCTTCCACAATGGCATAAGAGAAAGAGTTCAAAGATAACACCATCCAATGGACAAGGAGCTATTTGTTTTGAGAGAAACTTAAATCTTCTATTTTCACCATAATAAGCCCACAAGGAGTAAGCATACTATATTACTATGTATTATTAAAACTCAAAAAAACCGCGTGCTGAAGGATCTCATATGTGTGGACAAAAAAAACCCAATCAAGCATACATTGTTACTACTGCTAAGGAGATGAAATAGTATTGTTAAGAGGTATTTCCAAGCTTCATGTGGAAATAAAGGCCAATAATCAGACTTTTCCAAATTGCTACAAAATCATGGCTCAATGAATATGAAGCTTAATAGCATTCTATTAGATCAATAATAAAAAATGGCCTATTCTTTGCATGTAGAGTTTTTTTGTTACAAGATCATTATGTAATTCTTTGAATATCAAAGAAATGTTGTTAATGCTACATATATATAAGCAACAGGTGATATAATGTAGGGGGTGCACAATTTTATAAAACACAAAACACTGTAAAGGAGGATGCTGGCATTAGGATTATATTGCATGAATAAAAGGATACTCTACATGATTAGAACAATGTAGAAACAATATTTTTTTTCTATCCACCATGCAAGCTAGGAGTAAGGGACTGATCCTTGGTAAAACATGGTGATGTATTTCCATTAGTGTGTTTATTCTATTTGCATAAATTTATATTGCTTGCTTAGACTATCATTATAGTAGATCATCATGTTTATATTGAACAATTAGTGAGATTTTAATCAATCATCTAGTATTTAGAATATAATATAGTAACATTTTTGTTTTTATTACCATGTTGTTATTTTTATTTTAGGAAGATGGTTTTGTTTCTGATATTTTTATCATTAGGAAGTGACAATTCCTATCGTTGCAATCACTTTGATTTTTTTTAGATTTAGTTTTGAGTGTTTTAGTTGCATTCATAATCGCTTAGGTCATAACTATCATCCCTTGATGACATACTGCTCGGACACCTTTCACAAGCTTACACTCTCAAATTGACATGTATAGACTAGCTGAATTCCATCATAAATTGTTAATTCTTTCATATTATTTTCCTTAGTGTTGGCCTATCAAATACAAGATCATAGTTATCACACCTTGGGGAATCTTTTGTGGGGTTATGATGTATTTGGATTAAAGAATGAGGGGTGTGACTTATCAATATTATAACTTTGATATTAGTGAGCTTTTAATCAATCATCTAGTATTTAGAATATAATATAGTAACATTTTTGTTTTTATTACCATGTTGTTATTTTTATTTCAGGAAGATGGTTTTGTTTCTTATCTTTGTATCATCAGGAAGTGATAGTTCCTATCATTGCAATCGCTTTGATTTCTTGTAGATTTAGTTTTGGGTGTTTTAGTTGCATTCATAACCTCTTAGGTCATAACTATCATCCCTTGATGACATACTGCTAGGACACCTTTCACAAGCTTACACTCTCAAATTGACACATATAGACTAGCTGAATTCCATCATAAATTGTTAATTCTTTCATATTATTTTCCCCAATGTTGGCCTATCAAATACAAGATCATAGTTATCACACCTTGGGGAATCTTTTGTGGGGTTATGATGTATTTGGATTAAAGAATGAGGGGTGTGACTTATCAATATTATAACTTTGATATTAGTGAGCTTTTAATCAATCATCTAGTATTTAGAATATAATATAGTAACATTTTTGTTTTTATTACCATGTTATTATTTTTATTTCAGGAAGATGGTTTTGTTTTTTATCTTTGTATCATCAGGAAGTGACAATTCCTATCATTGCAATCGCTTTGATTTCTTGTAGATTTAGTTTTGGGTGTTTTAGTTGCATTCATAACCGCTTAGGTCATAACTATCATCCCTTGATGACATACTGCTAGGACACCTTTCACAAGCTTACACTCTCAAATTGACATGTATAGACTAGCTGAATTCCATCATAAATTGTTAATTCTTTCATATTATTTTCCCCAATGTTGGCCTATCAAATACAAGATCATAGTTATCACACCTTGGGGAATCTTTTGTGGGGTTATGATGTATTTGGATTAAAGAATGAGGGGTGTGACTTATCGATATTATAACTTTGATATTTCATGAATATATACAAAAGATTCTTGAAGATTATGTTGATGATATTCTTATTAAATCAATAAATAGTGAAGATCATGTGGCTATCTTGCACAATGTCTTTGAACAAATAAAAAGTTATAATATGTGATTTAATATTCATAAGTGTGCCTTTGGGGTTGATACGTAAAAATTATTGGGATTTATTATTTATGATCATGATTTTGAAGTCAATGAAAAGATAGGGGTTATCGTTAATATGCTTCCATCAAGGAATATATCACAACTTCAAAGCCTACAAGGGAAGACACAAGTTATTTGAATGTTCATTTCAAATCTAGTTGATCAACTAATCCATTCACATCCTTTCTTAATTAAGATTCTACCTTCTCTTGGAATGATGAATGTTAACAACAATTTCAACAATTTAAAGATTATCCTACTATTCCTCCTATTTTGAAGCTTACACTGCCTGATAAATCATTTTATATCTATGCATCAGCTTCTATGAATCCGTTAAGTGTGGTTTTTATTCAACATGTTGATCATGGTAAAGAGCATCTTGTTTACTATATTAGTCATACCTTGGTCATTTATAAGACAAGATATACATAAATTGAGAAAAAATGTCTATACTTAGTTTTGGCATGTTAAAAACTTTGACACTATCTTCCTAATGTAGAAGTCAATGTGATGGTCAAATTTGATCTTTTAAAGCATCATTTTTCTAAAATAAACTTATTTGGATGATCGACAAAATGGGTTATGGTTTGAAAGATTTTTATTTGATGTTTATATCTCACAAATTTATTAAAGGGAAAGCCTTAACTAACCATTTTGTCGAGCCTCCTTCTTTACACACAATTATCACTCTAATTGGCTGTTTTGATGTAGGAATACTATCTATGGATAAGGATGAATCATGGGAAATGTAATTTGATGGTTCTATATGTAAAACTGGTGCTAGGGTAGTGTGATACTTATTCCCTCTTCTAAGAAGTCAATCCCTCTTTCATTAAAATTGGCATTCTCATGCACAAAAAACATTGTGGAATATGAAGCTCTTATTGTTGGGTTGCAATAAACTTTATCTCTTCAAATTAAAAAATTGATTACCTTTAGTGATTCTCAACTACTGATAATGTGACAAAATATTATGAACTAGCTCTTGATCTATTGAACAAATTCTTATCTAATAGTATCTAGCTAGTTCCTCACAAGGATAATAGGCATGCATATTCTATGGCTAGTGCAACATCTCTCTTATGTCTTCATAATAAAAAAGATTTCCAATTTATTAATTACACTCTTTTGGAACCTGCAATTTGAGCTAGTGATTCTATGGTAGATCAATATTGTAACTTGAGTTTCTATGAATGATTTGCTAATATCTTCTAGTACTTGAAAGATAATTCTTTTCCTCGATCTTCTTCTCAAAATAATCATAATTTTATTAGAATATTTTTCATTTAATACATTATCTTGGTTGACACTTTATATAAAATATCTTATGATGGGCATTTACTAAGATGTCTAGGAAACACTAAAAAAACAATTTATGTACAAGAAAATCAGGTTGGATCTTGTGGTGGACATTCTAGTGGAAAGTCATTGGTTAACAAATTACTATGAATGGGATATTTCTAGCATACAATGGAACAAGATTCTTTTCCATTTGTCAAGAAATATCCCCAATGTCAACAACATAGTAATCTTATTCATGCTCATGCTATTGTACTTTGCACTCAACTAGCATCTTATCCTTTCAACATTTGGGGTCTAGATCTCATTGGCATGATATATCCTACTTCTTCAAAAGGACATATATTTTAACACATACATACTATTTTACTAAATGGGTTGAAGTTTTTCCTCTTTGATGTACTACAATAGAGGTTATTTGTGATTTCATTCTTTAGAATATCATCTCTTGATTTGGTATTCCATCTACTATTACTTCTAATAATGGAACATATTTTTAAAATAAGGAAGTTAAGAAATTCATGCATAAATATTGTATTCATCAATAATTTTGTACTCCTAATTATCCTCAATATAATGGTCAAGATGAAGCATCTGACAAAGTCATTGAATAAATCCTGCAAAAAATGTGGATAAACATAGAAAGGATTGGCATACTCAATTCAAACATGCTTTATGAGCTTATAGGACTAGAGTTTGTATCACTATTAGCACACGTGCCTATAAATTGGTATATGTTGTTGATGGTATTAGTGTTAGAAATAGATAATACTAGGAGGGGGGGTGAATATGTAAATTACAAACTTTTGCCCACAACTGAATATTGTTAATTACTTATAACTTGCATATTTGTAAACTAACAATGTTGAATAATAAATATAACCATGAACATAGAGAATTCATAACACCATTATTTGTTAACTAAGGAAACCATGGCCAAGGGAAATCCCCAGTGGGGATGATACCCACTAGATGATTCACTAAACAATAGGATCTTGTTAAGGATATTGACCCTGTTAGGAGTTTATGAAGTACATATAGTGTCTTGAGTCCTTGTTAGAGGACTAGGCCTTGTTAGGAGGCTCCACCCTGTAGAAAAAATACAATGTATGCAAGAAGAGCCCACTACCCTAACATGAAATTATACAATTCAGCTCATTCATAAGATATATATACATACAATACTTTCTTTGCTATTTTAACTCATGATGAGATCATTTTACATCCCAAATTATAACATATTTTAGCCTTCGTATAAGCCTTCACACTTATCTCAATCCCCATTTTAATATTCAATTTTATCCTTCTATGTTGCATATGATCTAATATATGTAAGTAATATTTAATTTATTTATTAGATAAAGTATGGGAATACATAGATGTTATTTTATTTATCTAGCATGTCGATTATAAGTTACAGATCTTCCTATAGCTCTTTTACCAATATAAAGCTCCATCAACTTTGAAATACATACATTTTCTGCACATATCATCCACCCTACATGAATACGTGGAGAGGACATTGAAGACTGGTGGAGTACACATTTTCTAGCTACATAGGTTTTTATGAACTTATTATTATGGGATAATAATGAGAAAAGTTATCTCCAAAGGCACAACCATGTTAACAATGGAAAAACTTCACAAAACTAAAGCCATGTAAATCAGATTATTGTTTGAACAAATCTAATTGTTATTGTTAATTAGATTCTTCCCAAACTATTTTAAAAACCATGGTTCAAAATAGTGGATCAAAGCAATATAGTTTTTTGAAGTGATAACAATGTTGGTTGTTCTTGGCACAAAACTACAAGATGACATTCAATTTCTAGTGTATTGTTATACCAACTATTATTTGTATGGTTTATATCATCAAAAACAGCTGTATAATTGTTATAGCTACATGTAATATGTAGCCCAATGCATATTAACATATACTATTACCTTTGTTAAAATCCAAGGAATAAAATTACAATCCTACTGATCAACTCAATATAGAACGTCATAGTTACTTTACTCACCTTACAGACCAGAGAAAGGGCCCGCTCTTGGAATGTTTGGTGAGGTTATTAGTATTGTGAATTATTGTAGATTATGTGTTGATGATTGTACAAGCTTAGGTCTAGTTTATTTGATTGTTAATAAAATAAGGTTTTTCTCCAATTAAATAGTTAGTCTATATAAATAGTTATGCAGTCAGATTAATATCATAACTAGATAAAATAGTTTATCATGTTATCATTATTATATAGATTATTCTAACTACAGTCATATTCTAAATTTACTATCATATTTTCATCAAGAGACAAAACATTAAAGCTATATCAAATTTGCATTAGCAGATTAATGTAGTTATATGCATAGTGTTATATTGTTTTTTAGATTAATTAGATTTATGAACTATTATATCTATTAGTATTGCTGCTTTTATTATTTTAATGTTTGGTTTATTTCTAGTGTTCCTAATGCTAGGAAGTGATAGTTCCTCTCACCGAGATTTCTTGATTTTTTCATAGATTCAATTTTGTGTGTTGTAGTTGCATTCATAATCCCTCATTTCACAACTATCCACCCTTGATGGCATACAAGTTGGACACCTTTTGCAAGAGTATGCTCTTGAATTGACATGTATAGACCAGTTGAATTCCATCATAAATCATTAATTCTTCCATATTATTTTCCCCAGCGTTTGGCTTATCATTTTGGCATAGTTGCCAGGGAAAGGTGTCAAAGGCATGTTAGCTTGATGAGTTGAGTTAGGTGTAGAAGTTGAGAAAATCAACTTCATAGATCGCCAAGAACACCTGCATGCAAATAACTTGTACTGAAGAGAAACCAAAAAAGGAAAAAAGTAGAGCTTGGAAAATGAGAGAGAAATTGTATTCCAAGTTTTGAAAACAAAAAGTATAAAAGTTCAACCTTAAAGGTGAAAAAAACCCTAAAGGGAAAGAAAACTATGTTTGTGCATTATAATTAATATAAAATATTAATTATATGCACCTAAGAGAAAGCTTAAATAACTAGAGTAATAAAGAACTTGATTAATTAAATCAACAGGATCTAATTAATAAACATAACAAATAATTACTCTAACACCCCCCCTTAAGCAAAGCTCATGAGGAAGCTAACCTAGCAAAGCTATGAAAAAAGTAAAATGGGTCCCAATGACAAGGCCTGATCAGGTACCCAAAACAAGAAAATCTTTGTAAATTGGAGAGAAAGGAGAAAATCCAATGGGAAAAATCCCTCTCCAAAAAGAGATATAACAAACATGCTGAAAAAACATGAAGGCCTCAAGAAGACCCCCCAAGGACAATTTCCATAACCCCAAGCATAAACCACAACTGAAGATAGCAAGTGGCAAATGACTTGGTGAAGATGTTGGCAACATAGGCATTAGTGGGAATATACTCCAAAGAGAGAACACCATCTTGGATAAGATGATAGATGAAATGCATATGAAGCTCAATGTGTTTAGTGCACTGATGCTCCACTAGGTTGTGGGGAATATGAATAACACTCTAATTATTGCACCATAGAATAGTGGGATGATCAGGAGGAAAACCAAACTCAATCATCGACTACCGAAGCCATAAATTCTCATGACTAGCAAGCACTGTTGCTTGATACTCAACTTTTGTAGATGAAAGTGCATGAGCATGCTACTTCTTGCACGACCATGTGATAGAACCAAAGCCAAGACAAAAAATAAAGACAAAAGTAGACTTGCAATCATCAACATCATCGACCCAATCTAAGTCAATGTAGCCAAAAATCTGAGGAATCCTTGATGTGTAATGAATTCCATACATCAGTATGCCCTAAATGTATCTCAAAATATGCTTGGCAGATTGCCAATGAATCTCATGAGGCTCATGTGAAAACTAAGAGACAAGATCCACTACAAAGTTGAGATTAGGACAAGTGTGTGTCAGCTACAACAAGCTGCCAACCAACTACCAGTACAATGTGGGGTACACTGGAGGAAAAGTGCAAGAGGTAAACAAGGTAACACTTGACTAAAAAAGTGTGGGAGTAGGCTTGCAATCAAGCATGTTAAAGTGATGAAGCATTTCAAGAGCATACTTCTGTTAGTAAACAAAGATTCCAACGGTGGACTGAATAATCTGTAGACCAAGATAATAGTGTAGCAGACCAAGATTAGTCATCTCAAACTATTCCATCAATGTTCTTTGAACATTTCTAATCATAGAGGCAAGCTACTTGTGAGAATACAATCATCAACATATAGCACAAGGATCAAAACCTTAGCCTCAAGATGCTAAATGTAGACTATAGGATCAAAATGGCAGTGTGTGAAGCCTAAAGAAAGTAGAAAAGAGTCCATCTTCTCATACCAAGCCTGAGGGGCCTATTTGAGACCATACAATGAGCCTCAAAGTCTAAAAACCAAGGAGGAATCCTGCACAAATCCCTAAGGCTACTCCATGTAAATCTCTTCAGTAAGATCACCATGCAAGAATGTACTCTTCACATCCACCTAAAAAATGGGCCATCCCTGAGAAGTTGTGAGTGATAAGACAAGGCGGATAGAGTTCATCTTGGTGATAGGGGCAAATGTCTCACTGTAATCAATACCCTCAACTTGTGAAAAAACCTTTGCAACAAGATGGGCCTTGTGCTTACCATTAGTAGAAAACCTAGTATGATACAACCATTTGTATCATACTAACTTTCTTCCCTTAGGAAGAGAACAAAGATCTCAAGTATGATACTTCATCAAAGAAGAATACTCCTCCTCCATCGCACTATCCCACTTAGAATGTCCTATCACTGCTACAAACATTTGAGGATCATCACAAATAGCATGACTGAGAAGACTAGAACCCACAATATGAGAACAGGTGCGAATAGAAGTGTAAAGGTCACTAGCTAGAGATCCTACAGCCTCAACTATAACTCAAGCCCATTTAGGCATCTAGGGAGGATCCTATGGTGGAGGTAAATGGGTATCACCAAGATCATCATTCTCTTCATCCATAAAAGAGACTAGAAAGGATGAGGGAGTAGTGGTAAGTGAAGTAGACTTTGGAGATAGGGTATCTACTATAGGAAGGCACTCATCAAATTGGACATCCCATCAAAATAGAACCTCTCTAGAATCAAGATCAAACAACCTATTAACGTCCTTTTAGTAGCCAACAAAAATGAGGTGTCAACTCTTCTACTCCATTTCTCTCCTCTGGCATCTGGTATAAATGTCCATGCTTCACTACCAAAAACTCAGAATGAAGATACATTAGGCTTGACATGAGACCAAGCCTCCTCAAAATTCATATGTCAAACTGCCTTGTGAGGCATCTAATTCTAAATATAGTTGGCACAATTAACTGCCTCTACCCAAAAACATGAATCCATAGACCTAGACTAAATCATACAATTAGCCATCTCCCGAAGAGTTCTATACTTTCTCTTGGCCACACCACTTTACTGAAGGGTGTAGGGCACTAAAAACTAATGTTGAAAACCATGTTCAAAGAAAAAATCCCTGAAAGCTTGGTTCACATACTCCCCCCATTATCTATGTGTATCCACCAAATAGAAAGACTAGACTGCTTCTCAAAAAATGTCTTAAAGACTCGAAATAAATCAAAGACATCTAACTTGTACTTCAAAAAGTACACCTACATCTGGAGAAATCATCAATGAAAGTAAACACATAAATGGTACCAAAAAAAGGAGTTGGAAATGACATGAGGTCACTATGAATCAACTCCAATGGTGCCAAAGCATGAGCAGCTCATCCATGTGGAAAAAGATCCCTATGTTGTTTGCCAAGAGCACAACCATGACAAACACCATCTATGCAAGAAATCTAGGAAAGCCCAAGAACAAGTACCTATGTGCTCATCTACTAAAGATATCTATAATTGACATGGCCCAAATGCTCATGCCAAAGTCTACTTACTAAATTTGCATGTGCCATGAGAAGACTCAAATCCATCAAATATGTAGAGGTGAGATGTAGAGTCAACACTCCTAGTAGCCACAATCAACATAGAATCAAGTAAGTTTTGAATAACCACATCATGTGGTGAGAACTCAATTGTCTTACCAGAGCGAAAGTGGAAAATTTGATAAATAGACAATAGGTTCATCGAGATGTCAGGAACAAAAGGAACATCCTAAAGAGAACCCCCAAATAATGCAATAGAACCAGAACCCATGACTAAAAGATGTGATGAGTTTCCAATAGTAATTTGTGAAGTAGCACAAGGAGAAAGTGAGGTAACCAATTGTTGAGTGTTTCTCATATGGTGAGAGGCACCAAAATCAAGAATCTAGGTAGGCCTAGAAGTCATAGCTCGTGCAGCAAGACCATGACCTTTCCCTATAGGAGGGATGAAAATTGAGGAGCTGAAATGTGATGCTCCTACATGGCTTCCTTTAAAGCCTCCAAATGTTTCCAACACCTACAAATGAGATGTCCATCCTTTCCAACTATAGGTTTCAGCTAATTTCTTCTTAGTCTTGGAGGTAGACTTAGTAGACTTCAAAGTAGATTTACCCTTGGAAGGATTAGCTAGAGGCCTGGAATCAATTTTTGGTGTATCTTTCTTCAGTTTGGCTTTCTATTTTGCTTTCCCCTAAGAAGTTTGAGCAACCAATGCTTGGCTGGAAGAGCCAGAAGCATCCACCTATTGGATATTTGTCTATTCCTATGTCAACTGATCAAAAAATGTCTCAAAAGAAGGCATCTGATGTCTGTTGTCCAAGGCATCCATAGTGGAGTAGAAAGTGGAAGAAAATATCTAATACTATCCTTGCAACTTTGAGAGTATCAAAAAATTACACTCATCATCTATTTTGTTTTATGCACATCCCTAAAAAATTGTTCATATAGATTTGAACTTCATCAAGAAGTCCTTAATGGTGGCAAAGCTGGTAGGTGTCAAATAAGTCAACTCTGCATCAAGCTGTAGTGCCCAAAACTCATTCACTATGCAAAACAAGTTGTGAAACTTGGTTCTAATAGCCCAAGGAGTGGTCAAACCATCCAGGTGAAATAATAGACTATTAGAGATGTTCAGTACAATTAATCCCATGGCTTCATCCATTTTGTTCCTATGCTAAAGAACCTCAAAAGGGCACTTTAGGATAGGTTGATTCTCATCTAGACATGACCATAAGCCATGTGACATAAGAAGCTGAGTCATGTGTGCTTTCCAATTATGATAGTTGTGTAGCATTAGCCGGGCTACAAAGGGGTCCAACATTGAGAGAAGAAGATGGAAGTAGAAGGGTGAATTTTGAAGTAAATTATAGAAAAGAAAATGTTCCCCCCCACAACATATAAATATATACCTCAAAAACCAAAGCAACAACTATTGAAAGCACAAAAACTAAGAAAAGAACCCGGACATCAGATGTAGAGAGGTAGGAAACTAAAGCCTCTAATTCAATGCCAAAAATGGGAGCTCAAATAGACTTAGAACAAAATGAAACTAGTATCATCATCTCCATCTTAGAAACAACTTTTTGATGCTTCTTTTGGATCGAAAAAAGACTTCCATATGATCAAGTTATGGCTAAAAAACTAACTGCTACTCCAAAAGACAAGCTCACAGAAAAATTATAGTCATCGCAAAAAAATTGATGACCGTACAGCTATCAACAGCTTGTATGCTAACATTAGTTGCTAGATAATGACATCATCCTACCAAAAAATGATGTCAGTAGGGTCAAAAAATGGTGCTGGAAAAGTGATGTGTACATCCAAAAAAATGACATGGATTGTCGAGAAAGTGACATAGGCGTGACATGTACTCTAGAAAATTGATGTAGGCATGATGTCACACTAGTGTAGAGGGGGTCAAGAGTGCCACTGGTAGAGGCAGTGGCTTGGTAGTGGATAGGGGCTACGTCACGGTGGAGGTGGTGGCCCAACAGAGCAACAACAGTCGTGAAGTGGTGACCAAGTATCGGCAGTTGTACTGCTCGTAGAGGGTGTGCCCTGGTTGAGTGCGGGAGGTGTTGTGGCAGTGCTAGGGTGGTGCCACAGTGGCCACTAGGAAAGTGGCTACTACAACTACCCAAACAATTTTTTAAATTTTTTTGAAAAAATTGTTCATATGGCCCTCCAGGAGGCCAAAATTTTTTTGCCCGATGCTATAGTGGCAAAAAATTAAAATTTTTATATGAATTATAATTATAATAGGCCTTCTTAGTGTAATGGTAGTGTCCATTTTGGCCCAAAGTGAGCCAAAAAAATGCCCTCCCCCTGATTGAAGGAAAAAACCTCAAAAAAATTGGGGTTTTTGACTCTAAATCGTGGCTTCAAACTCTTCAAACTAGGAAGTAGCAGGGATGTTGTAATACCATGTAGAAGTTGAGAAAACCAACTTCACAGATTGCCAAGAAGACCTACATGCAAATAACTTGTACTAAAGAGGAACCAAAAAAAGAAGAAGTAGAGCTTGGAAAATCTCAACTGTGTGAGAGCAAAATTGTATTCCAAGTTATGAAAACAAAAAGTACAAAAGTTCAACCTTAAAGGTGAATGAAACCCTAAAGGGAAAGAAAACTACGTTTGTGCATTATAATTAATATAAAATATTAATTATATGCACCTAAAAGAAATCTTAAGTAACTAGAGTAATAAAGAACTTGATTAATTAAATCAACATGATTGAATTAATAAGCGTAACAAATAATTACTCTAACATTAGGAACAATGTGTTAGGATGAAAGATTTTGCAAATGCTAGCCTTCCTTAAGTAATTAATCTTAATTTGCATTGTGTAAATAATATAGATGCATTATTTTAGAGTTTGCAAGTAGGTCTTAGAAATTACATTCAATTTTACATCATCATTAGTTGTTGTGAGTTACTGTTACAAAAATAATATTTTGAGGAAAAATGTTAAAAATGATGCATTTTGAAGGTTGTTCAAGTCCATCAATTTTGGTTGAAAATTGCTTCAAGTAAGGCAAAACTTGAAGGAAACACAAGCATGTTTTGCTTCTTGTGCCCTTTAAATTTTGTATTTTTAAAAAAAAATGCACCCAAAATTGATGTATTTGAACAACCTTGTAAATGCATCCTTTTAAACATTTTTTTTTTCAAATTAGCTTCTTTTCTGTAACAATAACTCACAACAACTAGTGATAATCTAAAATTGAATGTAATTTCTAAGACCTACTTGAAAACTCTAAAAAAATGCATCTACACGATTTATGCAACACAAATTTAGATTAATTACTTAAACAAGGTTAGCATTTGTAAAATATTTCACCCTAAGGCATTGTTCCTAACTCAACTTGTCAAGCTAGCATGCCTTTGACACCTTTCCCTGGCAATGATGCCAAAATGATATAGCTTTAATGTTTTGTTTGTTGATGAAAATATGATAACAAATTCAAAATATGATTGTGTTTAATCTATATAATAATGAGAATGTGATAAACTATTTTATCTAGTTATGATATTAATGTGATCGTAGAACTATTTATACAAACTAACTATTGAATTGGAGAGAAACCTTATTCTGTTAACAATCAATTAAAACTAGACCTAAGCTGCAACAATCATCAACACACAATCTACAATAATTCACAATACTAATAACCTCACCAAATATTCCAAGAGTGGGCCACTTGTCTAGTCTATAAGGTGAGTAAAGAAACTATGACATTCTATGTTAAGTTGATCAGTAGGACTATAATTTTATTCCTTGGATTTTAACAATGGTAAAATACACATTAATATGCATTAGGCTATTCAAAATTTGATATAACTTTGATGTTTGGACAACTATGTTACATGTTAATATGCAAGAGGCAACACCTTTCTAATTTATATAGGAATGATAACCAATGTATATGCTCGAACAACCATGAGCACATGCTGAATGAGGTGCAAGCTATTTTTGATCCTTACCATGATAAGGGAAGTGATCAAGTATTCCTTATAATGGATGAACAATCTCAAGCACCAACACAAGAAGATAATGGTATGGATTATGTTGGTAACATGTATTGTCACTCTATTTCATTACAAATCCAACATGTTTCTTCAAAACATACTTCTTTACATAATATGCATGATAAATGGAATCAAGAACACTCACAACAACCACTATACCCATATTTACCATCCTCATTCTACCCATCCTACTTATTCCCATCTACTTTATCTCCTTCACACTTTGTACCATATTTATTATTCCATTCACATTGCACTCCACCTTATCCACCAAAGGCAACCATATTGTGATAAATCAACATTGGAATTATTGATGCGTAAAAGGGATGTGATTTTGGTTTAATAAAATTAGAAGAAAAATATCATTTATTGAATTATAATCACCTTTGTTCTTCTTTTCCACTTAGTGAATTACAAATACCCACAAATGAGCCCGTACTTCCAATTTCATCAATTTTAATTATTGGACTCATAAGTATGTGTGATAATCATGCACTGAGTTATATTAAACCATATACATTCATCATTCCAAAAATGTGTGTCTAGATCCTCCAAGATCTATATTTTATTAGTTTTATACTTATACATATTTTGATATTCGGAGGCCTATGATTAAAATGTGCATCCCTCACATACTTGTTGATTTGGGACCTATAATTGATTAAGCATTATCATAAAGGATTGTATGCATTAATCACTAAACAAAATATGTTATAATTGGATGAACTTTATTTGTCATTGTTAAATCGATCCATTGGCCTAAAATGACCAAATACACTATGGATGATCATGAATTCAAAAATAATCAAAGTAAATATCCATATCACTCTTAATTCCTTGTATTGTTGTCCTATGAAGAAAATTCATTGAAAAATGTTATTATATTTATAAATTCCTTGGATTCTCCTATGATCTCATGCTCTAGGAGGATATCCATTGAATTTTTGAAATATTTGATGAATTGATGATATACGATATTTTTGATGGATTACCTAATTTCTTTGGTTATCCCAATGTTCTCATGCCCTTGCAGTATGAAATTGAGTTGGGGGAATCCCCTGGCTTTTCTAATTCTTGGTCAATTCCTAATAAATGTTCATTGATGCTTCTGATATACCTCATTCTATGATTCTTGGACTGCATCAAGGTATGTATTCCTTTGATTGGTATAATTCATTGTAATCACATTCTTTTATTTTTATCAATTATTTATTCGTCTTAATAACTCTACTTATCATTTATAAAAATACATTACTCACTTAATGGTAGAGTTATTAATTGGATAAAATTGCTTTACAATACTTGATATGCTTGGTTTTGAGAATATGGTTACAGGTCTCTTGTCATGGTCTTAGCACCAATTCTCTTTGATGATGATTTTCTACATATACATGTTACATAACCCACTATGTTGTCTTTGTTAACATTGTGTGGGCTTGTTAGCTATCTAACACATATTAGTTTTACTTGTGCTTCAATATTTGAGATCACATGCAAAGTTTAGCATAAGGTGTTCACCATCAAGAGATGAGATTTCTTCAATGCTTGGTAAAGGACAATATGCAACTTGGTCTATGAGATCCATGGAAAATATGGTAATATTTTATTGTGCTACACATTTGAAAACTCTTTGAAGACATGTACAAATTCTTGAACATATTGTAGATCATCACACTCCTTCCTCAAGTTGTATCTCTTCCTCTTTGAAGTTCTATGGAGACATTAGAGACTATAATTGTTATTTCACTCTATGACCTTGTCCTTGATAACGAAGGTGTGTTTATTTCATGAAATTGATAGGAGCACAATCTAAGACAAAAAAATGAAAACAAAAGGAAAAGGGAAATATTATTATCAGAAATGGTATGCTATTATGTTTAGTACAACAAAAATAGACTCCATGATATGCCCTATGGGCTTACAATGTTATCAGATTATGGAGAAAACCTTTCTCACAGTACCCTCTCTCAAACTCCACCAAAAACTACCTTTACAATGCCAAAAATGTTCTTAAGTATCCAAATTAGGTTTAGGGTTAGGAATACATTTTAGAATATACCATTTAGCATCCACCACCAAAACATAAGGTTCTAAAAACATGTCAGAAGTAAGTGTAAAATTAGAAAAATCCATAAATAGTAGTCCAACTTCCAAGAGGCATAACTTTTGATCTAGGATGCCAATTAACGAATTGTTTACATTTCTAAAAAGCTCTCCAAGTGCTCTACAAGACAATTTATGTAGTTTTTAGGCCGTACGAGGCAATTTAGTGTCTCAAATCTAACTTTGAAGTGCTCTAAGGAAGTCTCCAGGCAACTTAAAACTACAATAACTTTCAAACCGTAAAGCCAACCCTTTTGACTTGATTCTTTTTTTGGAATGCTTTAAATTACAAGTATAATCATCCCTCCAACTTACACCCTCTAACTCATTATAACTATGGATCAATTACAAACTAACCTATTTTCTATATTGGCATGTACCCCAAGGTTCTCAAAAACCCTAACCTAGAAAAATAATAGTGAAACTATGAGAGTTGAAATCTTAATTTGACCCAAATGGGTATCCAAAAATGAAAACACATTAAATATGAATTAAAACTAAGAATATTTTTGGGTGATACAAGATTGCCCTTACACCATTGGATGCTTCTGCATCGGAAATGGATATCTCTTACTTATCAAAAAGATTGGATAACGCAACTTCATGCTAGAGAGTCACAATTTGTCATTCTTGGAGCATTATGTCTTGTGAAGATCATCATCCTTATGGATAATTATCTTATCCAAGTGTGCTACTGTATTCCAAAGTTCTCCAAGAATATTTCAGATTTAGTATTGTGAGATAGATGGATTCAGGTCAATCTGTGAAGTGTTTCAGTATTCCCAAGTTTGTGGAGATTATTCATAGTCATCATTTCAAGTTCATCATGCAATTAAGCTTCAACAATGCCTTCTGTAAGGCCATGGACAAAACTCAAGTTTTAAATGGTATCATTTTTCATCATCCATGTAAGCATCTCTTGTTCTTTGGTCATTCTATGTAGTTATTGAAAAAGGAAAAAATTAAAAAAGAAAAAGAAAAAAAAAGCAATAAAAGATCCAACAATGAAAACTTTTAGGCCTTATTGGCTAGTTAATGTCTGAAAAATGGTTTCTAGTGGATGCTAACTATAAAATTAATTCTTAGTGGTGAAAACTAGCTTTTCAGTGGTTAGTTGTCATTATCAAAATTTATTCAAAAATAAAAATAAATTAAAAAAAGGGGAAAAAATTTAAAAAATGAAAAATGCAATAATTGGTGTTGTTGATTTTTTTGCTAACCATTCTTTTTAGGAACACCTAATCAATTATGTGGCTCTTTCATTCTTGGCACCTCCTATCACTCATTCTTGCAGCTCTGCTCCTCTTCAGTGTGATCGTCAAATCTATGATCACCCATAGAATGTGTTGCCTATTCAGTTGAGGTGTTTTTAGTGAAAAGTGCTACCTCTTGGCTAGTTAATTCTCTACAATGCTTCAATTTATGATGGTGGTCCCTCTAGTTTCCCTCTTTGTCCCATTTTTATGATTCATTTTGGTAGTGTTCCCTCTAGAGATTTTACTCTTTTGTGGTGTTGCGATTTTGGATGCCTCTCTTCATTCCTTGTTGTTCATTCATCCATTTGGAGGCATTAGTTGCTAAGTTTCTCTATGTTCCAACATTCATCTCTGCACATGCATGCTGGTAAAACAATCACATTTATTTTTTATTATTTTATCTCTTAACTTTATTTATATTGCTTATTATGTTAATCACTATGCAACACCCCTCCCTCTCCTCTCCTTGTTTCTTGTGGATGATCAACCTTTAAGTTGGGGGAGGAATGTCATTTTATTATCATACATTAGACTTAATAATACCATCATACTATCTATTATATCCATAGTACAATAGCCTTTGTTTTGTCTCTCATCTCTCCTATTTCACCCATTTAAACTCCTCTTGTGCATCATGAGATACAATTTTCATGAACCCTCCTATATGTAATCATACAAACCCTAATGTGATCAGTGAAAAGAAAAGAATAGAGATGTAAAATGGTGATGGACCAAACTACAAAGTATTAGTATTGGAAATAAAAAATATTAAAAAAGAAGAAGAAGAAGAAGAAGAAAAGAAGTCATCTTGTCATGTGACTCCAAGAATGGGTTTTGTGTTAATATATGAGTTATCATGATTTAGGGTGGAGATAAATTCTAAAGCTATAAATCCAAGTGCTTTTAATTCAAACCAAAGGCCTCCTAATCATAATGATTGCATGAGGACATGCAATAAGCTTAGTTGGGGAGAATGATGAGAGCATTTTATGTCCCAAATTATACCATATTTTAGCCTTTGTATAAGCCTCTACACTCATCTCAATCCCCATTTTAATATTCCATTTTCTCCTTCTATGTTGCATATGATCTAATATATGTAAGTAATATTTAATTTAGTTATTAGATAAATTATGTGAACACACAGATGTGATTGTCTTTATCTAGTATGTTGATTATAAGTTACAGATCTTCCTATAGACCTTTTACTAATATAAAGCTCCATCAACTTTGAAATAGATATATTTTCTACACATATCATCCACCCTGCATGAATACATGGAGAGGACATTGAAGATAGGTGGAGGATGCATTTTCCAATTGCATAGGTTTTTATGAACTTATTATTGTGGAATAATAATGGGATAAGTTCTCTCCAAAGGCACATCCATGTTAACAATGGAAAGCCTTCACAAAGCTAAAGCCACGTTAATCAGATTATTGTTTGAACTAATCTGATTGTTATTGTTAATTAATATATTCTTCTAGACCATTTTAAAAACTATGGCTCAAAATAGTGAATCAAGACAATATGGTTTGCTGGAGTGATAATAATGTTGGCTATTCTTGGCACAAAATTGCAAGATGGCATTCAATTTATGGTGTATTGTTATACTGGCTATTATTTGTATGGTTTATATCATTAAAATAGTTGTATAATTGTTATAGCTATGTGTATATAAGAAGCCCAATGCATATTAATGAGTACTGTTACCTTTATTAAAATCTAAGGAATAAAATTACAGTCCTGCTGATCAACTCAATGTAGAACATCATAGTTTCTTTACTCACCTTGCAAACCAGAGAAAGGGCCCACTCTTGGAATGTTTGGTGAAGTTATTAGTATTGTGAATTATTGTAGATTGTGTGTTGATGATTGTTGTAGCTTAGGTCTGGTTTATTTGATTGTTAATAGAACACATTTTCTTTCGAATTCAATAGTTAGTCTATATAAATAGTTCTGTAGTTAGATTAATATCATAACTGGATAAAATAGTTTATCACATAATAGTTTATCACATTCTCATTATTATATAGATTATTAGTAACTATAGTCATGTTCTAAATTTGCTATCATATTTTTATTAAGAGACAAAACATTAAAACTATTTCAAAATTACATTAGTAGAGTATTGTAGCTATATGCACAATATTATATTATTTTTTAGATTAATTGGATTTATAAACTATTATATCTATTAGTATTTTTGGTTTTATTATTTTAATATTTTCTTTATTTCTAATATTCTTGATGCTAGGATGTGACAATTCTTGTCGCTGGGATTTCTTGAGTTTTTCAGAAATTCAATTTTGAGTGTTGTAGTTGCATTCATAACTCCTCATTTCACAACTATCATCCATTGATGGCATACTGCTTGGACACCTTTTACAAGCTTACACTCTCAGATTGACACATATAGACTAGCTAAATTTAGGGTATACTTTAAGAAACCCCTCCTTTAGAAAAGGTGTAAAAATTTGACGAAAGGTGTAAAACACCTGACAAAAAAATTCATCTTTTGTGGCAAAAAAAATAGTTTACAAAGAAAAATAATAATCTCCATTGGCGAATCATTCATAGTCTCTCAAACAATGTGTAAAATCTGGGCGAATTGTGTTATTTTAAAACCACAAAAAATTTATACATTGGTGAACAAAAAATAATAATCATAGTAAAATTTTAATTTTTTGGGCAAATCATTTCATTGTATTCAAGGTTAAAAGTGAAGTCAATGACATTGGAGGTTCGCAAAAGGTTTCATTAGTTTAAAGTTGGCAGTTGCGAAATTGCAAGAAAGGCTTTAATAGGTCTATTGCAATGTCATTGTCAAAGTGAAAGTTAATAGTTTGTGTGTTGCAAAACTGCGAGGAGGGCAGAGATCGCATCATCACCGATTGAAAAGATAAAGGTAATTGTGTTGAAAAACTACGAGGAGGGCTGAGATTGCATCATCACAAGTTAATAGTTTGTGTGTTGCGAAACTGTGATGAGGGTAGAGATCGCATCATCGCCGGTTGAAAAGATACAAGAGATTGTGTTGCGAAACTGCAAGGAGGGCAAAGATTGCATCATCGCAAGTTAATAGTTTGTGTGTTGCAAAACTACGAGGAGGGCAGAGATTGCATCATCGCCGGTTGAAAAGATGTGGGTTGCAAAACTGTGAGGAGGGCAAAGATCACATCATCACTAGTTTAAATGATGGTGAACTTTTATGTTGTGAAGTCTTGAAAAAGGGAGATCACACCATCAAATGTTCGCAGCAGTTAAAGGTAAAAGACTTCCAATAGCCGTGAGACCATGATGGCAAGAATTTTCATGTTTTGAGGTTTTGATAGAAAGATATGGTCATCTTGTGAAGCCATGAAAAGTTAAGATGAAGCTGTCTTTGCCACTTTGCATCGGTTAGAAGGAAATAGGTTTTCACAACTCTGAGATCACAATGTGAAAAGTTTAAGTTCTGAAGCTGTGATAGAAGAGGAATCTCATTGGAAGAGGATATAAGGCTTATTATAGGATTGCAAGGGTAAAGTGAATATTTGATTTAACAGTTGCGATAGCCCGAGAAAAGAAAAAGAAGGATTTTGCAGTTTTGCAAAAAGAATTCAAGGTTAAGTTAAACCGCTTGCGACAGAGCGTAGAAAGAAGGGTTTCACAACTCATAAGATTTTAAAGCTTGAAAGGACAAAAGAACATGTTTTCAAATCTATTATTTGATTCCTGACAGTTGATGAGTTGACATTCTAAGGCAAATGAAATAAAGCTAGTATTAAGGTACTTACTACAGGTTGATATCCATGCACATGCAAGCTTTTAAAAATTTAAAGTCATTAACGTCGTCACCAAGTTGCAGTAAACTAGTACTACTATAACCTGAACATCCAAGGATTATTCAAGTACCAATTATCGAAGCAAAAGGTTTATAAGGTGAATTGAATTCTCAAACATCTAGAGCTAACAGAGCCAAAAGAATTTGCAGTAAGATCAGAATGGCAGAAGCAGAATCATAAGTAAAGAAGGGCATTAGAGAGGGTAGCAAGGTTTCATTGTCTGCCAAATTTGCAAAAGAATGGTTGAAGATTCTCCCTAAATCTTCCAATGCTCAAAGTGCTAATGTCCACAAATATAGAGACACTTACAGCTTCTGTAGAGATGCTCAAGTACCATACACCAATGGAACTGAATTGTTCTGGTACTTTTACAAGAATAGGGTGCAGAAGGTTCCTGTCTCAAATCCATGGACGAGGAACTTGCGAAAGTTGATAATGCCGAAGGTATACGTGGATGTTGACCTTATCAAGGCATTGGTAAATGCATATAATCCAACCACTCGATCCTTTCATAGAAAGGATATGAGCATTCTCTGTACGTTAAGTAAGGATGATTTTATTGAAGCATTTGATTTGCAAGGTCCCATGTCAGTTCTTATTAACCTAGAAAAATTGGAAGCAACATTTGAGAAACAGAGAGATTTCTATACAATACATGCAATGTTGTGACATATCTCAGGGGAAAATCAAAACAAGATGAAAAGAGAATTCTCAAAATATTTTTGTGCATAGTTTCTGAAAATAGTTTTCAGATTAAACAAACTATTAGGAGTAGATGGATCCATGGATGCCTCCCCAGCATTGTATGTGATAGCTCTAGACATTCAAGACCCACATACTAATGTGGGGTATGATTTTGGAACATTCATTGCTAATAGTATTCATCAGTAGATGGTGACAGCTCAACAAGGTGATCTTGGCAATTTCAAATTTCTACATTACTCGTTGCTTATGCATCTCATCCTCTTCTACAATGTGGGCCATGTGGATTCCAATTTCATTGAAGGTTTGGACAATTTCGAAGAGGCATTGCCTATTCAAATATGGACAAGATTATGGTAGAGGTTCTACTCTTTTTCTAATTGCCTCTCTTTTTATAATGATTTTTTTGCAACTATTCATAGGATGTTAGGTTCAAAATTGGAAAGATTACCTAGGTTAATCAGGAAGATTGTTAGACCAACTATGTGTTTTGATGATGAGGGACCAATTGATCATGATTGGGGCAGTGCCTTTTTGTTAGCAAATGGTACAATGATTAGAATTTTTGGTTGTTCCCAACCCCCTCATTTCTTGCCAAGATATGTACCAAAGAGGTTAGGCGTAGTGGAAATTTTTTGGCAGTTGTTATCCATGAATAGAGAATATCTAGGGCCAACCATTAAAAAGGGGTCTTTTGTGCTTAGAAATTTCAAAGTAGGGGATTTTGAAATTGGTAAAGAGGCCATTGAGGAAGTTGATGCCTTCCTAAGAGAGTTAAATTTCCCCACTGCCCCCACTAGGGTTTATGACCCATATAACATTGTTACAAGTGCTCTTAAACAAATGAGGGGTTATAATGTCATCATTGGAAGGAAAATTTGGGAAGAGGATGTCATTAGGGATGTATTGTATGAAGATGTCTGTGCTGATAGGATGCAAAAGTGGAGAGAAATCCTCTCAGTAAAGGAAGAAATGAAGAAAGTAGATCCTAATTTCTAGGGCTTCTATTCTGATTTACCCTATTTTAAAAAAATTGATAAGTGTATTGAGGAGTTTGATAACATTATGGCTCAAGTTCCTCAAAATGCTAGAGATAGGGTAAACCCTTCTTCTCCAGAGGCAGATGTTGTATTGGAAATTAGTGACACAGAAGATCAGCCTAGCCCTTCAGACTAGGATAAAGGGGGCAAGAAGAAACAAAAATTGATTGAGGTTTCAGAAAAGGCTAGAGAGAAAGCCTTACAAGTGCCTCCAAAAGGAACTAGGTATTTTGATGATGCCAAAAAAAAGTTCTTAATTGATCAAGCTACTGAAGAGGAGAGGAGACCCAATAGTTTAGAACTGCAGTCTATGATGCTGGATGACAGAATTATATAGGCTCAAGAATTCATGAAGGATGATGATTTTATCAAGAGTGAAGAATTCAAATTTTTTTTGTATAAAATCAAATAGAATGAACTTTCTTTGCATGTAAAACCTGGAGACACAGATGAAAAAGTGACTGAAATGGTGCAAAAGCTCCAAGCTTATGATCCTAATAGTGAAAGCCTCACTATAGAGGAGGCTAGGAAATTGGTACAAAGGAGTGGTATGATAGTTTTCCTAGGATGGGATATTAGTTCATCATTCCTGCTTGATCAAATGAGGAGACAAGAAAAATCAATCTCTTATGAGGAGATTAATCCATTTGGTGAATTACAAGGGGCAGGATTTAATATAGATACTAAGACAATGGCTATTTGGAGTGTAGCTCTAGAATTAGAGAAGCCTACCCTGATGGAAATTAAAGAGACACTGACAGGTAATGCAATTTTCTAGAATGCACAGTCAACTTCTTCAGATCAAATTTACAACCTCCAAAACACTGCTGCTATGCTAGGCAAGAACAATATTGATATTCTTCAAGAACAATTGGTGCAGACATATGAAAAGTACCTTGACGCCAGGAAGAAATATGAAGAGGAAATGAGAAGAACATATGTTCTGCAACATGCTTTGGAGGAATAAAAAAGGAGAATGAAGATTTGAAAAGAGAAGAAAGCTCACAAAGAGTAAGGGAGGTACAAGAAAAAAATATTCAAACTGACCAGATAGCAGAAGAACCACATCTAGTAACACATATGGATGTGGATGAGTTTGAGATTAGCAAGGATGCAAAGATCAGGACAATGAAACAGCTTTTGATTCATAGAATCACTGCTTTAAAGAGAGCCTCTGTAAATGTACATAGTATGTACATTACTCTGCAGAGTAATGAATACCAATGCTCTGAGGCTTTATCACTATTATCTCCATTGTTTTCCCAGTGGGGGCCATACATTCAATTCTTTGATAGGTTAGTTCCTTTACTCACACAGAGAAAGGAACTACCTAAGGAGATCATTGTTCCTATAAGGAAAATGATACATCAAGGTAAAGAATTGAATTCATTCTTCATTGGTAAGATTGAAGCAATAAGGGGAAAATTGAAAAGCATAGCATTGGGTACCCTAGATTTCATTCCAACAATTTTGAACAATGAAGGGTATGTCAAATCTTGGCAAGAGTGTTATGAATCTTTTGATCTAATATTAGACCATCCAAGATTTATAGCATTTTCAAGAGGTGAATCAAGTGATCAAGTTGTATATGATATGATTGATATGACATACAAAATTGAAGCAGATATGAACAAAATTACTGGAGAGGGTAACGCCATCACATATGCAAAATGGACTAAAAGCATCAGTGAATTAGAGGCAATTAGAAATATAGCATGGCATGTTGTGGATATAGATATTGCCATTTGGGAGGTTATAGCAGATATCAAAGCAATCCCTTCAGTAGAAGATGATTAGCACAAAAGATGGTGGCCCTGGGGAATCAATTGGAGGACAAGTGTTGCAAAAGAATATCAAAGAGAAGTTGTTCATCATAACAGATTACCTTACCTTTGCAGTACATCCACTATGGGTAATGCTATAGTTAGAACTAGAAGATAGGCTTAATGATCACTTGCCACTTGTCACATTTTTTAATTGTTTCCCCTTTTTCTATTAAAATATGTCACAAAAGGTTTCAACAAATTGTAATGATTATCTTAATTGTTGTTAGCTTTTTTCTTTTCTAATGAATCATGATGTAACCTTTGTAAGCTTGGAGCTTGTTGCAACTCAAGTGATATAAATATGAGTTCCCAAGGCTTAGAAATGGTCCGATCTGTTGTTATTTTTCAGATTAAGTATAATTTTCTTTAAGAGCAGATATTGTTCCAACTCTATGTATTTCAATTTTCCATTATGTTTTGTAGTCAGTAGTTCTCTATGATGTTATGGGCTTTGCACACGTCTCTATTATCTCTTTTTTTATTATCAAACAACTAAATCAAGAGAAAGATATAAAAATAACATTATGTCAATGATATGAATAGAGTAACAACTAACAAAAATCTTGAACTCAAATCAAGAGAAAGGTACAAAAATAACATTATTTCAACAATAGAGTAACAAAAATCTTGAACTCAATTTTTGTAAATTGTAATTGCAATATGACTGAATAATGAATATGGAAGAATTGAAGTAGAGTATACTGTATACCTATAAATTCCTTAGAACTGAATGCTACATTACTAAATCACAATTCACTTCATTGACTTAGTCTCAAATGTGATGCTTCTATATCCCATATGGACTCCAGAATCCAGATCCTAAAACTAAAGTCGGAGTAGTACTAATAGGTTCCTCTTCATTCTGAATTGGGAATTCAAAATCCATAAAATCTTCATCTTCATTTTGAAATTGAGACCTAAATTCATAATTTATGTTGGAGTCAGCAGTAGAAGTAGAACCACCATCTTTTAAAGTGTTGCAAAGGCCTTGTCTTTCACGTGTGGAATTCCAAATGGCCAATGACCTATCATAAGGAAAATCTCCAACATTGTATTGAGTTACAAACAACCTCAAACAAGTTTCCAAATTTTTGTCTAGTTTATTTCTGACATTTGATTTCAAAAACCCTAATGCACTGAAAACTCTCTCATCTTCCACCAACCCTAATATCATTGTTGGACATAAATCAACAAGTTCAAAATATTCTGATATTGAAGTAGGTAATACTTCACTCTGACTTATCCTTTTTCCAGAGCCTTGTTATTGCACCAGGATCGAATGGATTCTTAAAGTTTTCCATCTGGTTTTTCATACACAATGCAAAAATTTTACATTGATTTTTAAGATTCTTTGTATTAGTTGTCCATTGCAATCTATATGCTTTGAAAACTGTGTTATCAATTCATCAAGTTTATTATGAAACAACTTTGCATCAGTTGGATTATGTCCAAAGTGTTTCCAAAATTAAGGAAACACACAACTCATGGCTTCAAGAATTTCTTCTCGAGGGAATCTTTCACAAATCTCACTTGAAAGTTGGTAGGAAATAGACTTTACATTTTCACTAGCAGATTTAACAATCTTGTCAAAATCATCCTTTCTAAATGGTAGTACTCTGCCTCTCTTGGTTTTTTTAGATTGGTGCATTGGTATTTCAAATCCTTTCACAAACACACATAGTTCATTTTTCCCATTGAATTGTAAAAAATTCTCAGCATGATTCAAATCTGTAATTATCTCCCACCTTGAAAAAATTGGGCTATGATATAAGAGATCTGAATACAAAGAATCCATAGCCATGCATGTCATTTTACATAAATCAAAATACTCATGAATATACATAGTTTTGTCTTGGGCTTTCTAAACAAGTTTGTTCATTAAATCCAGCATGGGGAGAAGACTGGCTAAAGTTAATAGGTTCTTTATATCACTTAACTTATTTAACAAATTAGGAGCTCTGTCCACTATAAGGAGTTGCTCATATAGAACTCCAATCAAGGATTGATATTCTGCTAGAACTCGTTCTGCTAGTCCATGTAAAGATATCCATCTGGTCTCAACATCTTTGAGAATCTTGTTTCTTGTTGTTACTCCCTCAAAAAAAATCTTAAATTCTACAAAGCATTTAGGACTTTTGCAAAAGTACGAGTGGAGCTCACGGATTAGATCTTCAACTTTTGACATTGTAGGAAAAGTACTTACAATCATCTAGTGGGCCATGCTAAATTCATCCAGTGGGTCATGCAGTGTATGCCAAGCATGTAAGGTGCAATACTAATTTGTAATCTTGCACAAAGACCAGTCCTTTGCCCTTGCATTACTGCAGCTCCATCAGCTCTGACATACACTAACTTCTTTGCAATTGTCAAGTCATCCATACCAGCAATTTCATTCAAAGCTTTCTTAACTTCTAAATATAAATTTTCTACAGTTGAATTGGCCCTCATTTTATGAACACAAAGTAGATTAGCTTGATGGACATGATCTTTTATAGTATATACATGCATACAGACCCAAGCAGTGTTATATACTACAGTGACTTCATCTAAGGATAATGAAATGAACTTGGATTCTTTTACTCTCTCCTATACATTTTGCTTTTCCACCTCAGCAAGATAGCTTGCCATTTCCCATCCAACATATTGACCAATGTGACATAAGATAGTGAGGAACTCTCAAAAAAGATAATAAATTACCATATTCTGAAAAGTCTCTCATAGGACACCCTCTAGATAGAATATGAAAAATAACACTCATCTGAATGGTCTTTGCCAACTTTACATTATTGGCTGCATGTTGAAGCCCATCTTTGATTGGATTGCCACTACTACCACTACCAATTACCGCTATTTTCTTGAAATGCTCTTCATATTCTATGGCATACTTAACATGAAGGCATTCTTCCTTTAATTTCCATCTCACTGCCGCTACTTCCTTTCCATCTATGATTTGTTTTTCATAAACCTTACCAATATGTTTTTCTATAGTGTCATGCTTTAACTGCAATGTTTTCTCTCTTTTAGTTTTCTAGGTACAAATCATACACTTACATTCTATTGGTGGTTCATCATTGTTTGTGATTGGTTCAATAAACCAATACTTTGCTACCCAATCAACTTGGAAAGTCCTTTTCATTTCCCACTCCTACCCCATTTTTACATTCCTTTTTCTTTTCTTCCTACCAACATCAATATTATCTTCTGTTACAACATCTTCTGTTGTTGGAACATTGTTATCCTCGTTTGATGCATTTTGATTTAATTGAATAACAACCTGCTCTTCTAGTGGTGGTGAGGTATTGTGATTTCCTTCTACACTTGTACTTGCCAAAGTTGGTGGACCAGAAACATTGTCAATTCCAAAGAAAGCCTTTATGGTAATTTCTCTAATTTTTCAACATTTTGATGTAAGATTAATCCCTTCATTGCCCTTGGGGGTCTTACCCTTGTCACTTCCCTGAGACTGAGCAATATTAGTTATAGACTAACCCTCCCCTAACATATCAATCCACTGATAATCCATTTAAACTTTACTTCCCTGAGAATAAGCAGTATTACTTTCAGACTAGGAATTGAAACTTAAAGAAAAAAAGTTAAATTTCAAATCTGATTTTTGACAGTTGGTGAATCGACATTCCACAAAAAAGGAAATAGGATATTGATCTTAGGTGGTCAATATCCATGCATGCAAGCTTTAAAAACCACTAACATCTACTTTTTGAAAAATTTCTAATGAAAATGAGATAAGAAAGGAAACTGTAGATAAGCTTCTGATTAAATTAAACTACATAAGCTCAAAGAGAGTATTTTATAGCACAGCTGCACATACCAATGTACCACCACTTATGGAAGCTATCTCTGGAGTCTAAGTCTTGCCTGCAAACTACACTACCAAAAATTTGATGGAGTGCTAGCAGTATTTAGTGAATGTCTCATTGCTTGGGCAAATTTGGATTTATATACAAATCAATACAATTACCAATTTACCACACCAAACGAGCTGACTCCTCCATGACAAAATGAAAGTGTGTTGGCAAAATGAGCCAACTCCTCCACTTCCCATAACGTGAAACGAGCTGACTCCTCCATGATAAAATGAAACTGGGATGGCGAATTCTCCCATACTACATTAAATGAAAACTTGAAATGCGATGAACATTTCATGATAAGCGTTACTTAGTTGGCTACATGAAAGGCGAATACCACCAGAGAAAAACTCAAACGTAACATTTGCCTTGGCGATTACAATGCTAGCCAACTAGGTAAACCCAACAAAGCTTGGTGACCAAGAAACCATGGAAGGGCTCAAAAATCACCAAAAATAACACTGGCAAAATGTTAAATTCGTCAAAATATGAAAATTTGCCACTATATTATACCCTGGCTGAATTCCATCATAAATCATTAATTCTTTCATATTATTTTCCCCAGTGCTAGCCTATCAACTCGCACTTTCTCTATTCTTACATCAGATTTTACATCACATAAGGCTAGCAGATAGTTCTCATAATAGTTTGCATGTCACATCTAATCATGCAACATCCACATTATTTGCACAAGATAAGATCTTTACTTATACTTTGCATAACCATAAAACTTTGCATTGTCAGCCTTCATGTCTTCACATGTTTGACATAATATAAAATAACTTATGGAATAATATCCACATAGTCAGCTCAAAATAACTTATTAATTATTTTTGTAACCAAAATAATTCCTAAATTTGTACAACTATGTTAATCTATACAACTGTGTTTACTGCCATGTTTTGTTCTGCACTGTTAATCTTAGTATAACTTGCACCATATTGCTTGTACATACATGTGTACCAGTACAAATCATGATGATGATGATGTCACAAGACTTTCCTCAACTATGCATAAGCTAACTCTCTGTGCATCATCCAAACTCTTAAGATCTGTACTTTGTGTTGTTGCATTAGACAATTTTCTATCTCTAAATACATAAATGAAATGTTGAATGTATGTTGCCATAAATGAAAATCATCAAGACATCTAACTAATCATATTTCCAACAATCACCCCCTTTATAATTGATGGCAACTTTTGGAAAAATTGGCTAAGTTTGAAAAGGATGCCATACATAACAAAACAAAATAAAAGTAACTACTCAAAAATTGCCTTCAAAACATAACAATTTTATTAATGTTTTGATGGATCATTACATTCCTTGTCACTCCTTTACACTAATACATTCATAAGCTCCCCCTTATAGATTTACATCTATACAAATTTTCCATTTTCCTTTACATAATACTTCCCCTTTGACATCAATGGAAAAGGTGTCGAAACTGTATCACAAAAACTTGTTGCCTGTTATTGATTAGCTTGTCATTTTGGATATGGAATTTGCAAAATCAATCTTCAATTTGTCAAAGTCTTTCTTCTAGTTATCTTTGACTATATTTGATATATTAATGGGTGCACAAAGTGAAAAAGATGCTACTTTGACTGCGCTCAGGTCAGTTTAGGCAAATTTATCATAGCAATTATTGTTGAAAGACATTCCTCCAATTGCCTTTGCAAAATTATAACTTTAGGTGCCATATATTCTCTAAGAATAGAGAATCTATATATTCTCTAAGAATAGAGAATCTTCTTATTACCTTCTCCTTATCACATTCAATTCTTTTGATAACATTGTGGATCTTCTCAATGTCATTCTCAGAATATTCAATTCTGATCTAAGATTGCTGCAACCTTGTAGTGAGTGTTTGAAGCTCACTCATATAGCCTTTGATATTTGCATCAAAACCTAATAGGTAAGTCTTCTTAACATTGGATCACTCATATGACCTTTGATATTTGCATCAAAACCTAATAGGTAAGTGTCCAATGTCTTAACATTGGACACTTTCTATACAACTTCTTACCTTTATAAATACATTTTCTCAATTCCTTGATGTTTCCATCAAGTGCCTTCAAATCATTGTGCACATTGGTGCACACTAAGATAAATACAATTTCTTCATGATTTTTTTGTGTTTGTGCTGCTACTACTTCAATCATAGTTGTGAAATTCCCCATCAAAGGTCTTCACCAACTCTTTTTCCTTAGCCTGCAAGTCTAGATTTGCTACAATTGTGGAAACTGTCTTCTACATACACTCTAAGACTTCAATAAGAGTCTTCTCCAAAGACTTGACATTATTGAATTTCTTGAATAACTTTCTCAATGTACCCATTAATTCTTTATGATCTTCATCATTAGATGGGATAGATGTTATTACAGATGTTCCAGTTGTTGACACTATTGAGAGTACAATAGTCTTTACCTTCTATTCCTCTGTTCTCTTCTTTTCTTCAACCTCTTTCTTTGCATCTTCTTCTTTCTTCTTCCTTACTTCTTCTATTTTTTTTCCTCTTTTCATATTCTTTTCTCTTTTTTACCTATTGTTCTCTCTTCTTCTTTTCCTCTTCTACTTTTCTTTTCTTTTCTTCTGCTTCCTTTTCCCTCTTTTCTTGTTCTTCCTTCTTCTTTTTCTCTTCTTCCTCATCATCAATACTAGAATAATTAGTTATATTTCTGATATTTCCAATAATATTTGCTCCATACCTAGCAAATGGGTCCTCCTTAATGTCCACAATTGTGTGTGTACTATCCACTTGCATGGATTCAGTACCCATAATGATATGAGGTGGTGATAGTGTTTATTGTGTTTCTTCTACTTCTTCCTCTTCCTTGGAAGGTGTATGGACTTCCACATACAATGGGCTATTATCTTTTAGCTTACGCACTCTCCTTAGGCACTGAGGACATGTACTTTACTATTGCCTATTATGTTTCTTGCCTAACCTCTTCGTATTTGTCTCCCATTAGAAGAATTACTCTACTTTTGTTCCTCAATGAGGGCTCTATACCCTTCAAAATTTTGTCAAATTCTTCTTTTGATCCAATGTTACAAAACTTGTTTATGGATGTGATCTTCATGTTTAAAGCTTCTTCTAGTACTCTTCTCTTCCTATTAATCAACCTATTGTATAGGTCTTTAGGAATTTTATTTTGAATGATATCAAATCTCTAATTCCTCATAATCATGTTTCTTATTATGGAATTCTCTAATCATCTCATATTCATAACATGCTATAAAATTTATTTAACCGTACAAAATTATCATAATTTATAATCTGCATGTTCAAATTCTCTACCTTTGGTTTCCATGCCCTCTTGCTTGTAGCTATCTTAGCTTCCTTCACATCTTATTCAATAGGTCTATCTTTAGTATCGTCTTCTGAGCTTTTATAACTGCTCACTTGCATTTTTTTCTTCTCTTTCTTGGTCTGCTAGTGGTATGTTTGACTCTTTTCTTTGTAGGTTATTGTTTAACCTTTACTAGTCTTCCTAACTTCCTCTGCGTAGAAGGTGCTTCCACCTCTGGTTGACTCCTTGATTGTTCATATCTATCTCTCACTAGTTGCAATGTATATAACCCCTTATATCTTCTATGTGTAACACATTTTCCAAAACTTGTGAAAATGCACCTATAGGATCATTTAATAAAGAAATAAATGGGTGTTTCTTGAACTCATACCTTGGTTTGTCACTAACATCATGAACTCTTTGACTAGCCATTGCTCAATAACTATAAATACTACAATAAATTGGATTCATTACTCTATAAAATACCTCAAATTCACAATTTAAGATCTTCTACAACTTTTGGCTTCATAGACCTTACTATGCACTTCAATTGTTGTCAAATCACTCTTCAATTCACTCAAGACACATCACATGAAAAAATGGTAAATCAAATCTTGTTCACAATCCTTAAATCATTTTAAATCACACTGTGCATTAAATGCATATCTACCACAAACTCAAAATATTGTCTCAGTCTACTAGTGACCTTGTTCTTACAATTCCTACTTGCTATGATCATATCAAGACTTGCACACTGAACTATAGCTTTCTCTCTATGCCTACTACCTTATGTTAACTACATGATGTCTAATTCACTCTCTAACATTAGTTCTGACCATTGATATGTTGTTGCTTTTGCAATAGTTTAATTTACATAGGTTGAGCCACAAACAATCTACGACTTCAACTTTCCATCATATGCATCAAAGAATTTCTCTCCCAATACTATATGTGAACTCTCTAGATTAAAAAGCCTTCACAAATGCTTCTTTGAATTCCTCAACCTTTGACTACTTCTTTCTGACTATTATTACTTCTATTTTCATTCCTTCTATAATTCATATTGTTGTTCCTTCTGTGATTAGGATTCCTATTAAAGTTCCCTCTGTCCATTCTACAAAATATTGTTATGTGTTCAAATTTATTGCATGATTGACATATAGGTGCATTTCTCCTTTGATTGTTTCCATTATAATTTTTAGGTGCTCTGCAATTTCTTGCAATGTGTCCAAGATTGTTACATTTATAACAAAAAAACTACTTTTTCTCACCATTAGGTTTCTCTCCATCATTAGATCTACTCTGAGATCTAATTCTTCCATTACCTATAGAACTAGTGTTCCTAAACATTATACTATTATTAATATCATCAATAAACTTAGGTTTCTTACATTCTACTGCCTTATGTCCATAACCATGACAATTATAACAATATAAATTAGTAATAGGTTTAAAAGACTTACCTCTGCAATATTTTTTCATATTTTCAACTTCATTACATATGTAGCATCTACCTATAAATTCATGTCTTGCCTCTTTAGATTAATAATCTTGCTTAGGTTCATCAAATTTCTCTGTCAATTTAATTCTCTCAACTTTATCAAACCATTTGAACTTTTCTTTAGAAAATTCTATTATAGAATTTGGTTCTATCCTAATCTCATATTTCTTTGCTAACTTCTCTCCAAGAAGATATCCAAGGCATGTCTTGTCATAAGGTCTTTGATGAAATATTTGTTCATCAATTTTCTCAAAACTTGTGTAAAGTTTCTCTAACTATTGTTTTTCTTGCGTCAACTCTCCTTTCACAATGATGCTATATTTTTCCAAATTTGCATGCTCTATCTTAATAAAATCTAATTTAGATGTCACTTGACTCAACTAGGATCTAAAGTCTACAATCCCATATTTTAGATCAAGTTCACTCTCATTGCCATTAATCTTAAGACTCAACTTTAGTTCAATAATTTTCAACTCATGTTTCAAGATCTCATTTTGTTTCTTGAGATATTACGTATCATCATTAACACTGATATGTGTAAAAGGTTCTTTGCCAAATTTAAGATTATCAATTTCATCTTTCAGTTTTCTAATGTAAAATTTTGCATCTTTGTATTTGTCTTTCAAGTTGTCTCTCTCTTCAGTAAGAAGTTCAATCTATTCAAGAGATTCTTCAAGATTCTTCTTCAACTGTTCCATATTCACTAAGATCTTACTTAAACTATTAAGGCTCTTCAAAGTAACTATGCTCTAATACCAATTGTTAGAAATAGATAATACTGAGAGCAGGGTGAATCAATATATTACAAACACTTTCCCACAATTGAATATTGTTAATTACTTTATAACTTGCATATGAAAGTAAACTAACAATGTTGAACAATAAATATAACCATGCACATAGAGAACTCATGAGACAATTTTTTTTTAACTAGGGAAACCTTTGCCAAGGGAAAACTCCAGAGGGGATGATACCCACTAGATGATTCACTAAATAATAGGATCTTGTTAAGGATATTGACCCTGATAGGAGTCTATAAAGTACATATATTGTCTCAAGTCCTTGTTAGAGAACTAGGCCTTATTAGAAGCCTCAACCCTATTAGGAGTTGGTAGAACAATGACAATGTATGCAAGAAGAGCCTACTGCCCTAACATGCAATTATACAATTTAGTTCATTCACAAGATAGGTATACATACAATGCTTGCTTTGCTATTGTAAATCAAACTTTATCCAATCTTACATCATATTTTGTATCACATAAGGCTTGTAGATAGTTTTCACAATAGTTCACATGTCACATCTAATCATGCAACTTCCATATTATCTACATAAGATAAGATCTTTACATATACCTTGCATAATTATAAAACTCTACATTGTCAGCCTTCATGTCTTTACACGTTTGACATAATATAAAATAACTTATGAAATAATATCCAGACAGTTTGCTCAACATAACTTATTAATTACTTTTGTAACCAAAATAATTCCTAAAGCCATACAACTCTATTTACTACCATGCTCTATTCTGCATTGTTAAATGCCTGCATTATTAATCTTAGTATAACTTTCTTCATATGATCCATACATACATGCACATTAGTACACATCATCATGATGATGTCACGAGCCTTTCCTCAACTATGCATAAGCTAACTCTCTTTGCACTATCCATACTCTTAAGATTTGTACTCTATGCTATTGTAAACTATCTAACACAATTTTCTATCTCTAAATGCATAAATGAAATGTTGCCATAAATGACAATCACCAAGACATCTAACTAACCATATTGGCAACAATTATGTCATTAGAACTAGAAATTTCTTCTCTGTAGGTCTCTTTTCATAGAATTATTGATAATGACACATTTAGAGAATAATATTAATGAGAGTTAGAAATGTTGGATGAATAACAAATAAATGCATTGGAACATTTAACAGCTTATCATAAGTCCCTTCAAAAGTGTTATAACAATCAATTAATTAATGACTCGTTTGTTGTGGGTGATCTTTCTTATGAATATCACTAAAATGTTGATTCTCTACTAGAATTGACTTGGTTGTGTATTAGAAATGTTAAGTCCTTGTACCATTATAGGTTGTTATTGTCTTGGAAGTTGTTTATGCCCTTGAGAATTAAACATCATGTTTGGGTTGTTGTTTTGATACCTTTATGGGTTAGATGTTTCTCCTTGGGACATCATATTGATTTGGCAATGCGATGTGTTCTTTTTGGGAATGGTTGAAATGTCAATAAGGCTCTTCTTATATATGTCAACAAGGGTTGTTGCAATTGATGTTTCATATGGTATACTCATGGGAGGCTCCATAACATTTGATGTCATAACATTTGGTAAAGTTAGGAGCAAGGGTGTGCTTTGTTGATTTTCCTCCAAAGGAGGTATGTTTGGCATTCTTGGGGTACAAGTCCCTTTAGTCTCATCCTATTGTTGCATTATGTGATTGAGATCAAGTCTTAACATCGTGTTGAGATATTTGGGAAGAGTCTTATTTCCATTTATTGATGGAGGTTCGTCAAACAAGGGATTGATGCTGATGTGTTCAAACGTACTTTGAATGGTTTCAATGGTTGATTCTTGATGGGATCTTATAGGTTTCATCATTATGTTTGAAAAATCTAAAGGTTTTTTTCCATTTACTAAGTCCAAATTAATCATAGGTTGTATGTTTTCAAGTGTTGGGTTGTTTTGATGTTTGGACTTAGGTCCCTCCAAGTGTGGATTAAATTTGACAATTTCTTGCATTGTTAAAAGTTTGAATTTTTTGTGGAAAGTTTGTTCATGACAAGCCCTAGCCATTTCCTCATCATTCGTTCCATAATATATGTCAAAATCATCACTTAGGTTTAAAGTCCCATGTATGTTTAGAGGATTGAAGTTACTTTTGTTAGGTTTACTAAATTTGAATGGGTGATTTTCTTCATCCTCGGGAGTTGTACGTACACTTCTACATTTGGGTGGTATAAGTATGAATATGGGTTTGAAATTAAGACAAAATTGAACCATTCCATGTGTAGGGGAAGTGCTTGAAGGGAATCTCATAGTAGGTGCATTGTTTATGGTTGGTTTTATCATTCCTTGATAGTTGTGATCTTGTAGATACATGCTTAAGGGGTCCACAAGTAAGGGTTGTGATGCTTCAATTTGGTCTTCATCAAACATTTTTTGGGGTTTTTTGTTCTTCTTTTGTCTTGGATGAGTTTTTGGTTGTGTTTGTACCTCAAAAAATAAGGGTTGATAAAGTGCTTCAGCTCTTTAAGTTGATTGTGTCATTGTAAGTGTTGGCTTGATACCTAAGGATTTAGATGCAATGGAGGAAACCCTAGATGGACACTCTACCTCCCAAGTGTGCACCTAACCTATCAGCTATGCTTAGATAATACCAAGTGCACCAAGGTAAGTAGCTGGTAAGCAGAAGGTATGCAATTGGTAAAAAGAGGTGTTAGGGTGACCAATATGCAGAAAGTGAATGATTTGAGTGTTTTGGGGTGTTTTCTATGGTTTAGGGATGCAATGCAAGCTATGGAAGTGTAGATTAGGGTTTTGGGACCTATAACAAAATCCTTAAATTACCAAGTGTGCTCTGAAACTACCAACTACACATCTGAAGTGTGTAGTTGGTAAAACAGGGGTGTAGTTCGCAAAATAGGGGAAAACTTGGAAATCTGGAAGTAGGTATGTAAGATATGAGAATTTTTTGGATTTTTAAGTGTTTAGGAATTTTATGAAACCTAAGGAAGTGCTAAATGAACTAGGGTTTTGATATGCAAGGTGCAAATGTCATACAGAAATCATGCAAATGCAAATGTAAATGACATTTTTGATTTTGACTAAAGGGGATGAAAATGACTCTATGGTATGAAAAATGAATATTAGGGTTGTATTTTGGACTTGGGAATGATGTTATAGGTTGATAAATGAAAAGGATGGTATGCTAAGGTTGATAATGATGTTTAGGACATGTAACATTAGGGTATGCAATCAAAGAGACAAGTTGATTGATAGTTGATAGGGTTTGATATTGGAAATTGATGTTAAGGTTTTGGACAATGCAAGATAAAGGAGATATGCCACTAGGGTAAGTCAAAATGATGTTTAGGAGGACCAAGAATGTGATAATGCTATGACAAGGTTGTATGCAAGTTTTTGAACTTAGGATTAAATCTCTGGAATGTATTTTCTCTAAGAGTTTAACCTTGTAAATATGGACTTTGGATCTTGAACAAAAAGAGATAAAAGATGAAAATATCAATTTGATAAAAATGACAAAAGGACTAGTCAAGATCCATCATCCATTAACACTAGGAGATACTCTAGGACTCATACTTTGTTTGGATTTTTGACTAAGTTCAAAGGTTTTGGATTCAAAATGATGTTTAGGGTGATCCAAAAGATGGTTGTTCTAATTAGATATGCAATATGCAAAGTTCCTAAGACACAAAATGAAGTTTTGGGTGTCAGATAAAGTTTTGGGTCATATGCTGAATGAGGACCTACAAAGGCTTCTAAATGTAGTTTTAGGGTCCCAAAATGTAGTTTGGAGGCCCAAAATGGTCTTGCTGATTACCAAGTGTTCCCTAATAGTACCAAGTGTGCTCCAATAGAACCAACTGGGCCTATAGTGCACTTGGGGCCAGTTTAAATGTAGTTGGGAGACTGGGTTGAACATTTGCTAATTCTGAGCTGGGTGATTGCTAAGTTGCTATACTAGAGAGCTAGGATGTTGGGGATGATTATCTAGGACAAGATTGGAGATGTAGAATGAGGTTTATGACCTAAGGAATGCATTACTAAGTGAAACAATGATGGTTTGAACATGCAAAATGTAGATCAAGACATGCCAAAAAATGGGGTCAGGAATCTAGGTACCTAATGCCACTCCTAAGGTCTCAAAATGATACCTGGAAGTCTAAACTAGGTTCTCAAACTACCAAGTGCACTCAAATAGAGCCAACTAAACCCATGGTGCACTTGGGGCCAGTTAGATCACAACTGGTAGTTTTAGAGCATAGTTGGTAAGCTGGGCTGAAACTAAGGTGATTTTGGGTTCTGTGGTTTCCAGATTGATGTTCTAGAGAGCCAAAGGATAGAGGATTGTTCTAAGACTAGAATGAAGGTGAAAAATAATGGTTGGTATACATGAATGATGGTTAAAGTGTACAAAATGAAGGTTGGGCATGCAAGGATGCAAGATGGAAGATGCATATTTTGGGGTTGAAATGCAAAGACTAACGGATGCAATGTAAATCCTAATGAATGCAATATGAAAGATGAGGGATGCACCATGAGGACTAAAAAGATGCAATATGAAGCCTAGAGGATGAAAGCATGAGGCTCAAACTATGATGAATGCAAGTGTATGCTATGCAAGAGTGGAATCTAAGTCATGCCAAGAACTTCTAAGGTTATAGCTCCCATATTGTCCAAGTTTCAAGTGTTTTTGACAAAGTTTGCAATGTTTTGACAAGAGGTGTAATGTTTTGACAATGTGTAATATTTTGAAAAAGTTTTAATAGTATTTAAGGTGTAAATTTGCAAGTTGGATTTATCTTGATTAATGTTTTACACAAACACAAGATACAATAAGACAAGAATAGTTGTTAAAGTGAAAAGACACACCACAACCTAGGATTTAAGACTATATCCACTAAATTCCCACTTGAATCAAAGTTCACCCATGATTATCTAGAGTGGAAAACTTAGAAACTTAGCACCATAGGCTCCCCCTTACAATGCACTCACTTCTTGGGGCTACCAAGATTTACTTCCTAAGGGGGAATGACTTCCCAAGAGACTGTTGTCTCTACTAAGGACTGTGAGAATGTGGGATGTCTTCATGGGCATGGTGACCCTCTGAACCAGTGCATAAAAAGGTTTTTGGCCTCTAAAACAAGGTATTTAGTGTGAGCATTCCATTTGGCAAGTGATTGATAAAATTCCTCAGAAGGTCTCCCAGTCCTAAGAACTGGAGTTTGACACACCACAAGAGTACTGGAGGAGAGCTATCACAAAGCAATACCACCAACACAACATTAACCTTATCAAGTTTGTTATAGTGGCTGAAATGTTGACCTAGAAAATCTCATTACCACTTCAAGGTCATCCCCTAGGGCTCACCAAGTGGTGAGTCTTGGGTCTAAGGCAGGCCTCTCTATAGAAATTGCATAGATTTCTCTTGCACCCAAGATCCACGAATGGAGAGGGGAGAGGATATGTCCATGTAACTTCTAGGGTTCTAAAGAATGCATGTGTAGTATAGAAAGTTCATTTAAGTGCATTAAATGAAGTTCTATCTAATCTAGAAAAACCATACATAGAGTTTGGGCAAGCACATGGGTCTTCAACAATGTCTTGTAAACAAGCATTAGTAGTTTTTCAATGAATGTCTTCTCCCAATGATCACCACATGTTGCAAATAGATTATCAGTAACATGAAATCATCTACACTAGGTCCTAACATGAAAATTGAAACCCTAGATGCAGATTATGATCAAACTAGGTGCTTTCTTTGAACCAATTGCACTCTGACAGAGCAAAATGTGCCCTAGAAGGCCAGAATGGCTCAGGAAGCCCCCAAGTGCACTTAGACAGTGCTAGCTACACCCATGGTGTACTTGGGGCCTAGAAGAGTGTAGTTGGTAGTTTCTAGGTGTACTTGGGAGAGTGGAAGTAGGTTATGGGGAAATGGTGCCTAAACAAGATCCAAAACTAAAAATTTTGAAACCTAGCTAACCAAGTGTGCCCAGATAGTGTAGAGTGTGGCCATGGTGCACTTAGAGCCTAGAAGGGTGCAGTTGGTTGTTTCTAAGTGCAATTCATAAGATGTAAATAGATGGGGATTATGGTGACTCTTAAGCCCCTAAAATAGCTTCCTAGAGGTCCCAAGTGCATCTTAATAGAGCAGAGTGCACCCTAGGACAAAAAACTAATAGAATGCATGAATGAAGGCCTAAAGTCATGTTATTGGTCCCCCTAATTAAACTAGATATGATAAGGAAGAATAGATAGCCATTATACCCTTTCAGGTGAGCTCCTTCCTTGTACCTACAAGCACAAGCACAAGAAAAGTTAGTTAAGCATGATCTTCATGTCGAGTTCACCAATTGTAGGACCAAACAATGGGTTAATATCTAACATACTATGAGAAAATCAAAAACTCAATCAAAATACACTAAAAACATATAGTCTACCATGAAAGCCAAATAAAAAAAGAAAGAAACACAAAGTAAAACTCCCTCTTTCATTTGTAACTCCCATGTCCTTCATTCTTCTCCATATGATGTAGCTCCAATTGCCTATAATGCACACAATTGAAAAGAAAAAGCCTATGATATGATAATGCTATGAGAATACTAGAAGAGTGATTTGAAGCTTGATGATTATGGATTTAGGAAATAGGACCTCAAGACTTAGGACTGAAAATGAGTAGAAGAATACTCATTTTATAGTCATTACACAAGAGGAGAGCATTCAATTTGTCACCTTGGATATGCAACATGGCAAGATATTCCTTTAGAAAATCCATGACACATATGACACAAGATGCCAAATGTAAGATTGTATCATGCATGGAAGTCAACATGCCTATAAATGGAAGAGGATCTATGATGTGTCATGTTACACCTCAAACCCACTTAAAGCCAAGAATCTATGACAATGTAAGCCAAATATAGATATGTATAAGGGAATAAGAATATATGGATTATGACAATTCTTAGCCAAGTGTAAGGCTAAAATCCATGATGTAAGATGTCCATGTGTCACAATGATGTCAAGATTATGTCAATATTATGTGGATAATTTGAATTTAAAACCCATATATCCACACAAATGGAAATTAGGAATTTGGAAATTAGAGGTGGAAAATATGAGTTCAAAAATTGAGAATTCCCATAGTTTGTGAAGAATAAATAAATAAATTAATAATATTAATTAATTGAGGATGTTATTAGGAAGAATGATTAGCAATGCCAAATGAAAATTGTTTAAAATGACATAGGATTAAATCATGGATTATTTAATCCTATAGAGAAAATTAGTTGATGATTTGCCAATTTTATTTGATAAATGCAACAATATCCTTTGATGAAATGTGATGATTATGCAAGTTGACTAGGATGATGATGGGTGGACCAAAGGCATGCTCATATTGAATGACTGATTCAGATGGATAGACTACCAAGGACACATGACATGGATTAAGGCTATGTAACATTTAACTGACATTGTAAATGCTACAAGATCAAGATTCATTGATAGGGTTGATCATAATAACATTGATATACACTATCAATGTTATTAAATTGATATGATAATGCCATGATCTAACACTAAGAGACTCAACAATGTCAAAGATCATATGATGTGAATGGCAATTTTACTTAGCACTGAGAGCCATGATAGTACTAAAGTCAAATTGATAGATTTGATAGATTTTGATAGGTTTCCAAGGCATTGAGAGACACAAAAATGCCTAGGGTTATATAGATGATGATTCATTTGGGAAGTTTAATACATTTTAGTTTTATTAGGAATGATTCCAAGTGATTCTAGGTAGATTTGGGGTGATTTCAAGTTGATTTGATGTGATTTTGATGATGTTGAAATGGTTCTGAAATGATCTAAAATTGATGTGAAAGAGGATATGAATGATGATAGACACTATTGAGATATAATAAAGTTAGCCAAAAGATCATATTAGTGAAATGAGAAAATAGGATGAGTTAGTAAGAAAATGTGATTAAATCGTAGACACAAACCATTTTTTTGGGTCTACAATACCATATGTGTAAATGCTGACAAGACTATTATCCCCTTATCATTTGGGGTTATGATGCACCTATGTACACAACATATCCATCATCTTAGCAAAGGAGTACCACCTAGAATGATATCATGTAGATTGATATGATCTTCTATATATCTCATCAATGATCTCCATTCTTTGCAACACTATTCATTCTCAAATATATTCTTTACACTCCTCTCAACATGAAGCCTTAGTGGAAGCCCTCGGATTGGAAGGTGGAGTATCCAATAAACATCTTCTAGTGTTACAATGATATCCTTAGTTGGAAGATGGAATGAACAAGTATCCTTGTCCCACTACTTTATTAATGCTAAGATCATACCTCACTGAAATCCCAAAAATAAAATCTTTCCTACCCAATTTAGGCCCACACATTTCAGCAAATGAATTTACTCCATGCTCATGTTTTACATGTTATCCTATATGAAGTACATTGCATGTGACATCTGATGTTCCCATAGATATACTAGAACTTGCATATCACGTGAAATTCAAAATCAATATCATATTGTGATTCTAACTAATCATTCTAGATAGGGTTGACATTCTACTCATCAAGGTTTACTTCTTTTGATTAGGATCAACCTCCTTAGATTCATGGTCAACTTCCCCAATTAGGGAAAATGTTTCATAAATTAGGTTTGCCTTTCCTAATCAAGGTCAACCTTTTTCTCATAATGCAACTCAAACTCTCCTCAAAAATTCAAAAATATGTATCAAAATACTTAGAAAAATGCATATAAAGATAAATAGTCATCCTACACTATCACTCACCTCAGGAAGTGGGTCACTTACTATGATAATTTCTCTCAGAACCTCCATCTACATGGGTTCTAGCCCCTTAATCTTCAATGCTTCTTCACTTATTCAAGCTACAAAGGTAACACGTTAATGGTAAGACCCCCTATTTATAGTGTTTTTTAACATAAATTAGGGTTATAACTAGGGTTTCCTTTGTATGCACTTAGAATGTACTTTACACTTTTCATCATAACTTGAGCTAGATAACTCTCATTTTCTCACCATTAGAAGAATTGGAATTTTAATTCAGTTAGGTTCCTTTTGAAGTTTCTTGAGAGACATTTTGATAACTTCCTCACTAATTTTGAAGGTCTTCTTCATCAATCTATATTTTTAGTTCTTAGAGTTAGCTATATCACCCTATTTCACCTTTTCAAAAAGACAAAGTTAAAGTAGGGGGGCTTATGGACACCTATGAACCTCATAGAAATATTTAGAGTAAGATCTAGGTGATTTTAGTTTTTACTAACACATGTTCTATAGTATGTGGGTACTAACTCTTGCAGGATCATGGCTCCTTTAAAAGAGGTTTATTTACTTTAGCTTACATATTTAGGTAGTGTAATATCCAACTAAAGTTGGGGATATGCAAGGAAACTTGCAAAAAAGAATATAACTATTTCCCATAACCCATAATAGTTATGAAATAAGCATGGAATTAAAATCCACATGCAAGAGAATAGACAACATACCCACAAAAATGATGACACAAGATATACCTTGGGAAACCCTCCTTAAGAGAAAAATCTAGCCTCCAAAAGCATCCATCACCATGTATTATTTAGTAAAAACATCATTGCAATACAATCATGGAAGCCTTCAAAGCCATAGTTACCATCAAGTAATCTATGTGAATAAGCATGAATTCGCACATCCCATGCCATGCTTCCAACCTTCACAAATGCTCCCTTGGCTAACCTATCAAGCCTTGTCCCACTCGACTCTTGTCTTTTTTGCTTTTTTCTTATCACATACAAAAAATAGCCTTGTGGCTTCTTATATAGTAGCAAGTCCCACAAAACCACCAAGTGGTATTACATAAACCATGTGCTACCTAACCCCTTGATCCACATTTAATATTGGAATTTTAATTCTTTTTCCCAATATTAAATAATTACATGAAATATTATCACAATGTTACAATACAACTCATCAAGTATATCCCATGGGTATTTTTACATGTTGAATGTCCATCTAGTTGCAAAATTACATAATAAAATAAATAATACAATATAACAATATTATGCAATGTGTGCAACACCCATTATCTCAACAATCTCCCACTTGTTGTATAAACTGCATAGGGTCAACCTGTAGCCACATAAATGAATAAGGGAACAACCCCTCCTAGCACATCCACCATCATGGATCAAAGTACAAGAAGTGCTCCATCTTAGTACCCACAATAAAATCAAAGTATCCAGCATCTCAAACATGAATTATCTCATCTCCTATTATGCCACTGCCACTAAACATACATAGAATCCATCCAAAGAGAAAGCCACCCAACCTATCACTTTAGAAGATTATAAAATCCTGTGCCAATTGAAATACCAAGCACAAAAATTTGATCCAAAGGTAATCACATGTATTCATAGTTCTCAAACATCCATAGCTGAAATAGCACCCACAACAAGTGCCAAACCCATCCAACTATCCTTACCTCCAAAGGTATACCAAATAAATCTCACTTCATCAACATATCCAATCTGTAACCTGTAATCATAGGCCTCAAGAGCAATACCTACCACATATATACTAAGAAGCTCCCATTATAAAAGATAATGTCAAATCTATAAACAATCCACTCACAATATCTCAAAGAAGTGAATCCATGTAGTCTCAAGGAAATCTATAATACACAAACCAATTACCTGAAAGAACAACTCTCATAACAAATCTCCAATAGTCTCCCAGGCTCTCCACAACCAATAAAAGAAAGAGATAAAGAAATAACTATGTCATCTCTCACATGACATACATGAGCGCAAACTAGTGATCACAAACTCTAACCAATCTCAAATCCAATGTAAGTAAAACCAAACATTTAGGAAGATAACCAACACCAAAGAGAAACTATGCAAATCATAACTAGTATCATGTCCTTCTGTAGACACCTCTAGATATAAACTATGCAAGTATGATCTCTTCCATAAAGCTCTAACCAAGAAGTTTCAAAAACATCCAAACCATAGCATATAACTAATCATGGATGTAAGCCTCTCACAAGAAGAAGAAACTCGTAAACCATTCCTAATCCAATGAATGTGCCCAATGTAAAATCATCTCCCAAACTCAATCAACATAACAAAAACCATATAAAAATGGAGATAACCAATGCTAAACCATCTCTCAAATGAACCCTCTAGAACTAACTAATGTACCATAGCTCAAGATCCGTATCCATAAAAGACAAGCATAAAATTAATGCACCTGAGAGAAACAATGGGCTATACCTCTCAAGTAGCAAACTGTTGAGAAGACCAAGAGTGGGGAATGAGAATACTCATCAAAATATCTAATTCTCCAACCAAGACTCATCTAAGAACAATCTTCTCTCAAGTCCATATCAAGTGAATGCCTCTTGAACTTCCTATTGAAACCAAATAATTTTCCCAACAAATACTTCTTTAATCCAAGAGAAATCAACATCACCACCATCTCTAAGTATCCATGAGCACCTATAACCAATCAATCCATACCAACTCCAAATGCAACATGGCAATATCATGAAGTATCCAGCTTATGATTAATGTGCTCAATACCAAGAAACTAAACTAAGATTAATGTCAAAGTTGAAACCATGGCGTCAGGAACATATACATGACAACATGATCTAACCATTTCAACCAAAGAGATAACATGCTCCATATGAACACACCATTAACATGTCACAACTCTAAGCATGTATTGAGAGTATACCATGACATAATAATAAAACCATTCTAACATCAAGGATAACATATCAAATGAAAGCATAAATGGCACCTTTACCAAGAACCCCATGAGTCCTCAAGATGCAACCATCTCTACACACCATGAAGAAAATCAGCTCCACATACCATGAAGAACCATCTCCACACACCATGAAGATAACCAAAAATTCCATAGGTCCTCAAGATCTAACTATCTTCACACACCATGAAGATAACCAAGCGCACCATGCAAATGTCAAAGATGCTTCTGTAGCAACAAGATCCAATACAAACCTCCAACATCTACAAACACTCAATAAATATATCAATGCCAATAAAAAAACTCCCACTCAATCATGGTACCGAGTCACCCATGGCATCATAAAATCCATCTCCTAAATGAAGATCCTTGAGGTCTACACTCACACAACCAAAGTGTTAGTACCAAGTGAAACCAAGATCTCCAAACCAAGAAGATACAAACCAAACTAAGAACTATTCCTATAATGCCACCTCATCATTGTCAAAAGCTCCTAGTAAACTGTGTATCCAAGCTATCCATGATATCATGATGAAAAAACTATCCTCTGACCATGAGAATCATCCAAGGCATCAAACTATCAAAGAACTCAAAGTGCACATCATGAGCTCTTCAAAAGAAACCAAATAACCATGATCTTCAACTAAGAAGATATACCACCATAACCAAATCCAAAATTCAACCCAATGGACATTAAGGATGTACCTATATATCCAATCATGGCATGTCAAAATCTATGAAATCATAATCACATCCACGAACCGAGTAATCGACTCTCAATATGTCCAACCTGTCAACATAGAATAGTCAACCACAATACTCCACCATGACTATACCTAGTAATAACATTTCATCCCTTCTACATGAAGAGAAATTAGAAAATTATGTGACCTATGGTTTAGAAAACCCAAATCGAAGACACCAAACTAAATATGCATCAATAATGAAAGATCAATGGGCAAAGACAACTCATAACCAAGCCATAAATGCAACCTGTAAGTATAGACCACTTACAACACTACACAACTTGTAGACCCAACAAGTCATCACACATATCCAAACCAAATATTTATCCATCTCATCATAAGACCAATCTGAAATATAAACTAAGTATACAATGACATCAAATCTTAAATCTCCAAAATAGACAATGTCATAAACTCACAATGCTACCATAGTCAATATATACCATAAACTGTTCAAATCAATATATCACCAAATAAATCATGCCAAACCTACATCAAATTCAAACCAATGTGTAGAGCTCTCCAAGAGCTTTCTATTGACTACTTGAAGTCAAAAATCTGACTCTATATACCCAAGTTATGCCCTAATTTGTGCTCAAAATAAATAACATCTAAATTTTATGCTTTTAAAATCTAACAAAATTTCAAAATCATAGAACCAAACCTATACCAAGTTTTAGTTCTCTGAATTAGCTTTCCAACACCTATAAGAAGTCTAAAATCCAATATCCTAAGAGAAAGTTATGGTTATTTTACTAAGATAGTATTTTTACCATTTTTACTACGATTTAAAAAAAATAAAATTGTGACACAAATCCTGATAGGATTAAATTTGATGGCCAACACAAGTTGAAACTAAAAAATTATTTCATTTCCTCTAAACATGGCCAAACTAGGGCATATTATATGTCAAAATTTATGTAAACATTGACCCGAATCCAATAGTAAGGTTTGTTTTTACCCAAAAAGTCATTTTTGCAAGCTCCCCCCCTAAAACCCTTATTTAAATGAAACATCTGAAAAAGTCCTTTTGTTCAAAAATTTCACATGCCCAAAAATCAACCAACATCCCATTATAACAAAAAACCCAAAACCCTTAGATCAGTAACAAATTACTCATATATCTTGCCCTTTCTTTTATCCTCTCATGCATTCCCATGGATTCAATCTAGGGTTACAATAATAAAACCATAGCTTTGATACCACTTGTAAAGAAACTTGCAACAAACAACATAACTATTTCCACATAACTCATAATAGATCTAAAATAGATTCGAAATTAAAATCCACATGCCAGAGAATAGACAACATACCCACAAAAATTGTGACACAAGATATTACAATTCTATAATGCAAAACTTGAGGTAGGATATACTTCTCTAGATCCCCCCCTTTCCTTTCATTTTAATCAATATAACTCTTTTTCACACTAAAATGAGATTTCCTCATAATCTAGACCTAATTTATAGATTTTGGGACCTATTTTGGAGTCACGAGATGGCCTTAGGGTTTTCTACAACTAATCATCAAGGGCATAGTGCACCCCTAATGTATCAGGGGTGCAATCTTTCCCCAATATGCCAATTAGGGTTGTAGTGCACCCATTATGATGTCCTATTGTGGGTCCTAACAATTTGTTAGTTCTCAAGGTTTGGTTTAGTGTTAGGTTTTTGAGCCTAGATGACTTGCAGGAGGAAATTTATCTAAATCCTATAGAAGAACCCTTAATTGCTACACTTGAGGGATACAAATGATGTATGTGTACTATCAAGCAAGGAAACATACTTACACTCAAGAAAGATCAAGAAAGCATTTATCATGTGAATAATCCATTGTGGATACCCCAATTTATCTTAGTACATTTGTAAGGTGGAAGAAAGGAGGCTTGGAAACATTATTTGAAAGAAGAGAATTATTTATCTTCCTCTTCACATTCTACTATTCAAACATTCAAGATTCAATCATAGAGTAGCAAACGTAGAGCATGAGTATGGCTTAGAGTACTTTACCCTTGTGGGCTAAATATGATTTCTATATTATTATTGGATATATGCATTATTATTTTATCCACATTCAAGCATGATGCTTCATGCTAGGGTTTCAAATCTAAGGATCTAGATCCTTGCAATTACACATTCAAATCTCATACATGAGCATCACACACTCTACATTTTCAAATTAATTATCCATGGAGGTTGAAACCACCAAAATGGGGGGTTCATTAAGGAAAAACCTTACATAGCCACCCAAGATCCAAAAATTTAGATATCAATAGATCTCAAAAGGAAAAGCTAGTTATGGATTAGAGTAACATTTTCACAATTTATTAGAACTATGAAATCAAAATTAGTTTCATGTTCATCAAGGGCACACTAAAACCTTGATGATCCATTTTCCCCTAAAGATATAGTTTTCCCTTGACATAATGTCAAATGATTTCTAGGTTTTCTCCACCTCGTTGTTTCAAGCCTAGATCTAGTTCTATTTACTTGACAACAATACAATACACATAAATCAAGGTTCCAAATTTCAAAACAAGAACCTTTATTCCTCTTTGTCAATTAATATTTTTAGAACTACTTATTTTCTTTACATTTTACATCTTTCATAGATCTAGAAGTAACTAACTTAGATCTCAAAGAAAAGTGTCATTCTTTTCCCTACCTTTATAATTGTTAGATCTTAGCTTGTGTTGATACTCTTTTATCACTTGGATTGCATTAACCTACTAAGATTTGACACCTTTAAAGGTTGTTATGAAAGAATACCCTTCCTTGGACTCCATGCTTTTGAGGTATGTATGGTTATGTGATGAACTTAGGGTTAGTCGCCTTGATGTACATTTCCTCCTATACAACCATGAATTTGATAGGAGAGAGAAATGGGCATAATGAATATGACATAAGAAAAGGGTGAAATGGTAGAAGAAGGCAAGGAAAAATGATACATATAAGTTCATAGATAGATTGGAAGGGATACCAGACTAGACCCTATGAGTAGGGGTCATAGGTTTGCTCTAAGAAGACTAGACATGAATTCAAATGGGATAATTTTGTCATGGGTAACTATGTCCTGGCATCATAGATTGAATGTAAGCACTCATAATACAAAAGAAGTGCACAAGAGAAGGAGATACAAAGAGAGAAGAGTTCTTTAAAGTGCAACCTAGTGAGAGAAATTTTCGTAGAGAGAGAAGAATAGTGACACAATGTTTATAACAACCAAAGGTAAAGGTGAGACTAATGAACTCACCAAGTTTACAAGGGGATCAATGCATCTTTGAGGAAACACACCAGAGATCTATAAGGTAAGATAGTACCATATTTTAGATCTTATACATTAAATTTATCTCTTACCATTGCATCTATTTGTTAACATTTAACAAGGAAGGTCTCATTTGAAAGATTTTGTTAAAATCTTCTAATAAGGCATCTCTTAGAAGGAGACTTTTAAATAGTTATCTCTCATATGTTTGAGTGTTGGTATTTTCATTTGATAAGTATGATAATGAAGTTTTGTCATTGATTTCAAATACCTAAGGACTATTCATCAATCTGATAAGAACACTCCTTATTGGTACCAATAAAGAAAATACACTATCAAAGAATGTAAGTATAGTTATCAGAGATCTAACTATCAGAGTAAAGTATTGAAGACATTAAGAATAACATCAATTTACTAAGGTAGTTTTATTAATTGGTAGCCAATAATAGGCACGAAAAGTAGATTAACCCTAAATTCTATGGTCAAAATTGTGTGTAGGATTATTAGGAGAAATGATTAAAGATTGGGATGTAGAAAAAATAATAGAAGAGGAAGAGATAGAAAAAAAGGAGTATAGTGAAAATATTACCACAAAGAAAAAACATAGCATAAAGAGATCTAACAAGATTAAGGTAGAAGTGGGAATCATGTCAAGTTATCTTGTACAAATACTTAACCAATTTTTACAAGATTTGTTTAATCCTTTGATCAAGTTATTCTTTAATAGGACTCATAAGTTTTTGTATTAACTTTTTTTAAAACCTCTAACAAGGTGAATGTACAAACAAGAATGATTAAAATCTTATAACTAAGTAATCTTGATAGACTAATGATACAATTGACATTGTATTAATCACTTTTTATAGGGTGAGTTTCTTAGAAGGAAACATTATTATAAGCTAAATCAACAACCTTTTTTACTATAGTGAAAAAGTTTTAGGTACCATCCCCACTAAATTTTTTTTCATTTGACCAAGGATATTTTGTGATACCAAAATTCATGTGTTATATGTGAATTTGGTATGTGTTAGTATTATTTAATTTCATACATATGAATTGTTATGTTATCATTCTATTAGCTACATTCAAAAGGTTTATCGAGCTAGGAATATTAAAGACTATCATTTAATGAGGAGAACATTATTTAATGGTTGAATTTAGACAAGTACTTATTCATGCTTCCTCCCTCCCATAGAAATTAACCTTTCCAACAAATAATTAACAATTGGTATCAGAGATTAGTTATCTTGAAGGAAGTTTAATAACTTGAGAGTAGATCCAAGAACATGGAAAGGTATAAGAAGGAAAAAGAACTTGAAGAAGCCCTAGATGAGGCTATAGCTCAAAATGAAGAATTAAAGTAAAAATTGAACATCTCATTAACAAAGGGAAAGGAATTATTGAAAAAATTACAAACAAGTCTTGAAGATCTTGAAGAAATTTCCTAGAATAGTATAAGTTTTGAGGAAGTTGATGAAGTAGTAGTGTATTTTTTAGACATAAATACTATTCTAGAGGAAAATTTACAATAGGCTAAAAGGGAATGTGAAAGTCAAGAATGAAGGTTGTCAAAGACAAAAAGAAAAACTTGAAGCTGATAAGAGAAATATGGAAAAAAGATTAAAGATAAGGATAATGCCATTCTTGAACTACAACATGTAAATAATACATTAGAAAATAATATGAATGATAAAAATGAAGAAAATAGAAAGATCCTTGTTGAGAATGAAAGATTGAGAAAAGAAGCAAAAGATTTGAAAAACAAATTGTAGGTAGAACAAGAAATTGCTAGGTTTGACCTAAGTATGAAGAATATTGATGAACAAACTAAAAGGGAAAAGGAGATATGAAGATACAACTAGACTTGGCTATACCAATAATGGTAAATTTTGAAATTGGTGAATCATCCAAGGCTACCACTATCATACCCATAACAACCTAAAACAATAACACTCAAATTATCTCTTTTTCATAAGATGATCACAAAAAATCTATAGATTAGTTAATGCTACAAGTTATTAATTCCTTTTCCAATATCTTTTCATTCAAAGAAAAGCATTAAATAATAAAAAATAGAACACATTTACTCAACAAGAATATCTTGAATTGTGTTTTATTTAACATTGCTTTTATAACATAAATATGTTACTTCTTCATTTTATTAATGCTACAACTAAATCTCAAATGAAACCCAATGAAAAGTACATTTTTACAAAAAATAAAAGTGTTGACCTTATGACAAGACATATTTTCAATTAGTGAAAAAATACTTAATTCATCCAAGAAAGTCAATTAATACTACAACTGAGCTTTCCATTAGAAATCATGTTTTAGTGTAGCTCAAGCAATTTAGGGATATCCAACGTAAACTGATCTCCATAGTAGAAACCAAGTTCTCACTATGAACCAAGTTCATAATATTGATCAAGTTCTTAGTATGAATTGAGAAACTAGTTTAATTTAGTATGCTTCAGTGTTACCCAGACATCCAATGCTAATTGAGTGCTAGAGTATCACCCAAGCTCACTATATTGCCTGAGCATCAGCATAACACCAAAGTGTGTAGTGCATTTGGAGCATCAACATTTGACCGACTTGAACGTATAATATGGTTATTGTGAAGATATTTCTTGTTTGATTTAAATTGGAATGGAGATATTGTTTGATATATATATATATAATGAAGGAAAATTAGTTTTTATAAAATAGATGTGAAATATGAGAAATATGAAGATGGTATAAGAAAATAAGGAATATCAAAGATTAGTTTGATTAGCAAGCTACCTAGAAGTATAAAGGGAAATAAAGAGACTCATCCATCACAATCATGTGCTCATATTATTAAAAGGTTCCATTTCAGAAAAAAGAGTTGCAAAGCAAATATCAACTAATAATTCATCCTATCAGGCACATCAGTCAAATCCTTTAACCAAGTGGACCTGATAATATTTTTTTGAATCTCATAATAGAGTATATACTTCATTGTATTGCAAAATACTTTCACAAGGTGGACCTAATAGTCCTTCATACTCCTAACAATAAAGATCACCAAAAGTGATCAATTATAAGCCCTAACAAGCCAACTATAATACTGCGATAGAGAATAATTGTGGGTTTCATCCCTACCCCAGTTTTACATTCTCCTTGGAGGGTTTTTGGGTTACCAAATATTGTTTCAAATTTTTATGGTGTCATTTCTCTATTTCTTTATGTTCATGCATGATAGTAGATTAGATAATCTAATGAAGTAATGCAAAAGTATTCTAAGTAAAAGGTTTAAGTGATTCCTAATTCATCCCCCCTCTTAGTCACCTATTTGTCATTACATTTCCAAAAATCAATATCAGAGGCATAACAACTTGAGAGAAAATATATGAGGAAATAGAAGTGTATAAATTAGAGAAAGTTGTTAAGAATGACACGCTTGATCTACATATGGCTATGGAGCAAGTCAAGAAACTAAAGGAGAAACTCACTCACTTTCTAAAAAGAAGAAAAGAATTGACTATACAGATAAATGAAAATCTCTACATAGAAGAAAGAATTGAATACATTTATACAGAAAGAAGTCCAGAAGAAGCAAATGTATTCATAGAAAATCTAATAGTAAGAAATGCTACTCTGCAAAAAGAAGTAAGAAAATTGGAAATAGAATAGGAAATTCACTTGATCAGGCTATGTGAAGTTATGGAACAAAATAACAAATCAGTAAATGATAAAAGAAATGGTGGATGAAGAAAAAATGTTACTTGCTATAAGATTAGAAGAAAAGACCAATGACAACCAATAGCTATCACAACATCATGTAGACATGATAAATCAGCTAGATGATGCAAATCAGGGAATCAACTATCTAAGAGTAGAAAATGATAGACTCCAAAATGAACTAAGAGCTAAAAAGGAACTCAATAAAAGAAGGTTTATGTCACAAGAAAGTGTGAATCAATTATATGAACAAACTATGAATATACCTAAAGGCACTACTGGCTTAAGACATACAACTCAAGGAAAATCTTCATAGCAAGGAGCACAGAAAAAAAAAAGGCCTACATGTAACAATTGTGGAAAAATAGGTCACACATCAAACATTTGTTGGAGTAACACTATGAAACCCAATTTCAAAGATCAATGCTATAATTGCAACAAGTATGGTCACAAGGCTAATGAATGCAAAACTAGATCATCGTTTGAAGGGAACTATTTCTCATTTCACAAGCATGGTAAAAAATCTTTAGAGTGCAAATGAAATCAATGAAAATTAAATAATCAATAGAATAAAACAAGACAAAGAATTTTTTGCTGGGACAACATATGAGAAAGATCTCATCTATGTGGAGAATATGGTCACATTGGAGTAAATTGTTTAAAAAATCACTTCAAGAAAATCAATACTAATGTGATATGTTATGTATGCAAAAAGATAGGTCATCTGGAAAGAAATTGTATGAATAGAGCCACGACAAATTTTGGCGAGGAAAACAAAGGGAAATCAAAGATTGAAGAGATCAAAACTTAGATGACTCAAAAATGGGTAAGGAAATCAGAGGAAAACACAAGGAAAGACAATGAAGCTATTATAATCTAAACCAATGAGTAGTGTAAGATGTCCACATCCAACAAAGAAGTCAAGAAGATGAATGGAGATGAGAATTGAAGGAAGATCCCACATCAATATCAGTTAAGCAAGAAAGAATACGCATATGCAATTACACAAGGTTAAAGCAAGATATGTTCAAACTTAGTTATAACCTAGTTCTAATTGAGTTGTCAATCATCTCTGAGTAAGGTTAAGTTAGAAACTAGTTCTAATTGAGTTTTTTGATGATTAGATCATGTCAAGCTTATGATTTAAGGACCTTGTATGATTTTTTAATGAAATATAGGGCTATACAACCACACAATACACATGACAATGTTGGTTCTCATTGGACTTCCCCTAAGAGTATCCCAACTTCTAGGTACTTTAAAGATTGATCCTTTCTTTTATAATATAATATTATTACTCATAATCAAATGCGCTAACTTGTCATCTAGTCCCTTGCAATAACTAATAATCCCATTATTATTTTGCAGGAAATAATCTATTTCATGAAAAACTTAGTGATGAATGTTTGCACGTATTTGGACCAACCATATGCATAGGATATCATATTTTGATTTCATTGCTAGATTCGATTTCCTTGGATCCATTTCTTCAAGTAAATTAAAAGTTAGCTTCAATTCATTTATGAATCTAACAGTTTTTCTTTTCTTAAAAGGTGGAATTTACAAACTAAATAGTTAAAGGATAAACTCATTAATGCTATGATAACACCTTTTTGGATCCAATATCTTTCAAAAACTTAGGCTACTTGAGAAAGAGGTTCAAGATTTAAATTATAATAGGTACAACTAAATGACCCAAATAGATCACAACCATTATTATGTCTTACACGTTCGCATGGAACCAACATTTAAGTGATCAATGACATTCTCTACAATTAATATGTTGTCTAATTTGTGTATCATAGAAAATTGATCCATGAATATTTGAAAATGTTTCAAGACATAATTGGGTTTGAAATATCAAAAAATGTAGCTATGATTTCTTTACATCTTGAGAATATGTACAAGACCATTTTAACCAAAAGAAAATTCAAATGAAAATGGCTTTGGAATGGTTGTTTGCTCCAAGAGTTGATTAGATGTATAGTTATTATAATTCATTAGAGATGCAACATATGTATAGTCTTCTTTGTTTCTCGTATTAAAATGTCAATATGAAAAGACCCCACATTCTAAAATTTGGATATACTAAAAAAAAGATAGAGATTCAACAGACAGTGTGAATTGATTTAGAGATCTATGAAATGCATTCAATCAATCAATCTATTGAATGCCTATGAATATATCTAAGTTGTGTTTTCCAATTTATATTCCTAATGAAAAGCTATGCATCTAAACTAGAATTTAGCATCATCAAAAGAATAAATGAAAATTTTGAAACTCATCTAAATAATTAATGCATCACAATAAAGCTAATAATTTTAATCCACATGACTCTGTTTACATGTACAACTAACAAGTTTCAAAGATTGAAATTTAGTTTTGTAATGGGCACCCTAGAAATGCCCATTAATTGAACCAACTGCCGAAATAGATTTTTATGCAAACTGAAGATTGGACCGATGCTAAAATTGTATTAGTTCTCAAAATGATAAAATCAAGTACAAAGCAATGTATTGCAAAGGCCAAACCCTAATGAAATGATGTCTAGAATGTTACAAGAGAGGATGAACATCCTCTATTGCTAAGAAAAAATATGTGACTCACACATTCAAGTTCTTATCAAATGTCATTCACAAAAATTTGATGCTCAACAATGAGACTCTCACCCCTATTTATCCTTTTCTTTCACCCATCTAGAAGGAACTAAAATATTAATTAATTGCAAGTGCTAGAAGCTTCCCCCTTCCAATAATTAATGCACTCTCTAGGAACTCCTCCCTTGCAATACAATAATTAATTCTACTTCTAGAAAATTAAATTACTAGAGGCTTCCACCTTTCCAATAATTAATACACAATATAGAAGCTTCTCCCTTGTAATACAATAATTAATTAAATTAATTAAATATAAAGTCACCTTTAATTTTTAATTTTAATTTATTTAATGATTTTATAAGAAATTAATTTAATTTCCTCTTATGCTCCACTTAGACTTTGGAGAACGTGAAGGATAAAAGATAGGGTCATTACAGTATGCTCTCCTTGAAATTGCTTGTCCTCAAGCAATCTCAAACCTATTTGCTGTAGCACTTGCTCACTCTCCCAAGTAGCATCTTCCTCTAGTAGATATCTCCATTTGAATAAATAATCTTTAATCAACCTGCTTCATAGAGTCCTTTCCCTAGTATCTAGAATAGCCTTAGGAATTAATACAAGCTTTCCCTCCTCATCTAATGGTGGTAATTCTGCTAAAGGCACAACTTTCTAACTGATGGCTTTCTTAAGCCTTGACACATGAAACATGTTATGCACCTGACTACCCTCTGGAAGCTCAATCTCATAAGCAACCTTTCCCACCTTGTGAATTACTCTGTAGGGGCCATAAAACCTAGGCTTCAACTTCTCTGCTCTACTTTTCTTGAGTGATGACTGTCTATATAATTGTAGCCTCAGGTAAATCATATCCCCAACCTCAAAACTGTGCTCTATCCAGTGTTGGTCAACATACAATTTTTGCTGATTTTGGGCTTGCTATATATTCTCCTTGAGAACCCTCAAAATATCCTGACTATCCTACAAGAAGTGTTTTGCTTTCGAAACTCTACTATCCCCCAAAACTAGATCCATGAAACTAGGTGCTTCATAACCGTACAGTGCCATGAATGGAGTCATCTTGATGGATATATGATAAGTGGTGTTATAATAGTACTCTCCCATATGTATCCATTTGACACAAGCTCTCTATTGTACAGTCACATAGTTCCTTAGATATCCTTCCACCCATTTATTCACAATCGCTATCTTCCAATTTGTCTATGGATGATAACTAGTGCTAGGTGTAAGATCTGTACCACACAACCTAAATAGTTCCTACCAAAAAGTACTCATGAATTTATTGTCCCAATCACTGACAATGAAACTAGGTAGCCCATGTAATCTAAATATCTCTCTGAAGGAAGAGAGGTAGCCCATGTAACCAAAAAGTAGTCATGAATTTACTATCCCAATCACTGACAATGAAACTAGGTAAGCCATGTAACCTAAATATCTCTAGGATAAACTCATTAATCTAAACTAATGAGTCATGTAAGACATCCACATCCAATGAAGAAGTCAAGGAGATGGATGGAGCTGAGAATTGAAGGAAGATCCCACATCAATATCAGTTAAGCAAGAAATAATAATTTAATCACGCATATGCAGTTACACAAGATTAAAGCAAGATATGTTCAAACTTAGTTATAACCTAGTTTTAATTGAGTTGTTAATCATCTCTGAGTGAGGTTAAGTTAGAAACTAGTTCTAACTGAGTTTTTTGATGATTAGTCATACCACCTTGCCAAGTCATACCACCTACAAATGTATGATGCATTTATGAGACCCCAATATTTTGAAATTTTCATAAAAGGAAAAATTGAGGGTTTATTCCTTTACTGGCATTCAAAATTTAGATTGTGCAAAGTGATTTTGTGCCCCCAAGTGATCAAGAGTGAATTATTATTGGAAATAAAGTTGCAAAAAAAGGTTGTCTATTGTTGTGGATTCTTCATACTAAGCATTGTGCCATCTAGCTCCAACACAAAAGTGAAGAAGAGTTCTGAGATGTTGTTAAAGAATTCAATATGAGAAGCACCAAAATTCAAGCTTTACCCTATGATTGCTGAGCAGAAAGATCTATTGGGAGCTCACTTAGCTATTCCTCCAAAGGTACTATTGATAAATGTTATCAGATCATTCTATCATTGTACGATTCAAGGGTTAGGTTCATTTGAGCTAAATGAAGCATTATGTGAGAATGGAGTACTAAAGCCTAAACACAAACATTTGGTAGTCAAGGGTATGACTCATGCCCTATACATGTTGTGGAATTTCTAAGTGAAATGGGTTTGATACATTCTTAGTAGGGTTCATGACATGTCGTTCTAGCTTGAGAAACCTATCAAGATCACTAAGAAGATGATCCACTGAGTTATAGGTTGCCCAATGTTGGACATGGAATGGAATGGCTTCAAACTCCCATCCTTACCCTTCCTAAAAACCTAAAAACTCCTGTTCTTGGGTCTCCCTGGAAACTTGCAAACTCCCATTCTTGGGTCTCCTTCTCCATAGGTTTGGCAGCCTCTGAAGAATAACAAAGAAATGAGCAAAAATCAAGTTCTAGAATCAGCCCAAAATGCCTCCAAACTCCTTAAAAGAGGGCATAACCCTAACTCATGTCCAAGAGGGGTTAATAAAATATATTTTAATAATAATTTTCATTTATTAGTCCATTAGCTTCCAAAGATTATCCCCTTTTTCCGAAACTTCACCTTTTTGGGCGTGCCTACCTTAGAAAAGATTATTATTTTTAATTATTTGAAAAGGGAACATGACAAGTCCTCCCCTTCCAAATATTGCTTGTCCTTAAGCAATGGCTAAACAATAAACCAATCAATCCACCTGGATCCCAAATGTAGTCATGAAATATACTATTGTCAATTAACACAGGCTCCTGCAATATCCTCTGCAATATAACCAAGAGGAATCCATAATCAAATTGACAATTACTGCTCAACCAAACTCCAAAGTCACAACTTCCACAGTCAGAAACCCACGAGACACAAACTCTTAGAATATCAAAACCCAAGTAAAGTGGACAAATCAAACTACCAACACAGTAAATACCATCAACGCATTCCACTGGCCTATACAGAATGTACAATCCAACTCTGCAACAATGGTGAATGCTCCCAAATGAAACTGTACCAAGTATAGAGAATCCACACACTATACAACTCCTACAGTCAACACAACTCTGTAGATCATCGACCACTATCTCATAACCATAACTCCCATTCACCCCTGATGGTGAAAAGCCATCACAAGATAAACAACAAGAATTGGAACCCAAACCAAATTTTCCTGCCATCAACTCCTCAACACAAGGATCAAATGCTAACTGATGTACATACCTTGCAATATAATGTTGATAAAAAAAACCAACCTCAATCAACAACTCACCATGAACAAGTGATACAACCCACTGTGACTAATCACCAGCTAAGTCAGGAGATGTCATAGCCAAAGGAGTAGAATCAATAACAACACCGGCTAAAGCATCACTCTGAAACTCCTACTCTAAGTCATGTATTATCAAGCTGTCAACTGCAAAACCTATCGCCATGTCATGCCCATCACAACTCTCATCCTGAGGCGTTAAACTATCCCATAATTGATGATAAGTACTAGGAACTAAAGTACATTTCTGTATCATCATCTCATCAACATGGTCATCAAAGGTAAATTGATGAGCATACCTCACAATGTAATGCTGATAGAATGCGCCAATCTCAGTCAGTGGCTCAGACTGCAATCCAGATGTAACTAACTGCAATCGATCACTAACCAAGTTGGAATTGACTACTACCTCTAAAGACATCGCCAAGGGAGTAGTATTACTAGCAGGAACTATGCCAACTATCAGCTCACCAACATCACACATGGTCTTTGATACAACATCTCTAGTCTTCGTGCCATTAGTGCTAGAGGTCACCACCATGTCAGGCATACCACAACAATTTGCTGCAGCACCCAACTCAACTAAACCTGACTCTAGTGGGGATGAACCCGATATGCCAATGTTAGTATCAAGGATGGATGCATCCCCATCTCCACTATCTTTGACAACCTCGACCATGGACATCCTCAGATCATCAGACACCACAGCTTGTGACTCTACAGAATCTAGTAAAGACTATAGTTTCTCTAACTCCATGGTCACCTTAGCCAAATGAAACTGTGACTCCTTGAAAGCCAACTGTGTACTCTCAAGAATCTCAGAATTCACCTCAAGCTACTCAGTAAGCTCACTCACCTCATCTTCCTTGGCCAACAATGCATCATATGTTGTATTGCCCCACTCCATAAGATAATCTTTGTCGACTACCAACTGCATATAATCCTGTCTTAGAATTTGGATAGCCTCCCATAAAGAGTGGAACTTTGTCAAGGAAAGATAACCACCTCCCTGCTCATCACTAGTAGGAGAACCCCATCCATAAACTGCTAACAATTGATGAGCAGCATCGAAATGTTGGCAAGCGATAGCAATGTCTCGCTCACTAACTCTCAACTGATTAGACACATGATGGCACTGGCTTGACTATCTCCTACAAACCTCCTCTGATGCACTATCTAAAGGAGTATCCTCAAACTTACTAGTCTCTAGATTATTACCATCCATATCCTATGAATCAACTCTAAAGCTCATATCAACAAACGGAGTATCAAAAACTGTAGCACTACTGTCCAACTCCTTTGTACCCAAAGAAACTAAGTCTTCAAAACTGCCCACTACATCCTCCTGGATGTCATCAATGCCAATATGATCCTGGGACTCATCTGTACACACTACCAAATATGAAAGATCATCAACACATTCCAGCAAGTATGGTCGACTGGATATATGAACAAAGCCCAACACCAGTGTATAAAAACTAATACCAACATCGAAAAAGCTGCTAGCACAAGAAAAGACAACACCGTGCAATTTGCTAATCAAATCCATGATAGCACCCAAACAAACACTGCTACCAAAAAGTGTTAAAGATCTCCTGTCAACTAAATCCCAAATGCCAATATAACAATCTCAAGTCCATATCTGTAAACTAGAATTAGCTGGTAACTCAAGCAAAATCCTCACTTGAGTAACATGACCAATACCAACTAACTCCACATACCTGTCATGATGAGATAATGAAGTCACAATACTATCTTCACTCACCTTCAGCTGGCGGGATAAATCATGTGAAGAACTACTAGCCTCAACCTCATGTGACGAAGCATCTAACTGTGCCTGGTACTCTCTCTCAAAAAAGTCATGAATGCTTAATGTCTGCTCATCTCTACCAGGTATCTCACCATCATGCACAACAACATCCTCATAATCATCATCCTTGAGGTCAAATCTATCTATCACTCTTTGACTAAAATCATCAAATGAAGTTATCTGATCATGACCTTGAGTAGTCATTCCATGATACCACCAATCATAAGCTGCATCTTCCAAGTGTAGACTTGTAATTTGAATAGTATCACTCTCCTTCATGGGGTTAAGTGTGAAGAAGGTCTATAATTTTTGTAGCCATGCTCTAGCTGAAATTTTATTTGTTCCATCAAAAGTATTTGCTATAAACTTGCTTATTTTTATTTTTGAGCTCTCTTCCACTTATGTCATGCTCCCTTCTGTACTCTTTGTTGGGCATCAAAGTGTTCATCATATCCACATATTCTCTAAAAGGAACTAAATTGCGAAAGTCGTCATCTAAACCATTTTAAGTAGCTCTTAATGCAATCAAGTTACTTGTAACCTCTTCCATGGGATTAAGGGTTGGATTTGGCACTGGTGGCTCATCTGCATGCAAAAAAATAGTTTTTGTTGATTGAGAGGGTGTGAGTTTCAGATTTCTTGACTCCTTTGAAGTGCTCCCTTTCTCATTAATAGATGCAACTCCTTGTAATTTTTCTGTCAATATTCACAAAGCCTCTCTAGTTTCTGCCAAACTATCCACTATTTGCTTCTGAGTATTTTGGATGTCTTGAAAGAATTTCTTTGCCATGCATCTAGATTAGCCATATTTTTTCCTTCCTTGGATTTTATACTCTTACTTTCAACTAGAGGTTTGATCAAAATTTCTTTATTCTTTTCTCGCTGTAAATATCTCTTTTCTCTTTCACTTAGTTGCATGCAATCATAAATTTTGACATGCAGCTGATTAGAAGCAACATGAAACCACCAAATTCACCAAGAACTAACATGCAAATGATTAGAAGTAGAATGCAACCATAAATTTTGACATCTAGCCGATTGGAAGCAACATGCAACCATAAATTATGACATGCAAGATTTGGGTAGTTATCAAAACTGACATGCAAGATCTAGGTAATTGTCAAAATTGACATGCAAGATCTGGGTAGTTGTCAAAACTGACATGCAAGATCTGGGTAGTTGTCAAAACTGACATGCAAGATCTGAGTAGTTGTCAAAATTGACGTGCAAGATCTGGGTAGTTGTCAAAACTGACATGCAAACTTCTACAAACCCTCAAGCTGGCAAGATCATGGCTCTGATACCACTGAAATGTCCCTTTCTCTGATTTTATATGATATTTCATGCCTCCAATCAGATTTCCAAAATCAAACAACTAATATCACAAAGATCCACCAAATTTCTCAAGAAACCCCAAATTGGGTATGCCGAAAATAGTGCCAAAAGCTTCACAGCTTCACCTATTATTAATAAATCTGAAAGTGGACATTTTTACAAAAATTTGAGCAGCATAACAGCTTAAAAATGACATTTCTAGATCTATATAACATGCACACAATAGCTCCCAAATGGAGGACAAAAACAATGCTCATCGGGCTTTCGAAAATAGCACAAAATAGCCCGAAATCACCACAAAAACTTAATAATCTATCACAAAAGTATAATCATATCCAAATAGATATTTTTAGCTCTATTTTAACATCTTAATTTCTGAAATATGGCAGCAACCCAAACTGATATGAAATACTCAACTGGAAACACCAAACTCTAACAAAATATACACCCGAAAATCCACAAATCTGCACTATTCAGCACAAAGGCAAACTCTGCATGAGCATGCACATGGAATGGCTTCAAAATCCTATCCTTAGCCTTCCTAAAAACTTAAAAACTCTTGTTCTTGGGTCTCCTTCTCCACAGGTTTGGCAGCTTCTGAAGAATAACAAAGAAATGAGCAAAAATCAAGTTCTGGAATCAGCCCAAAATGCCTCCAAAATCCTTAAAAGAGGGCATAACCCTAAATCACATCCAAGAGGGGTTAATAAAACATATTTTAATAATAATTTTCATTTATTAGTCCATTAGCTTCCAAAGATTATCCCCTTTTTCCGAAACTTCACCTTTTTGGGCCTGCCTGCCTTAGAAAAGATTATTATTTTTAATTATTTGAAAAGGGGACATGACATCATTTTTCACCAAGGAAATAAAGGATAAACTGACTGAGATTGATGAAGACTTGAAGTAAAATGCTAGTCAGTTAGCACTTGACCCAAGCTCTAGCTCTAATAATTTTTTGAAAGTCAAATTTTTGACAGATTTATAGGAAGAATTACTAAGGGAGAAAGCCAAAATTAGGGCAATAGTATCAGACATCCAAAGTATGATACTCCTCACATGGATCTAATGCAAAAACATCTTGCACATTCAAAGACACTAGTTCATGACACAAAATTTTTAGTTGTAGATTTCATGATGGAGTTATCAGTTGAACTCTAGATTGAACTACACATTTTGAAGATATTGAAAGAAAATTGGGATTAAACTATGTCTTTAATTTTGAAGGTTCATTATGACTTCCTCATTCATTTTGGTATAACCTTGTAAAACTATATGTATGGCATTCATAACAAAAATAAGGGGGAAAATATAGTAGATAATATACAAGAGGGAGAATATAGAGGAAAATGTATAGAGGAATATTTAGAGTGGAAATGTATATGCATCTATAAAGTATATGATCATATATATAGATAAACAAAAACATTTAAAAACCCCAAAATTTAATTCCATTATGACCGAACCACAATTTTTAGTTCAAACCGAGTTGCAAAACTAAGCACATGGAAAGGGGGAGTTTAACATTAAAAAATTTACTAAGAGATTTTAGATTGTTGAAAGAACTAAACAAGATAAGTGATTTTTTATTAATGCTAAAGGGGGAGATTGTTGACCCTACAAAAAGACATATTTTCAATTAGTGACAAAACACTTAAGTCATCTAGGAAGGTTAGTTAATACTACAATTGAGCTTTCCATCAGATAACATGTTTCAATGTAGCCCAAGGAGTTCAAGGATATCTAGTGTAAACTAATCTCCCTAGTGGAAACCAAAGTCTTAGCATGAACTAAGTTCACAATATTCATTGAGTTCTTAGTATAAATCAAGCTACTAGTTCAATTTAGTATACTTTAGTGTCATAGGAGTGCTAAAGTGTTACCCAAGCATCCAGTGCTACCCGAGTGCCAGAGTATCACCTAAGTTCACTATGTTTCCTAAGCATTAGCATAACACCAAAGTGTAGAGTGTGGCTCGAGCATCAGCATTTGGCTGACTTGAAGGCATAATTTGGTTATTGTGAAGATATTTCTTGTTTGATCTAACTTGGAATGGAGATATTGTATATATATATATATATATAGAATGTATGTATATATATAAGGAGGGAAAATTAGTTTGTCTAAAATACAAGCTGTAAAATATGAGAAATGTGAAGATGGTATTAGCAAATAAGTAATATGAAAGATTTGTTTTATTAGAAGGATACCTAGCAGTATAAAGGGAAAAGAAGAGACTCATCCATCATAGTCAAGTGATCATATTATTCAAAGGATCTATTTTAGAAAATAGAGTTTTAAAGAAAAGGTCAATCTACTAATTCATCCTATCAGGTGCATCAATCAAATCCTTTAACTGGGTGGACCTAACAGTCCTTTTTTGAATCTCCCAATAGAGTACATACTTCATTGCATTATAAAATTCTTTCACAAGTGGACCTAACACTCCTTCATACTCCTAATAGAGTAGATTACCATAAGTGATTAATTGCAAGCCCTAATAGGTCAACTTTATTACCACAGTAATGAAGCATTGTGGGTGTCATCCCCACCCTAATTTTACCTTCTCCTTGGAGGTTTTTTGGGTTACCAAATATTGTGTCAAAGTGTTATGGTGTTGATTTATTTATTTCTTTATGTTCATGCATGATAGTAGATTAGGTAATCTAATGAAGTAAAGAAAATGTATTGTAAGTAAAAGATTTAAGAGGTTCCTGATTCTCCCCTCCCCACTTGGTCACCTATTTATCATTGCATTTCCAACAAAAAGTTCCATTATTACATTTCTTTTCACACATAATGGTTACACAACTTCCTCATATAATAATGTAGGAATCAAATGAAAATTTTAGACTTAAATTCCTTTCTAATAATAATCATGTCATACAAGTCAAAAACCATGATTAACAATATCACATTAAATTACCTCATAATCTAAATAATTAAAATATCACTTGTACGTAAGTACTCAACATATCAAAGTAATCATGGCATCTATATCATAAGATAAATAAATAAGCATGTACTAGCATGATTAGTCACATCACATGAAACCACCACTTCAATTGAATAATATCATACAACTTCACACTAGAATCACACATAATGTTGAATTCCTAGCCATATTAGAATCCTTCTATCTAGTGCATATTTTTCTCATAATACTACACTTTTCGAGTTAATCGACTATAAAACATCTATTGGTCCAACTGGAATTGAGAGGGAGTTGAATATGTATGGTTATTTTCACAAAATCTGCCAATTACTATTTGTTGGTGAGTAGATTTGTCTTCTCACAAATATTCTCTTCAATTGGCTCTATTACCCTTTTGAAGATAATATAACTTCGCTACATTTGGTCAACCATATGCTAATTTATTCCCTCTTAATTGCATAAGTTACAACTCCCTTGTTGGATTTAAAATGAATCTCTATTTGAAACAAACATGGATACTTTGAACCAGAAAGTATAAAAGTAGTCGTACTTATTATTAGATAAGTGACTTTGATAAATACATTCTTGAACTAATCACAAGAACTTAGAGGAATAATAAAGCTTTTTAGGTTATCATGAAAACCATTAAAGTACATTACTAAATATGACAATTGAACTTCAACTATAGAACTTTCAGAATGATAAGATAGTTCAACATATGAAAGAAAATATTTACAAAATAAATATCCCATTCATTAACATGAACATAGAATATTAAAATGGTAATACTATCTTCTATTATTATCAAACTTCAAAATTCTAAGATAAGTTTCATCCATATGAAGTTCAAATAGTTTGAGAAAAATAGAGAAAAAAAGTATTAGTTAAAAAAAGATATAGTATTTTCCCCAATATCTACCTCTAACCCTTATGTATGTTTAGTTCAACATATAAATAGTTTTAGATTTCTAAGAGCCTTACAACCTGACCTTCTGGAGATAGTTAAGATAGTTATAAAAACTATTAGTGTATAGTCCCTTGTCCCCAAAGTTTAAACATATCAAGAAATATAAAATATAGCCAAATTAAATAGGCAACTCAACCCCTATTTAATCAACTTGATCATCATGTCTAATGGTCTCACATGTAAGCTTCTAGCTTGGGAACATGCTCACTAATTCTTGGATGGCACCTATACTTGGATTCTTCAAACTTGAGATTCTCATCTTCCACGTGTCCTTGTCTCATCTCATCTTTATAATCTAGTTTGTGTAACTAGGAAGGTGAGTTGTATACAATCTCAATATCAACTCCACCTATGCAACCTTAGTAACAATTCACATTCAAATCAATGCCTCCATGGTGTGAGCTCAGATGGTGTATCATGATTGGCAAGTTGTGATCCAATGTAAATAATTAATACATTTATCAACAATATATACATATAAATATGAGAAAAATACTGAGAAGTCTTAATCATTCATTTTCATACATATAAATATATTAACTTTAAAGTCTTAAGCAAATATATAATCATTGTTTCCTTAAAACAAATATAACAACTTGTATTTTTGGAACTTAATATCAAATTCAGTAATTGCTAAAGTATTCAATTTGAAATAAAAAGCAATTGACTTATTTACTTGATCAATAGATCCAATAGAAGAACCTTGTGCACTCATTTCTTGAAGTCATTCAACCATGACTATATAGCATTGTCTATAGGTGGTTTTCTTGTCCTCTTTAGAAGTTTTTTTTTGAAACTCCAACACCTATATTTTTGCTTAGTATCATAAAAAAAATTTGTAGTCAATTTCATCAAAGACCAAATTGTTTACAATTTATAAATATTTTCATATGCTTTTCATTTACTTATACTTACAATTCGTGCAACAAGTTTTGAATATCCACCTGAGTCGAGCTTGTGTTGCTTGTGCTTCTATTTTCTTGATTTAGTTGTCTTTGACATGTCAAACAACCTATGTGAAGTTTAAAATATGTTAGATCACATAAGTATTAAGAGTAATTAGTACATAATTTCATTCTTAATATTATGACATACCTTCTTTCCTCGGGTGGTACTATTTCTCCACCATGTCTTGCACTTTTCTTAGTGACATCCTTTTTAAGATTCTCCCACTCAATAATAGGAATATAGGAGGGTCACTCATAATAAGGGTTGTGATCCATTTGGGTCATTTAGTTGTACCTAATATAATTTAAATCTTGAACCTCTTTCTCAAGTAGCCTAAGTTTTTGAAAGATATTGGATCCAAAAAGTGTTGTCATAGCATCAATGAGTTTATCCTTTAACTATTTAGTTTGTAAATTCCACCTTTTAAGAAAAGAAAAATTGTTAGATTCATAAATGAATTGAAGCTAACTTTTAATTTACTTGAAGAAATGGATCCAAGGAAATCTGATCTAGCAATGAAACCAAAATATGATATCCTATGCATATGGTTGGTCCAAATATGCGCAAAATATGATATCCTATGCATATGGTTGGTCCAAATATGCGCAAACATTCATCATTAAGTTTTTCATGAAATAGATTATTTCCTACAAAATAATAATGGGATTATTAGTTATTGCAAGGGACTACATGATAGGTTAGTGCATTTGATTATGAGTAATAAGATTGTATTATAAAAGAAAGGATACTCTTAGGGGAAGTCCCATGAGAACCAACATTGTCATGTTTATTGTGTGGCTGTTAATCCATACTATAGCCCTATATTTCATAAAAAAATCATGGATACATTTTAAAATACATGTGTTATTATTCTAAGCTAGCAAAAAAAGTACAAAAATCTAATGGTGTGTTGGATTCATTGATTGGAGTTGATTTTAAATGTGCATAGTGTGTACCACCTCACCTATGATAGTGGTTTTGTTTTTATCTATGTGATTCAAATTGTAATAAATAAAAAGCTCTTTGCCTCCACATATTGATTTTAATGCACATACAAATACATGATTTCCTTCACACACTTTAAATATGCAATTGGGTTGCTTATTAGTTGATGCAGGTCATGTATTTTTTATAAAATCTGCAATATTCCCTGATGCTTTTAGCCTTCTATTAATGTATATAGCTACTGTTTTACTTTTTTCACTAACTTTTTATTTTATATAATTTTTTACGAGTCCATATCTACAAATAATTTTTTATATCTAAAAATTTGCATCCAACTACTAAAATCATAGCAAGGTTAGACATACTCCATCAATTCAACAACCTTATTGTAAGAGATTTTTATTCTATCCATGAAAAATAGGTCCAAACCATGTAATGAGGATGGTGGTATGTGATATATCCTCTCTCCAACACAAAAATCAATATTTATTGGAGGAAGTTCATCAGGGACCCATTATTTATGTAGATATTTGTCCCTAAAGGGCACATTGGAGTCTCCTTTGCTCTCATCATCATAGGAACATGAACCCCCTTGAGCAAGAAAAAATTTCATGCACTTATTGAATTTCTTTCTGATATTTTGACCTCGAGTCGATCTCCTTGATTTAGACATACTAAATGTCTCACTTTCTTCTTCCATTCCTACATTTTCCTTGCTCAAGGAAGACAAATCTAACAAATACCTATTCACTGGTACATGTACTCCATGAAATAAGAGAGATAGATGAAATGAGAGAGATATTTTACAAATGGTAAAAGACATTAATCTCTATGGGGTATATTGACTTATACCTGATGATCCATGAGACTGTGTTGGATGTTTGTGAAAGAGCTTTAGGTCTCTACATATATAAATCAATTGTCTTATGTTAGTTAAAACATTCATGATACATATACTAAAAATTATAATCAAACCCCACTTTAATGTTAGCTAATCAAATCTCCTGCATCATTGATATTATTCTTCATCCATCTCATCAAAAAGATCATCATTATCATTGAAATCATCACCACCACTATCATGGTGGTAGTCATAGTCATCATCATCATCATTATCATCATCATCATAATTAATAGAGCATCATCATCGTGATCAATAGAATCATCATCATTGTGATCAATAGTAGCATCATTTACATTCAAGAGCATCATCCTCTAACTCTTGATTGTGATCCACTTCTTCCTCTTCCTTGGTATCTTCTTCTTCCATGACATTATACTTTATTGGCCTTCATCTTGGATCATGTCTAACAACAAATGACCATCCCAATTTATGTGGAATCTTTGAGTAAAATACCTTCTCACATTGGCTTGGAAGAACGTAGGGCTCATCCCCAACTGACTCAAACAACCTTGTTTTACTTATTGGAAATCCATTCTCATGCTTAATAACAATTCTATTAGGATCATTTTGATTGAGTCGTAGTCTATACCATTTGATGATGAAGATAACTAATTTGAAGGAATTAAAGTCATAGTCAAGTATAACAACCAAAATTTCCTAGTATCAATTTTGAGACTCTCAAGGATGTAAGTCATTTCTATATGAAATATTGGTCACCTAGAAGACTATACTTATCGTAGAATCACAAGTTCTCTTCATGTCATCCAACTTTTTGATGCAAAATTTATAAACATTGCATAAATATCCTTGTGGTGTTTCACCTACAAGAATTTCAAACATTTATAAATTATTGCATCACAAGTTTGAAAAAATATAGTTGATTAACAAACTTATAAGTACCTAGACTTCTCTTAAACATATGCTAAATCTATTTCCTTTTTTGTAATATGATCCATTACAATGAACTTGTATGACCAATAAAGACACATATTCTCATTTTAATCTAGGACCAAAATATTGACATTGTTCAATCCATACTATCATCCAATCTTTGGTTGTTTGCAATAAGAAAATGTATTGCACCCCATTATTTAGCAACTGTACAAAAGTAAAGAAATGACTTACAACAAATTTATTTTGAAGATTAAGAAATAATTAATTGTAATAACATCTCAAAATTTATTAGCTTTCACTTTCCTAAATCTATCGTTCCCCACCAAGTACTCCCCTTCAAAAAATTTGATGGAGTCAAAATTCCAAATGCAATCTATATGGGGTCTTTGTTGCAAGATTAGGAAGATATTGAGTAACGTACACCATCATATAGTATACTATATATCCCTCAACCATATAACCCTTTGGACATTCTCTTTGTCATACCAAACCCTTCAAAATTTTCAAGTGTCTCTCAACCATCCACATTGATTGGTTGTACAAGTCCACACAATTCAATCTCCTCAACTTGGTGTATGAGGTAGTATTCAAGCATTGAAAATAGTTGAAGGTAAACACTTTTGGATTCCACACATTAAATAAAGAATTCTTTTCTTCCAATATTTTATATCTTCTTTATGGATTTTTTTAGATGACAACCACCTACCTACAAGGGATTCAAGAAACAAAAAATATAAATGCGAGACTTTACAATATATTACTTGTTTGATATATTTAAATAAAATCACTGATTACTTCATGTATTTTCCAAGATCATATATCACTTGTTTGATATTATTGTCAAAGTTGTTTGGGAGCGATAGGGGTAGCACATACTGCAACAATTGTCAACATATCATTTCATTCTTTTCTAACGTAATATAATGAAAATTTAATGTAGTTTCACAAATATATTGTAAATACAAATGACCAATGCTTACCTTGATGAAGGTAGGCCACTCATATGTTTTTAGCCCTAGCCCAAATTCACTTTTTTTTTACTATGAGATTTCCTATATTCATAATAAATTTTGTAGAAAGTCAATTTTTTTGTATGACTTCTTTTATGGCATTTCTTTGTTGCTTCGTTAATAACCAAGGAATGACACTTGCATTAATCTAGTCTTTGTTGCTTTTTGATTCAATGATATTTTTCATTGCATGAATGGAATCATGAATGTCACTACAAATTTTGAAAATTTTTTCTTTGTCACACCTTCCATCCAATTTTTTCCATAGTGTCTCTATTACATTCTTTCCAATATGCATAGTATCAAACAAATACACAATTTGTGGTTGCTTGTAGTAGGGAAGCCTACTAAATTCTCTGAAATATAATTTTAGTCCCTTTGGAAGGTGGTCAATGACATCTTGATGACTTTCACGCTCATAAATTACATAATTAGCAAAAGAAACACAATTAAAATATATAATTTCAAAACATAAACCATTAGGTGGAGTGATACTACCTCAAATTCTATTATATTACAACTATCATAGGTGAAGCATCATTCTTCATGGCTTTGATATAATCTCTTTTTCCCATTGAATAGATGTTTTTTGACACTTCAATACATATGATTTCCATGGAGGAAGTTCTTATACTCATCAAACACATACTTTTTAAACTTTTGGAATGATGAGATTTCATCTTTGGACCACACATTGGACATGCAAATTTTCCCTTTGTTTAAAGACCTACAAGATAAAAATACAATTGGATTAAATATGTTAATTTTTAGAATTAGTATTATTGCATACAAATAATTTCAGCATAACATACCATAGAAATGTATCAACTCTAGGGCATCATAAATTTCCACACAAGCATTGCATGGAATTAATTAATTTTTTTGTCCAATTGGTCTAGAGATACCATGCATGGTGAAACCATTCCATAACACCATCAACTCATCAATAACAGATGCAATATATACATTCATATCTTTCACTTGGTACTTACCTAGTTGAATGAACAAAATCATCAAATAATTGTTGTGGTCATTTCGCTCCAAGACTTATAATTACATGTAGATACCAATAATATAATAAAATACCTAGAACAATGATGTGCTCCCTCTTTATTAACATCCATGGAGGAAGATTATTGTTGATAACAAAAATAGGCCACACTAAGAAAAAAGATTTCATCTCTCCAAATGGATTGACGCTGTCAGTTGCCTGAGGAAGATTTAGATTTTGAGGTTCTTCTTTAAAGTGTGGCCGCTTTTCCTCTAGGTCCATAAATGTTAAATTATCTACAGACATTCGAATAATGTCATCTCATCTTCTATTATGTGCATGGTAATCCATAAATTGTGCCAAGCTATTGCATTTGAATAATCATTTAAGATGTGGAATAATACGAATGTAACAAAGAAGCTTGCGAGACACCTTTTTTGTCACTTGATCATCTCAATATCTACTCATATGGCATTCAGGACATTCTGTCACATATTTGTGCTCTTTATGATAATCTTTAGGACAAGCATATATTACTTGATACCCCATTCTAATATGTTTCATAGTGGAAAATTATTCTCGGTATGAACAAGGGAGAAAATCTGATGGTGGTAATAAAAAATCACCTACTAATCTACAACAAAAAATATAAGCCATCAGTATAAACAATATTAATGGTACATGTTTCACCTTTTATTCCTTTTATAGACTATAATGATATATATAAAAAACCTTAGCATACATGACATTGTTATGTTGGATAAACCATTCAGAACCTTCAAATTCACCAACAACAATACAATAGAGAGAAGAGTTGATTGAGATTCTTCATAATGGGTCATGTTTTCCTTCTCAGGTAGAGGTATATCATTGATAGCCTTAATTTCATCCTCATCCTAATCATCATCATCATCATCATCAACAATAGCAACAACACTAGTACCAATGGTTTCATGGACCAATGCATTCATACCATCATCTTCAAATGTGTTTTTTGGCACATGATCGCCATCTTCCATGGGATCATGATCTTCTCCTTTAATACTCACACCTCCATATTCCTTTGAGATGTGGTGGTCCATATCACGTACTAGCTTGGGGAGATCGACCTATATAAAAATGATGATAATCAAAGCCCCCTTCCATGGTTCATATATATATTAATTGTGAAAACGTATAACAAACAACTTACCAATGAATGATAATCAAACCCCCTTTAATGTGACCATTCTCCCTACAATGTCTCTTAGCTATTTTTATTTTTATTCTTCTTGTCTTTAAGCCATTACAACTCTTGCAAGAACAATAACATTTGTCATCAGCCTCACTTTGAAAGTTAGACAATAATCTAGTGATTATCTCCCTATTTTGATCAAATTCCTTTGTATTATCTAACATGATCCTTCTTCACTAGAATAACTTATTCTTGTACCCTTATTGAATTGGCTGTACTTGCTAGATCTATCATTGATAACCATTTCAACATACACATTAACATTAGAAAGAAAACCTTGAAAAAAAATTGGGCATGGTGTTCTTAATGTTTATATCTATACATATGGTTTTGAAAGAAAAAAATAGTCTACTTAATGTGTATCTACAAAAAAAATGGACATATTGTACTTAATGTTTATATCTACATATATAATTTTGAATTAATGTTTATATCTGCACATATGGTTTTGAAAGAAAAAATGGTGTACTTAATGTGTATATCTACAAAAAATATTGACATATTGTACTTAATGTTTATATCTGCATGTATAATTTTGAAAGAAAAAAATAATGTAATTAATATGTATATCTGTAAAAATATTTGACATGTTGTAATTAATGTTTATATCCACACATGTGGTTTTGAAGATGGTAGAATTATTGAACAAGTTAGTCTTTTAGAACCTACTCAAAACTCATAAGTGGTACACTTAAATATGGTGTTCGATTAAACTCATAAGTGGTTGGAAAACTCTAAACAATTTTGGAAAAATGCATTTCACCTCACCTCACTCAAATTCACCATTATTCCTTTTCAAAATTCCACCTTTGTTTTAATTGTGTTTCATTTATGCCTCTTAATTTTGATTTTGTTCAAGGGAAGCCTATCAATGCTAATAGAAAACAACAATGCACTTTCTAAGAGTTTACAATTGTTTAACAAACTTAATGTTTTACTTGAACTTTTAAATTCTATAACACACACACACACACACACACACACATGTATATATATACATATATATATATACATATATATATATATATATATATATATATATATATACATATATACATATATATATATATATATATGTATGTATGTATATATATATATATATATATGTATGTATGTATGTATATATATATATATGTATATATATATGTATGTATGTATATATATATATATGTATATATATATATGTATATATATATATATGTATGTGTATATATATACATATATGTATGTATATACATATATGTATATATACACACACACACATATATATATATATATACATATACATGTATGTGATATATATGTATATATATACATATATATGTATATACACATATATATCACATTCATGTATATATATATATATATACACATATCTATATATATACACATATATACATGTGTGTATATACACACACACACACACACACATATATATATAGCATGTCACAATATTCTAAAATTGTATGGATTTTAGTATAATTTATTTATTATATTAAAATATCAAGCAAATATATTTTTAATTTCAAATACAATCACTTTCTTACTAATAAGGATGTCATCACAAATTCGTAAGATGCATTCCACATCCACTAAGCATCAATGTCTTGTTTAAAAAGGCATTAATTTTGTAAATAAGAAAATTTATATGATTTGATTGATTTGAGTAAGACTAAGAATATATAAGAAAAACTTTTAGTGAATTAATTAATTTCAACCAATTGTGAAAGTGGTGGAAAAGGAAATGTATGAATTAATAATAATAAAATGTATTTCAATATTAAAAGTCTAATTTATTATACATTCATAGAGTTTAAGGTGAGAAATAATAATAATAATTACTTTATATTTGACTTCTGTGCAAAAATATTAGTTACAACATGCCCAACATGACCACCCAGATCTCTCTCACATTGGCGCCTATCTTTGTCTTGGCCTACGTTGACTCAGTGCGATCTCCTCTAAAGTTTTTGCAATAGAATTTGGTTTTTGATTTATTTTATTTCAATATGAACAACAAGTATCTAGACAATAAATATTTTCTTTACTGGTTGTTCTCCTCTCTAGACAAAGATTCATATCTAGACACTACACCCAGATGCAAAGTTTTAAGTCCAACATGATTTGGACTCCTCTGACTAATAACATCCTTGAGATTATCCACAGTAGGATACAAGATACCTAAAGCTTGGTGACTGCAAGGGAAAATAGCAATAGTGTTAAAGGCACACATCCATATATGGCTTTTCTCTTTCAAAAATTTTGTAATCAAGGAACCATCAAGTGTATTTTGTTCATATTTGCTAAAGATGAACCATTCAATATGTCCAAGAAATGAATGAAGTCCTTGACCAAGGAAATAGTGTCCATGTAGAAGCAGATGCTTGAAGAAGTCTGATCAATGAGATTCATATCAATGTTGTATATATAGAACTTTCTCATCCAAAAGGCAGAGGTTATAATAGATAGTCATGATACTGAAACCTACTAAAGAGACTCATAAAATCCAAAGTCAAACTCAATGCATATTGTATTGATGCCAGACATTTTTTGTGCCAAGGTGGATTAATGGAAAGGAACGATGAAGGAATGGAAATCATTATCACTGACACTTTGTTAAACGATGAGCAGCAACCCAACACATCGAGGCTCTTATTTGCACAAATGGATAATGCATAGATTGAATTGGGGCATCAAATATTCTAGATAGGATGGTGATTTACATGCTTTGTATGTGTGGATATCATGACAAATAGAGATGTGTCTGCAGGGTGAACATATATGTGGTGTTGGGAATGTGAAGCCCAATGGTTACATGACAATTCAAATTCCCTTCTTTTCATCTTCTAATTGAAAGTGGTTGTATATATATACATGTGCACAGTCATTTATTGAATATTGCTTGATGAATAATAAAGTGGGTTCCCTGTTGAGAGTGGACGTAGCCACAAGTTGTGGTGAACCACTATAACTTCTTGTGTCTATATAGGTCTTTGAGTATTCTTCTTATTTATTTTTTATGTTTTGGTTTAGTTGTTGAGTATTCTTCTTATTGGTATCAGAGCCAGATTGGCTTGAGAAGAGATGGAAGAAGATGAAGTTGATTTCATTATCAACGAATTTCTTGGGAGCTTAAATTTAGTAGAGAGTGAGGTTGTACATGTAAAGAGAAAAAGAATAGACAATGTGCATTGGTGGGATGGCTGGGAAAATAAGCCAAAATTTGAACTAGAAGAAGACTTTACAGCTCTCAAATTTCAGCTTAGTGCAATTCTTATATGCATAGGTGATGCATACTATAAGAAAGGCATCATGCAAGAATTGTGGAAGAGGGCAATGATAGAAAAGACATGCAAGTTTGTAAAGGATCTAGTATTGACCATTTTTGAAATGGCTTCTCTTGCTTCTAGTTTCAACTTCCAGACTTCATAGGATGCTCTAGCTAGAAGACTCTGAAGAGCATGCAAAGTTCTTGGTAGAAGAAGATGAAAGGGTAGATGAAATGTCTATTGTAAAAGATCTAATTTTTTTTGATATGCATAATGATTTCTTGCTACGGATTGGAAAAGTAGAGGTAGAATGGAATGCATTAATTGCAGTAGAAGAAACTCAAAAGGTCCAAATTGTTGATCATCCTGAGAATGGCATGGCCCACTTTGGAGATAGAAGAGGCCAAAGAGAGCGAAGCATGAGATCTGAAAACAAATTAGCAAGTGAGAAGTTTGATTCTTCTTTAGATAAGGAAGATGGTGAGTTTGAGTAGATAAATGATATAAAGAAGACAAAGATGCATGAGGATAATGGACAGAGCAGTGATAAAGTAATGATGGAGAGAATAGGGACCACAAATTTGGTTGTAACAACCATAGCAAAAGGGAAGCCTACAATTGTTAGAAATGTCAAGGGGCAAAGAATGATACCCTCTGTGGTCACTTATACCAAAAATGAGACTGTCAAATTGGATTGCCCAAGTGTTGGGAAGCAGGTTGTAGCTGAAAAGTTTTTTGTATCAGTTTTGAGAAAGTTTGTGGACGCTGATCAAATTGTTGTGTTGGAAGCATCAAGGATAATCAATGAAAAAAAATGTTGTTTCATTGGCATATGGATTTGAGAGAAAAAACAAAGAAACTATACTGTTCTTTATCTTGGTGGTGGAATATTTGATGAAGTTGGAAATGGTGTGTTTGAGGTGTCCTCCATATCAAGTGACAAACCTCAAATCTATTGTTAAAACCTTATACAATTCATTCAATTCAAATACTTAGCATTCAGTTTAATTTTGATAGAGTTTGAGGAACTTGCCATCTAGAGAAATCCAAAGCTTAAATTCTCTATAGAAAAGCCTTGAGCCAAGCAGTCAACATTTGAGGTGAAGGTCTACATGCCTAGGTGTAATAGAGCCTAAAGTGCAGAGGAATCAACGTGATTCTCGTTCGCTGGCTAGAATTGATTGTGGAACCCTATCGGAGAATTGGCAAGCTCTTGGATTTCGAATCAGCGATTTTAGGAACCAACAGATTGGTGACTCTATTGGGAACTTTACTTGTAGACAATTATAGAAGTTTGTGGCCATTCACAGTGTATTGCAACTACAGGAGTGGCAGAGACTTGATATCTATAGACTTTAGAACTACATTGGAATGTTAATCCCAAGGATGCATTGCAGATTGATGAGGATGACACACCTCCAAGGCTGCTTGGTGTTCCGTTGGATGAGAACTCTTTGCCTACTCCTGACAATAATTCATAGGAAGAGGCTAGCACTAATATTGATTTAGATATAGATTTAGATTCCTAGAGGACATCCATATATTTGGCTTTCCGCTTTGCAAATACTTAGATACATTATTACTTTTGATTATTATGGAGTTGGACATCTCATTTACACTTCTAGTATTTACTTTCATAATGCCATTTTGATTTCATGTATCATGATGATACATTGATACTTGGAGCCTTTGGGCATTTTTGCTAATTGTATATGATTTTTAGATATATCATATATCATATTGTCATTTTGATTTGAATCTTGATAGTTTTCAATTTTCATGTATTGATCTTCTAAAATGTCTATGACTCTATGGTGAATAGTTTATCAATGTTATGATATGCCTATTTGAATTAGATCTCTAATACTCTCTTTATATATAAAAATCCCCAATATTTTTAATTGTCACTATCTCCTAAAACATCTATCTAGGAAACTCCGTTGAACATTATTTATATTTATTTAATTAATTAAAATATGTAGACTAGACTTCTTAAATTTAGGACATTACACAAAGAATGTTATTGGAAGGAACAGGCTTCAGAAATTACATGTTGATGTTAGATGTTTCAATAATCATAAGTAAGCGAGTGACATAGGGTTGCTAGATATTTAGTCTTTCCTTTTCAGGTTTATTAGAAAGGATAATCAAACATAAATAGAAACTACCATATGTATGCATATATTTGAATCCTAAAAAATGAAAGTATAACTTAATAACTAATCGAATCAAATTTCTTTACGTGTGTGTTGGTTACCATATCATATTCTGCATCCATGTGATATACCATATTATTGATTCTATGGAACTGCTGAAAAAGGTATTTTTGTATTACAGCCCTAACTGATAAACTAAGGACTACCATATTATAGAAGCTGTAAAAAATTGAACTAGAAGACTGCTGCATATATAGTGAGTACATATTTTTAACAAGAACCATCAAAAATACAGATCCAAAAATGGGAATGGAAAAATGCAGATGCAAGTGTGTTTGAGTTGTAGTATTAGAATGGGTGATTTCTTGGTAAGATCCAATGCTTCACCCTGCTATGAGCATCACCAAGATGCAATGGGTGTTAAGCATTCCATTCATTCTCATGAAAAATGAGTTCTAGTGAACCACTACTCATGAAACAGGTCAATCTATGACTCATAAACTACATAGTTAGATCCTGATAGCAATATCAGAATATAAATGATATAGGAAATTGTCAAACTACATCCAAATTAGCTTGATTGCTATCTCCATGTGAACATTATCCCTGTGAATACTAGCAAGTAGCATGAATACTGCCCCCATTTTCTCCATTTCAATGCAAGTTTTATTTGTAGGTTGTTTAGCATGCAACAGACATTGTGATTGTGTGTAATAGGATGTTTCCCAGGTGCTTCTATCCATATTCAAATTCCTTCAAAATGGTCTCTGCTTCATATTTTCATTGTCTGAATTTCCATCATCCATCAGACAGCTAAAAATCCATGTGGTAACAAATATTTAAACATCATAGCATGCTCCACATGTAGAAAGTGTAACTTTTGAACAACTTTGAATACACTACAAGATTTACAAATAGAAACTAAAACTAGTCTTCAAAACATTAAATAATTCATCTATAATAAGAAACTCAACATTTTTTATTATGTTTGATTGCAAGTGCCAAACCATACCTGGTGGCATCCAAACTAAGATTATATTAGTCCATGTGATTTTCTTCCACAGCATAAGCTGCAACAACTTAAAAAATATTCCTTTCAGATTTTCTTTGTAGGGCGAAATATCTTTTACAGATTTCTTCTCTGCAGATCAACTTTCAAAGACGACTCCTTGCTGAAGTGCCAAATGAACACAAAATGAATCAGAACATTTGTTTATATTCATTATTCCTCCCATTTTAATTAATGTGTATATATGGATCTGCATTACCAATTTCATGTTGAAGTTGAAATTGCAAATTGTGATGTTGACCTATTTTTATGTGACTAGCATTGCCACCTAGACAAATAAACCTGTTACATTGTAATACTTGTGAAATTTTTTGAATTTTAAAATAGAAAGAAAAACTAGTTACTTTGGCATATTTATAACCCGTTGTTGAAAACCAACCTTCTAAAGGACTTAGGGAAACAACGGGGTGCTGAAAAAATTCCTTCCCAACAGTATCCTCCTATTTACAACTCACAATTACAGAACACTTCAACTAAAGTGAATCTGTAGACTCAAATTATGAATTTGACAGTCACAAAATATATTTACATCAACCTCAACATTAGAAAGGCTCACTATCAAACATTGAAACTATGCCAGATTTAAAAATCCTCAGTACTCGAAGATTGAAAAAAAAATTCTAACTTTTCAGGACATATATTATACAATTCAAAACTACATATCCAATTCCAAAACATGAGAAATGGCTTGTGTTTGACTAAATTGAATTTAGTTTAACCAAAGTTTCACCCTTGGATAGCAATATATTCATTCCTCTGGTGCCTCCATACTAACTGTCATTTGTTTAAAGAATGCTTGACATGGAACAAATTCTAGACACGGCAACATTACCGAAGAAACAATGATGGTTATTCAGAAGATGTCATGATATACACTGCCGACATGACTTGTGGTTGCATGGAACAATTAGTGTGTCCACTTCATTGGCGTAGCAGATGCAGCATGCTATATCATCATCTTCTCTGTTTGAATTTGGTGTTTTTCTATTTGTTTCTAATTTTGACTTGAGGTTTTCTAGAAACCACTTTAGCTCTACTAGTCTTCCCAAGGAGGGATCACCTTTAGAAATGCCAACCTAAATGACCAAAAACCACAACATAACAATATGAGCAAGCATAAGTGGCCAAATTCTTTCAGACAACAAATAATATGCAAACATGTAAGAACCATGTCCTACTTAAACTTTGCCACATCATCAAATTGTGGAAAAATGCACCAATTAAAACAATGTGGAAAAGTCAAACTAATTATCCATTAACAATTTGTTTATTCACATAACGAAAACATTAAGATGCTGATTTGCAATATCACATCTTTAACATATTCAAAAATGTTCAATGTTACATCAAAAATGGTGATAACTAATCACTTAACACATCTCATGTTTTGTCGGTACCTAATGCCAGATAAACCAACTTGCTGATCCAACATATATCAATTACAGTGATTACACATTTTAATAGTTTCCAAAATTTACATTTTCTCATATGCAATTTACATAGTTTAGTTCATCTCATGGATGAAAGTTACAATAGAAGAAGTTAACCTTTCCTATTGTGTCCTTCAGCGTAATCTATCTCCAAAGCTGTAGGATGTTGGCCATCTACTATCTGAGACGGGAGTGTGGCGCAAGCACTTTTACCTCGCCAACCATGGAGTGATTACTCCCTCGAAATTCTTCCAAACATGAAGAATACCTTGACCCTAGCACAAGAAGCCTAGCTTCCTGGAACAAGATGGCTCGGATGGATCCAATGCGACTGTGAAACACCCTACATGCAACCATGTGCCTAGTAGCCTAATCACAAAATGTAGTAGGGAATAAAAAAATAAAACTACACATCTACACATATGTAGTAAAACTAAATAATCATAGGCACATATACATATGCATTATCTGGGAAATCAAGTGGCTTGGACAAGCACTTATAAAGCCAAATTTAACAATAGAAGAAACAAGAACAACATATATCCATTCTACAGAATTGGTAGATAGAAGAAACTAAATATGAAGTATCCATTCTATCTTTCTCATTATTGCTACATTACACCCAGCCATGAAGAAAAATGCACACCTATACACTAACTACAACAAGATGTTCAACTAAATTTGTTTTACATCTAAATAACACATATGTTCATTCCTTCTTTTAGGCACAACTAATCACAGAACTATTGGAATGAAAACTATAGTAGAAAACATAAGATCACTATTTTCATATGGTTCATCAAACATATCAATGCTGAATTTAAGCATCATACAACCAATAGCTATGTATTTAACACTCATGTGTAAGAATAAAGAAAGGAAATAACCATAATGTACTAAACCTTAAAATACAATGAAATTTACTGGTGAAGTCATAAAACTATCAATAGTACATTGTGAAAATTGAAATAATTTGGAACAACAACAATTTGCTGAAGTAATTATTTTACTTCTGATTACTATATATATTTCCACCCTTTATAGTACTCTGTATTCACATATCATATCTCATAAAGAAAAAATAAATATTGTTGATAATACCTCGAAAGAAGCTCAATTTTCTTGTATTAAAATAAGAGTTTTGGATGGAAGGAAAATCAATTGTCTAGAATGGTTTCATTTCTTATTATAACACACACTAGTTCAGCCTCTATTCAGTTAAATGGGAAGAATTGTGAAAATATTCAGACATATAGTTCAACGTTTGAGAAATATCCTTCCAAATAGGGATACTCTTGCTCTATTAAAATATTGTTGTTTGTACCCCAGCAAGCAATTTAATTGCATACATCTATCATGTAGAGATGTCTGTGTTCATTTCTACAGTCAAATCATTTAGTTTGGTTCACTTGATTACCAAAACTTAAGAAAAAATCCACATTACACAAGGAAATGATCTGATTAGTTCAAGTTTAATTGTTAATTGGTTGCATAAACTTCTACGGGTATCATCACATTTGGCAACCTCTAAAACTCATTGCTCCATAACATTTCAGAGGCATTCATATTTTTCGGAAGGTAACATTCATGTTCATACAGACAGCTTGTTTGCTACATATCTATCCTAGGGTAACTGTTTGAGCTGCTTAGCAAAGAATAAGGTAGGCATTTAAGAACCAGTGCTTGAATAGAGGTAATGTAACAAACACCCTTTTTAGAAAGCCAAACAAAATTTCAACTTAGATGTGCCTATGGCTTGGATTTCAAGGCTTCAGTCTCTAAAGAAGTGGATTGGAGAGCCCAGATGTGTGATTTTAGAGATAAACTTGCACAAAAATTCCTTACAACGTTTTCATGTTATGAGCAAGGAAATATTTTCAAGGGCTTTTCCTCTATCCTAAGTTTCAAGACAAAAGCATACAAATAAGACTGATTATGCTCCTACAGCAATATTGGATAGTAACAAAAATTTGTTTAATGGTTATGAAAGAAGTAAAAATAATATTCAGTAGACAACAAATTTACAACTGTAATTTAGATTTTCAACCTCATCACACTTATTCCAAGAATAATAAAATGTTGCAAAAACAAAGAATTGCACCCGAAACAACTGAAATATTGAATAATTAAAGAGATAAAACCTAATTTTTCTGCTTTACATGTCTTGTCTCTTTGCTCACTTGGTCTTTTCCCTCTCTCCAAGAAACCGTGCCCTCATTTTTCCCCAAAACCCATTTTTGTATCCTCTCTTTCCCCATAATTGACCTAATTTTCTCCCCCTTTTGTAGAAGATAGGTGTTGTTTTTTTTTGTTTCATTATTTAGAAGTTTAAAAGTAATCAATGTTTAATAAACACACACACACACACACACACGTAAAAGAACATTATATTTCTAAAATCTTTTTAAAATCAAATTAGAACTTTTATTTATAAATTAAAATCAAACATCAAAACTCTTCCATTAGAAATTTAATATATATTCACGCTCTATCTATACATCTTTAAATATATCATCTATAAATCAAATGAAACATCTAATTCATTTTGAGCTTTCAAGGTTAGCTTTAGTAATGTAGCAAAAAAAACAACATGAAATTCTAAATGATGTGTGTGGGTGGCAGCATGATATCCGATGCATCCCCTTCTAAGAGGCTAGCCCTCTTTACCTCAACTACACTCTCGTGATGATCCCTGCATCCACTCAGACACTCGTAACTAACAATGAGTCAGTATCCACCATAATCAATATATCAAATCTTAATTACATCATCATTAAGAAATAAATACATTAGCATAATCACATTGCTATTTATTCATGACATATAAGAACACATCTTATGACATCTACATCATAACATAATAGATCATGTATTTCCATATTAAAATAATTCATTTCATTTTGGTAAATCTAAGATGTTAACTTTCATTATCTTAAATTAAGATTTAACCATCATTAACCAAGTCAATATTTGACTATTCACCACATAAGCAAGAAAAAGAAGATGCCTCAAGGGCAGGACGCATCATCCTTCTCCTCTAGGAAAAAGGGATCATCCTAATGTCTTTCACAACAAAATTTAGTATACACACAACAAAATTTAGTATACACATACCAAAACTATAATCTATCTAAAATAAAATAGCTATACAAAAAAATCAGGAAAAGATTTTTGTAAATCCTCCGCATCCTCCCAAGTGGCACTATCTATGCCAAATTGGTCTCATTGAACCTTATACTGAAGAACATCCTTCTCTCGTACCCTGAGGGTACATTGTGCTCAATGATTTGGGTGGGCTGAACTGCCATCACCACTGTATCCTATGCCTACAACGCATGCCAGTCAAGAACATGAGATATCTCAAGATGATAGGGCTTAAGCAAAGACATATGGAAGATGTTATGAATTTGGGCCAAAGTAGGTGGCAGAGCAAGCCAATAAGAAACTAGGTTGATAACTTCTAAGACCTTGAATGGACCAACAAATCTCGGGGCAAGCTTTGAACTCTTGCTAAATGAGATTGAACTCTTTTACGGCCTAACCCTCAGAAAGATTTTATCCCCAATTTGGAAAAGACAGAAGGTGTGTGTTTCTTGTTCGCATAACTTTTCTGTCAATTTGCTGCCTCTTTCAGTTGACTACATATTAAGATCACCTACTCTTACATCTCTCTTAGCATCTTAGGACCCACAATAACCCTATCCTCAACCCTATCCCAGCTGATAGGAGTATGATATTTCCATCCATAAAGAGCCTCAAATGGAGCCACACCCAAAGAAGAATGATAGGAGTTATTATAGGCAAACTCTACCAATGGAAGATACTTCTCCCATTTGTATTGCTAATCCATGCAATACATGCATAACAAATCTTCTAGCACCTGATTCACCCTCTCTGTCTATCCATCAGTCTTAGGGTGGTATGTTGTACTCAAATTTAGGCGTGTACTCAAAGCAGAGTTCAAGATTGTCCAAAACCTTGAAGTCATTCGGGTGTCCCTGTCAAAAATAATGGTCTCTGGAATACCATGCAGTCAAAAAATCTCCTGAACAAACTTTCTTGCTAACACTGGAGATCTGTCCTTCAAACTGCTAGGAATGAAGTGGGCAACTTTGGTTAATTTGTCGACTATGACCAAGATGATATCATGCTTGTGTCAAGTCATGGGTAAACCTTGTACAAAATCCATGCTGATAACCTTCCATTTATACTACGAAATCTCATGGGGGTACAAAAGACCTATTGGATGGGCATGCTCAGCCTTGACATGCTGACATTCCAAATATTGACCATATGTTTTATCACATCCTGTTTGAGTCCTGGCCAGAAGTATAAAGGTCTCAAATCAACCATCATTTTGTTTACCCCTAGGTGCCCTAAAAATGGAGTGCAATGTGTAATCACCTAAAAATGGTCATCTAGACTATTAGCCCCCTTTTCAACATTTTAGCTAAATTAATTTAATCATTTACCTAGACCAAATTGCTAATAATCAATTTATTTGATTATAACCTATAGTTTGACTATGCTATCCTAAGTTCATTATTTGATTAAAAGAACATGTCCCGTTTTAATTAAATAAAAGACCCCATTCTTCTATCCCACTTAAAGTGCACATATAAAGTCCTTTTTCTATTTTGCAATTAAAAGAAAAGTCTTTGTGACTTTTTTTTTCATATGACAAGTCAACTTATATTCTATTGGTTAATTTGTGTGTGCACATGGATCACTCCTCTTTTTGAATTCCACCGTTGATCATCCATCATCTTCATCTTGATCTCTACCATCCGTGCAACTTTAAAAGGGAGAGATCTTTCCGCCTCAAAGCATCCACCCTCATTTGAATATTGTTATGCTGTAGGTTTTCTAATAGATTTCTTTGGAGCTTTGTGGTGAACTTCTCTTTTCTTGTCTACATTCTCTCATCCATGGCATTTTAGCTTAGCTTAGCTTTCATTTTTACATTTAGCTTAAATCATATAGTCTAATAGTTGGATTATAACACTCTCATACATGCTTAGCATAGCTACACTTTGCATCTCATTCCAGCTTAATCTTTATTTGCATTGTATCCTTGAGGAACTCCTTGAGACATTTGCATTCTTGCTCTTGTCTCAAAGAACCTCCTATTGCATGGTTTACTAGCAAGAAGCGTATCTCTAAGGTTCGACTGAGAGCCTTCAAACTTGAAACATACCTTCTTGCACTCCATGGATAGGGAGCTCTAAGTTGGCATTCGAACATTCCAAGAAATTGTTTGGATAGAAGGGTTTAGAGTGGGACACTTTTGAGTGTACATTTTTGGCGCCCACCATGGGGCTTGAATCAAGTTTTTAGCTCCATTTGCTTTCATTTTTCATCTTTGGTTTTTTTACAACAGCATATTGGATCTAATCAATTTCTTTTGTAGAATTATCACTTTGGTTTTAAGGTCAACCCATAAGTAGATTGGTTTGAAGGCCAAAAATCTAGTTGGTTTAAAGATTTGATCATATCTTTTAAACTGCTTAGATTTGGTTATGAAATTTTGTTTATAGATTGGGTATGTGTCCATTATGTCTCAATCTGATTTTTAGAGCATTTTGACGTGATTTGCAGAAGTTATGAGTTTTTATTTATTTTTCATAAAAAGTCATTTTTTATTGTAAATTAGTGTATTTTATGAAAAAATTTACATTTTCAAAAAAAAATTTGAATTCTAAGGGGGGTACTTTCTTTGTGTTTTGATTTTGAGGTCGTATTAGGGATCAAAAACTTGATTTGATAAATCTGTCCTATTTTGACAAAATGGGTCCCTAGGGTACAAATGAAGAGATTTTTTTGAATTTCTTACATTTTTGGAAAGCTCTCTAATTTATATTAGGGGTCTCTTCTTTTTATTTGTATTTTTGAATCTGAAATCATAGCAAAAAATTCTAATCTTGTTGACTAGGTCAAAAGCAAAGAGTAAAAATGAGAGCATTTGTGATTAGTTTGCACTTTTTTTGCATACACTTGATTGGAAGATAACTTGGATATTTGAGGCAACTAACCACTTTTTATTACATTTTTTTATGTTATTTCACACTAACTTATGGTGCTAACAAGTTGCGATTGCAGGTTGCCATCTTTGTGAAAAAAATTGAAACATTGCATAAAAAGAATGCATGTCAAAGCTTCAAATGCACAAGGGCTACTAACGATTGTTTGTAGGGCTGCCCAATGCATAAAAATTCAATTTTGTTTGTTCTTTACTTTTACATGTGTAGCATATACTAGTTGTTTTTTTTTAGGCACATTAAAACTTACAAAATGGATCTTTTGGTGATAGGAGAGTATGCTCTTCACCCTTGTGGTGAATAAAAAATCTTAACTTACCATTTGGTTTCAAGAGTAAGAGGCAACTGAACTTCTTGGTGTGTTTGGGAGAAAATGATTGGAATAGGAGAGAGTATGCTCTTCACCTTTGTGGTGAATTAGAAATCTTGACTTCCAAAAGTTGATCCACTCTTTGTGTAATTTAGAATCCTTTAGAGGGCCTGCTCTCAGACAACCTAAGAGGAAGGACCCAAGTGGAGACAAGCAGATTACCTAGCTCTTTCAACCCACTATAAGCTCAAAGCTATCAAGGACACAAAACCTTGGTAGACGTAGTGTTTTTCTTTGCCTAGTGTGATCACTTATGGGATTTCGACCATAGGGAGATCACTAGGCAAGAATGCTTAAGGTATATTCTTGTGGTCGCGAGATCGGTTACTCATCGCGAGGTGAGGTGTCTCGTAATTGGGAGCAAGAGGAACACTATGAATGGAAACCCTATCCAAACATTTTAAGTTAGTAACTACATTTTTTAGTCGCTCAACTTCTTGGTGCAAGGATCGATCCCAGTGGACTACCCAGATCACCCCAAGATTTTACACTCACCATCTGTGTTCCTTTGGTTATACTTATGGCATTTCCATGACAAAGCCAATATCTCTTGTGGGAAACCACTTGGTGTGAGGTGAAGGAACATCAAGCGTGGGCCAAGTTGTTGAGTAATGAACCATGTTCTTTAGGTAGATATTGTTTGATGTGTTCTCGAATGTGGTATAGCTGTGAAAATCTTTTGAACATACACATGATGATAATTCTAGGGATTTATTTTGAGACTTCAGATATGTTTGTATCATGCAAGGTTGCTTTGTCCCTTGGTTGATTGTTTGAAGACTACTCCATGTGTCACTATCTTGCTTCGAAAGATTTTTTTTTTTGAACATCAAACTTTCTATGCTATCAACTATTGTCAAACTTTGTCAACCACATCAAAACATCAAGTGCAAACATTTTCTTGTGTTGCTTGCTAAGAGGAGTCTCATCATTTGACTTTTCTTTTATATGTCTCTAGTTCTTGAACATGCTTAAAGTGGCTCTTTCGTCTTAGTGCTCTTGGTCTTTTTGTCTTCATGGTCTATGCCTACTTGCTAGTTATCCTTTTTTTGAAATGGTTACCTTGATTTCTTGACTACACTCTTGCGTTGGAGAGTTGTTCACTTGTCACCCTGCTTGCTCTATCTATTTGGCTATTTGGGCATCTTTCCTAGCTATTGACTTGAGTCATTCACGTCATAAGTTTCTTGAACATATTGTTTGACAAGTCACTTTCATCTCTCTCTACTATATTGGCAAGTGAATAATCCACCTCTCTAGTTTGGACATCAAGTTATCTTGTGTCACCTTGTTAGCTTCCTCTAGTCTCCTTCATGCTTGATTATCTATCTACCACTATGGCATTCAAAGCTTGTGCTATCAAACCTCAACCAAATCTAGATGATCATGATATCCTCCATCTCACTAAAGAGTTTCAAGATCTATATGCGCAATACAAAGAACTAGAAGAGACAAACGATCTTTCTTACCTCCATCTCTCTAAGCGCATGACAGAAATGAAGTCTAAACTTGAGAAAATGTTAGAGGAGAAGATTGCATCATTACATAAATCTTCCTTAAGGTCTTTACATGCATGTGAGTCACCTTCTTTGAGGTCATCCTCTTCTTCTAGGTCTACATGCTTTACTTCAAGACATCAAATGTCTTCGTCTTCTAGATCTAAAGACCTCTTTAGAGAACAAGCAAGTGATACCTCCTTTGAGCCTATGCTAAAATTTCATGATGGACCTATCTTTGACCAAGATAATGATGAAGACATGGATGCATACCATTCACTTGAGAAACAACAAAAGGACTCTAGACATAATTCTAATAGAACTTTTTCTCCCTTGGAAGATTCTTATGATGAAACTTTGCAAAAACTTTTTGGCAATAAGATCATCATGTTACCTAAGTCTAGCTCATATGGAAACCCATTCTTGGATATCTATTGTGCTTATCATCAACATAATGAGCGTAGTACTTCAGATTACATAGAGCTGAAACATAAATTGAAAGATCTCATTGATGATGAGATTGTTGATCTTAGAACCTCTAGTGACTCATGTGGTGAAGATACTTCTCTTGAGCAAGATTATGTTGATGACCCTATGTCTAGTAGTGACACCATTACATCTTCCACTTCTTCCAACACTCATGCATCTCCCAACACTTCAAAGCTTTCCAACATGCCTATATTAAAAAAAGAATCTAATGCTTCTCACATTGACTATGCATACCCTCAAGGGCTACCTCTAAAAAAAACTCAAGCTAACCTTCACTTGGCTGCAAACCTCTTCCACGCTACTACAACTAAAAATCCTCAATCTTCATGTGCTACTATGCATACTCCACATGCTACTCCATTATCTCTTCATACTCCCTTGTCTTTAGAAGTGGTTCCATGTCAAGAGGACTCTCAAAAATCTAAATCTATAAATGTTAAGAAAGATCAAGACTAAGCACCCGTTCATCTCTTTCAGGATTTTTCCCCTCCATACCTATGTCTTATCCACCTCCTAAATATGATGAAGATACCACTTCCCCCATTTCCCTTTAGCTTACTGAAAATTATGAGAAAAATTCTCTTCCTATGCTATCTAAAGCTACTTGTCAAGATCAAAGCATCCCCTCATGTTCTACTTCTCCACATCTACTTCAAAATTGTGCTCAAGCTTCAAGTGCTTCTATTAAAAATTATGTTCCTATCAAAGGTACTTATGATTCTATTGATGGCTTTGACCATGTTGCTCACTCTAAATATGTTGATATCCCTTTACTATCCCTTTGCATCTTCTAAATCTATCCTTGGTCCTTATCCATCTAAGCTAAAGCATTCAAACCTTCCATCCATATTGGGGCCTTATGTTCCTACATCTCCTACATTCACTCCTAGCTCTCCCATAATACCTCAAGATCAACAAAGACACTCATCCTTGATCACTTTTCACCCATATACACATCTAAACCAATCATATCATCCTATTCATTGACAAATCCCAAGTCCTTTGGAAGTGAGAATAAACATAAGAATCCATTGAAAAAGAAAGATCACTATGTCCCATCTAATCGACATGTGAATGCTAAGAAGGAGAATGCACAAAAGAGACCACAAAGGTCCACTATTAAAAAAGCTAAATCAAATAAAATATGGGTTCCTAAACCCATTATTGAAGAAATATGTTTTGAAGTATCCAAAGGAAAATCTAAAGCTATATGGATTCCCAAGTCTCTTTTGAAAGACTTGAATATTGAAAATACTTCAAAGTTGACATTCAAGCTTCCAAAGGCTTCCATTCCATCTTCTTCCAAAAATATTCCTAAAAATATTCCAAAGCTTTCCACTCCACTTCTTTCCAAATTTCTTCTACCACCTCATGCATCTAAACCTCAAGCTATTTCATCCATGATTCCTCCATCATTCAAATACCCTTCAAGGTGTGTTTCAATGTTGATCTTGTCCAATATTTCAACTACCCTCATGAAATCCTCTAAAGCTTACACTTACTTTCTATACATGAACTATTATCCTCCATTTACTCTTCCTACTACCATTTCTCTTTCATCACCCTATCAACATCTTTGAGCATACTTTTCTATGGTCTTGGCTTATCATGACTTATCTTTTTCTATAGGAGCACTATCTACATTCAAACAGCTTGAGCTCTTTCTAAAAATTCAAAAAATAAATAGAAAAAGAAAAAAAGAAAAAAATAAATTAAAATGAAAATGTGCCTTGGTGAAAACCACTTTTTGTGGCACCTTGGTAGCAAAAGTAAAGAGAAATAAATTTATCCTATGGTGAAAAGTACTTCTTGTGGCACCTTGGATAAGTACCATGATGAAAACTTGGCAAATAGGTGTCATGCGTAATTCTTCCATCATTCATCTATCCCCTCTTCTCTCTTTGATCTTGACAATGTTGAGTTATCTTTGCATATTGGCTATCTTATCCACGAGATTTTTTGTTGTGCTCTCCCATTCACTCATAGCCTCTATCTTGAGCTTTATTGTTATTTCTCTATCCTAGTGCTATCCTATCTAGTTGACCCCTTGGTCTTGATCACGATAAATAAAAAATAGTTCTTAGGTCTCTTGACATGTCTACTCTTTTGGACTACATGCTTCATGCTATCTCACTTGTTGGCTTCACTGCTTATCCTACACGCTATCTTGCTCATTTCTTCCTTTTCTTATCCAAAATATGCTTCATATGACTATTTCACCTCTTTCCCTAGCTTGGGTACTCTTGATGAGTTAGTCCTTGAGGATCACTTTCACTTGCTTCATACTCCTTTTTCATCCATCTTTTCTTATCCACTGGCTCATTGCTCCATCATATCCTATACCTTGCTAGACATTGGGAGAAAATGATGTGATCTTGCTTGAGAACTAGTGATCTCTAAAACCTTCTAAAAAATCTAAAAAATCATATATGATGCTGAAAAAATCCTTAAAATTAAAAAATGTCCTGAAAAATGACCATCTTAGTGAAAACCTAGCAATAGGTGCTTTGATGTATCACCAAAAAAATCAAAAATACAAAAAATACAAAAAAATTTTAAAAAGTCCTGAAAAAATATGTCAAGTGGTGGAAACCTAGAAACAGGTGCTACTTGAAACCCTTGCACCTATGTTTATCAATCTCAATCACCCACTTTGATACACATTTCATAGCTTGGAGTTGTTTCTTGTCCTCGTCTCAGGGGCACAAATTTTTTGCCTATTGAGGTATTCTTGTGCATTAGGGTTTCTCTGACAACTCACAAAACAATGTTTCTCAACACTTCCCCCACCTTGACATCAAGTGTTTTTCAACACTTTTTAGATAGTTTACCTACGGTCTCCGATGTCGTGATATTTCTCGCTATCAAAATCAAGTCTTGAAGAAATGACCAAGTGACTTACACACACACACCTAAACATTTAAACAATTGAGATATGCTAATCTTTATCTACTTTGTGTATTGTCTATGATGATTTCTTTACTATATGTTCCATCCCTAATAGTCTTTCAAGGATGTCATTGACGAGAAGACTGGGGGCATGGGGCATATTTTCTTGATTTCTGCTTGTGGGTATACTTTATTTGTCTATAGTGTTTTAAGCATTCATGCTTGTCCTATTTGACACTTTGACTTATAAACATATCGTCCTTGACTATTTTTGCAAGACCACACTTGGGGGTTATCCTGGCACTTATACAAGTGTAATCTTGCTAAATTAAACTTAGGGAATCTAATCATGTAGTTATCTTGACTTACATGTCTCTGATGCTTAGATTAGATTTCCACATACCTATCTGATATCGATCATATTCATATCCTCATAGTTATACTAGTTTGATGGTTGTATGATCTCATTATGTCCCTAATAAATGCTCAATGATGAAATTAAGAGTCTAAATGTTATGTGTTTCTTTTTGGTAAACCACTTTGCATATTAGCTTTCATTTTAGGTTCATGTCATTTTTAATCTAGTTGTGAATTCCTACACGTGGGAAGAGCTCTCTCTTCATCTTTTTTTTCTTTGTGGACATATCAGCTAGCTGCTTTCATCTTTCGCTTCATCTCTTTTCTATCTTATCATCACATTATATAAAGTTTTGACCTCTGAAATAATTTTGACATCTTGGATTCATTTTCAAGATCAAAATCCAAATTCGAGTTCATCTTGATGGTCAAAATTGTCTTTTAAAATTCTACTTTCTTCTGAGTAGTTAGCTAACCTTTTGAGGTCTAATCTCTAAATCATCACTGGGGCATCCTCATTTCTTCATGTCTACTTCAATTCACCATTTCATGTCTAAAATCACCTTTCTACTCATTTCAACCTAATTTTTATGCTATATCCTTCAAGGTCAACTCTAGTCAAATTGGGGCATTTTATTAGTTTTTTATAGTCATTCTTGGGTTCTAATCATCTATCTATCATCTTTGACATTGCTATATTCTAATTTTCTCATGTCTAGCCAATTTTTGCATCCCCTTACCTCATTTTGATTTCAATCCCGAGGGGGCAAAAATACTCTATCGCTGATTGCTATAGCTATCTATTTCTTAGGAGCATTTATTTGATCTTCTCACTTATTCTTGATCTACCTACTTTGCTAAGTGTTAGCATTCTTCTTGAATTCTGACATCATCTTTTCCTAGATCAAGCTTTACATTTAGGACTCGCTATCACTTTTTGCATTTCATTCTTTGGAATCAGATATCTATATCTATTTTTTGCCTTCTTAGCTTCTATTTTCTTTGACATAATGTGTTCCTAGATCGATCACACATTAGTCAAAGAGGGGAAAATGTAATCACCTAAAAATGGTCATCTAGACTATTAGCCCCTTTTTCAACATTTTGGCTAAATTAATTTAATCATTTACCTAGACCAAATTGCTAATAATCAATTTATTTGATTATAACCTATAGTTTGACTATGCTATCCTAAGTTCATTATTTGATTAAAAGAACATGTCCCCTTTTAAATAAAAGATCCCATTCTTCTAACCCACTTAAAGTGCACACATAAAGTACTTTTTCTATTTTGCAATTAAAAGAAAAGGCTTTGTGACTTTTTTTTTTATATGACAAGTCAACTTATATTCTATTGGTTAATTTGTGTGTGCACATGGATCACTCCTCTTTTTGAATTTCACCGTTGATCATCCACCATCTTCATCTTGAACTCTACTGTCTGTACGACTTTAAAAGGGAGAGAGCTTTCCCCCTCAAAGCATCCACCCTCATTTGAATATTGTTATGTTGCAAGTTTTCTAACAGGTTTCTTTGGAGCTTTGTGGAGAACTTCTCTTTCTTGTCTACATTCTCTCATCCATGGCATTCTAGCTTAGATTAGCTTTCATTTTTACATTTAGCTTAAATCATATAGTCTAATAGTTGGATTGTAACACTCTCATACATGCTTAGCATAGCTACACTTTGCATCTCATTCTAGCTTAATCTTCATTTGCATTGCATCCTTGAGGAACTCCTTGAGACATTTGCATTCTTGCTCTTGTCTCAAAGAACCTCTCGTTGCATGGTTTACTAGCAAGAAGCGTATCTCTAAGACTCGGTTGAGAGCCTTCAAACTTGAAACACACCTTCTTGCACTCTGTGGATAGGGAGCTCTAAGACGGCATTCAAACATTCTAAACTCATGGAATTGTTTGGATAGAAGGGTTTAGAGTGGGACACTTTTGAGTGTACACAATGCATCTCCTCAAGAACAACTTTCTGCAACCTTTCATGGTTGGGAACATAAATCCTATTTTGGTATTTAAGCACACCATCTTCACCAAAAGTATAATCATCAAATCATGAGACAGAGGCATCAGTGTCCAAAATTGACTTCACCCATTCATAATGGGCATCTCCAGGAAGGTACTGAAGGATATTATACTCTCTCATATGAGTTCAAGATGAATAGATAGCAGCAATATGTCTCCTGTGACTAAGTGCATCTGCTACCCTATTCTCTTTACCTTTAATATACTCTATGCTGAAATCATATTCACTAAGGAATTCAAGCCATTGTCTCTGTCGGGCATTTAAATTAAGTTGAGTGAAAATGTATCTCAACCCCATATGATTAGTCTTGAGCTCAAATGGCTTCCCAAATAAGTAATGCTGCCACATCTATACGGCATGTACTATCGTAGCCAACTCTAAATCATGAGGAGCATAATTTACTTCATGTGATTTGAGTTTCTTAGACTCGTAGGCAACAACCTTACCATCCTGCATCAATACACCCCCAAGCCCATCTTTGGAAGTATCTGTGGTGACAAAAAAATGTCCATTTGGGTCTGGTATAATCAATATAGGAGCGATAGTAAGCTTTTTCTTAAGTAACTGGAAAGCTTTTTCACACGCTTCCATCCACTCAAATCTTTTACCTTTGTGCTGAAGAGATGTAATTGGTGTTGCTATGTAGGAAAATCCCTCAATAAATTTCCTATAATACCCAGCAAGACCCATAAAGATCCTAACTTCTCTTATATTCTATGGAGTTGGCCATTCAAGGATTTATTTTATCTTTGTGGGGTCACTACTATGCCTTTTGCTGATAAAATGTGTCCCAAGTAGTGGATCTCTGTCTGATAAAAGGAGCACATGGAGAGTTTTCCATATAGTTTCCTGTCTCTCAGACGCTACAACACTATGCACAAATGTTCTTCATGCTCTTCTAAACTCTTAGAGTATATTAGCATATCATCTATAAATATCTCCACAAATTTATCAAGACAATCTCTGAAAACATTGTTCATCAAATTCATGAAAGTGACAAATGCATTTGTCATTCCAAAAGGTAAGACTACAAACTCATAATGTCCATATCTTGTTCAAAATGTTGTCTTAGATATATCTTCCTCTTGAATCCAAAGTTGGTGGTGTCCAGATCGCAAATCAATTTTTGAGAATATAGTTGCTCCCTTCATTTGATCAAGAAGTTCATCAATCCTTGGGAGAGGATACTGATTCTTTATGGTCACCTTGTTCAACATGCACAATCTTAAGGTACCATCCTTCTTCTTGAAAAAGATTACAAGAGCTCCCCATGGTGATACACTAGGACAAATGAAACCTTTATCCAAGAGTTCCTGTAGCTGAGTATTCAACTCATACATTTCTGTAAAAGTCATATGGTAGGGAACCTTTGATTGAGGTTATGCTCCTAGTACAAGATCTATAGAGAAATTGAATTGGGGGTAGTTCAAGAAAATCATCTAGAAAAACATCTCTGAATTCCTATAAAATAGGGTGATCTTCCAATTGAGGTGGAGTCTCTTCCAAACTCTTAACATGGGCAATGCATAACTGACATCCTTTCCTCTTGGCTTTCTTCAACTACATTGCTGAAATTTGCCTCAACTCCAAAGGTCACTTGACACCATTTAGTATCATTGAATACCTTGCATCATTAAGACATTCAATCACCTTATCTTGATAATTTACCAAAGCCTTATGTTCATTTCACTAGTTGATGCCTAGAATGACATCGTATGAGCCCAAAGCTGCTACATACAAGTTGACCTCTGTTTGAAAGCTAGGGAGTTCCAACTCACTACAAAATAATCATTGTTCTACCCTACATTCAGCCCTATTATCATACTCTACAGTCCAAGGTTCAGCCATAAAACCATCCCTAATAGGTATCTTGGCTACAACCTTAGGATCTACGAAACATTCAGTAGCACCAGTATCTATAAGGATAGAAATAGGGTAACCAAAAAGTGTACCAGTCATCTATATAGGAGTGACCTAAGAATCTGCCTGTCTATGATCAACTGCAACATGAATGTAGTGTTGTGGAGGAAAGTCCCTCTTATCGGCTCATTATGGGCACTTAGCAGCAAAATGGTTACTGCTGCATACAAAACAACCTGCTCTAAGGCCTCTTCTATCCTCATTCCTATTTTGATCACCTCAGTTGTTTCCATTCCTTCCACTTCCATTTCTAGGATTTTTATTTTTGTTGTTGTTCCAATTTTCCTTGTTCTTGTTCCTTTCAGAATTCTCTTGTCCCTTATCCTTCATGTTTCTGATTTGTTGCTTCTTTCCATTTCCCTCTGGCTCGTCATCCTGATAACCCTTGTTATCCTGCTATAACCTATTATCCTAAAATTTTGTCTTATAGTTTTGGTTGAAGAATTTATATGAAGAAACATCCTTCAACCTCTATTCCTACTTATGGGCCTTACACAGTGCAAAGTCCATGGTCTTAGGCTTGTGCATCTCAACCACACTATAGATCTCTGGTCACAAGCCCATTACAAATTTTTGAGTTCTAAATAAAATAGCTCATCATGTTGATACTAAGGAACATACTTCACCAAATGAAAAAATTGTTCATTATACCATGTAATGTTCACGTTCTCCTAAACTAGTTTATAGAATTCTATTGTTTTCTTGTCATAAAATAGCTGAGGTAATCATCATTTGCAAAAAAGCTACAAGAATTCTTCCTAGGTTACCTCCCCGCTAGAGCTTCTTTTTGGCCATTACATTTTCCCACCAAGTAGTTGCCTCTCCCGTTAGCTAATAGGTGGCCCAAATTGCCCTAGATTTCCCCATATAGTTTTGAACTAGGAAGTACTTCTCCATGTTGGTAATCCATGTGTCAACATCTTCCCCAAAAGCTTTGTCATGAAACCTGGGTGGAGTCACCTTCTTGAGATCTTTACTCAAGTTAGTTGCTATTTGTATCTTGTCAGAATTAAGGAGAACAATTTGATGGTCAACTTCTGCCTTCTACTCCATCTCAGATCTCTTAAGAGCCTTAGCCAACTTCTCATCCTCACGTTTTTTCCTCAATTCCTCTTCCTATTTACATAGGGCTTCGAAGCACTGATCTTCATCATGCCTCCTTGCCTCTTCTTCAGTGTGTCTACCTCGAGCCTCATACTCTAGGTCATCCATCCTTTGATGTTGTTGTTGTAACATAGCCCCCTATTGGGTCAACAATGCCATTATCTGATCTAACCTAACATTAGGTTCCTCAGCCTGTGCACCACTGTTAGACCCACTTTTTCATTTAACTCTTGTGGCCATGGTGATAACTCAAACACCTGACAAACATTGGCACAAGTTAGAACAATAGTCCAAGGCCTAGGTTTAAACCATGTTCTAATACCATATGTAAGAACCATGTCCTACTTAAAATTTGCCACATCATCAAATTGCAAAAAAATGCGGAAGAGTACCAATCAAAACATTGTGGAAATTTCAAACTAATTATCCATTAACAATTTGTTTATTCACATAATGAAAACATTAAGATGCTGATCTACAATATCACATCTTTAACATATTCAGGAATGTTCAGTGTTACATCAAAAATGGTGATAACTAATCACTTAACACATATTATGTTTTGTCAATACCTAATACCAGATAAACCAGGTTGTTGATCCAACATACAACAATTACAGTGATTACACATTTTAATAGTTTCCAGAATTTACATTTTCTCATATACAATTTACATAATTCAACTCATCTCATGGATGAAAGTTACAATAGAATGAAGTTAACCTTTCCTGTTGTGTCCTTCAGCGTAACCTATCTCCAAAGCCACAAGACGTCATCCATTTGCTATCTAAGATAGGAGTGTGGCCCAAGTGCTTTTACCTTGCTAACTAAAGAGTGATTACTCCCTCGAGATTCTTCTTGACATAAAGAATACCTTGACCCTGGCATGACAAGCCTAGCTTCTGGAACAAGATGGATCGGATGGATCTGGTGTGGCCGTGAAACACACTATAGGCAACCATGTGCCTAGTAGCCTAATTATAGAATGTAGTAGGGAATAAAAAAATAAAACTACACATGTACACATATGTAGTAAAATCAAATAAGCATAGCCACATACACACATATGCATTATTTGGGAAATCAAGTGGCTTGGCCAAGCACTTATAAAGCCAAATTTAACAGTAGAAGAAACAAGAACAACATGTATCCATTCTACAAAACTGACAGATAGAAGAAACTAAACATGAAGTATCCATTCTATCTTTCCCATTATCGCTACATTACACCCAACCATGAAGAAAAATGCACACCTCTATGCTAACTACAAAATTTGTTCAACTAAATCTGTTTTACATCTGAATAATGCATATGTTCATTACCTCTTTAAGGCACAACCAATCACAAAACTGTTGGAATGAAAACTATTGTAGAACACATAAGATCACTATTTTTGTATGGTTTAGTCAAACATATCAATGCTGAATTTAAGCTTCATACAACCAACAACTATGTATTTAATGCTCATGTGTAAGAATAAAGAAAATAACCATAATGTACTAAACCTTAATATACACTAAAATTTAGTGGTGAAGTCATAACACTGTCAATAGTACATTATGGAAACTAAAATAATTCAGAACAACAACAGTTTGCCAAAGTAACAACATCAATTTTCTAGAATGGTTTCATTTCCTGTTATTCAGCCTTTATTCACCTAAATGGAAAGAATTGTGAAAATATTCAAACATACAACTCAACATTTGAGAAATATCGTTCCAAACAGCATACTCTTGCTCTATTAAAACATTGTTGTTTGCAGCCCAACAAGCAATTTTATTGCATAAATCTATCATGTAGAGATGTTTGTGTCCATTTCTACACTCAAATCATATAATTTGGTCCACTTGATTACCAAAACTTAAGTAGAAATCCACATTACACAAGGAAATTAAGTGATTATTTCAAGTTTAATTGTTATTTGGCAACCTCTAAAACTCATTGCTCCATAACATTTCATAGGCATTCATATTTTTTAGAAGGTTGTTTTTAATGTTCATACAAATAGCTTGTTTGCTACATATCTAGCCTAGGGAATGTTATGTTTGAGCTGCTTGGCAAAGAACAAGGTAAGCATTTAAGAACCAATGTTTGAATAGAGGTAATACAAGAAATACCCTTTTCAAAAAGTCAAACAAAATTTCAACTTACATATGCTTGGATTTCAAGGCTTCAGTCTCTAAAGAAGTGGATTGGAGAGCCCAGATGTGTGATTTCAGAGATAAACTTGCACAAAAATTCCTTACAACATTTTCATGTTATGAGAAAGAAAATCTTTTTAAGGGCTTTTCATCTATTCTAAGTTTCAAGACAAAAGCATATAGATAAGGCTGATTATGCTCCTACAACGGTATTGGACAATAATAGAAATTTGTTTAATGCTTACAGAAGAAGTAAAAATAACATTCAGTAGGTAGTGAATTTACAACTATAATTTAGATTTTCAATCTCATCACACTTATTCCAAGAACAATGAAACATTGCAAAAATAGGGAATCACACCCGAAACAATTGAAATACTAAATAATTAAAGAGATTTTCGGAACTAGATGTTTTCTAGTTTCTATGTCTTGTCTCTTTGCTTGCCTGGTCTTCTCCCTCTCTCCAAGCCACCATGCCCTCATTTTTCCCCAAAACCCATTTTTGTATCCTCTCTTTCCCCATAACTGACCTAATTTTTCCCCCCTTTTGTAAAAGATAGGTGTTATTTTTTCATTTCATTATTTGGAAGCTGTTTCAAAGCAATCAATGTTTAATAAACACACACACACACACACACACATATATATATGTATATATGTAAAAGAACATTATATTTCTAAAATTCTTTTCAAATCAAATTAGAACTTTTATTTATATATTAAAATCAAACATCAAAACTTTTCCATTAGAAATTTAATATATATTCATGTTCTATCTATACATCTCTAAATATATCGTCTATAAATCATATGAAACATCTATTTCATTTTGATCTTTCAAGGATAGCTTTAGTAATATAACAAAACAAACAACATGAAATTCTATGTGATGTGTGTGGGTGGCAGCACGATATCTGATGCATCCCCTCTTGAGAGGCTAGCCCTCTTTACCTCAACCACACTCTAATTATGACAATCCCTATCCACTCAGACGCTCGTAACGAACAATGAGTGAGATCCACTATAATCAATATATCAAATCTTAATTACATCATCATTAAGAAATAAATACATTAGCATAATCACATTGCTATTTATTCACGACATATAAGAACACATCTTATGACATCAACACATAACATAATAGATCATGTATTTCCATATTAAAATAATTCATTTCATTTTGGTAAATCTAAGATGTTAACTTTCATTATCTTAAATTGAGATTAAACCATCTTTAACCAAGTCAACATTTGACTATTTTCCACATAAGCAAGAGAAAGAAGATGACTCAAGGGCAAGACCTGACAAAACATACCCAATTGTATTAAGTACTAAAATTTGGACTCAACAATTGTTGAAAAATCCATGTTTGCAAACGCTTGCAACAAATCATGATGCAGGGATGAGGTCAATTCCATTAAGTACTAAAATTTGGACTCAACAATTGTTGAAAAATCCATGTTTGCAAATGCTTGCAGAAAATCATGATGTAGGGATGAGGTTACATTCTCTAAGTTCAAAACTATTCCCACAAGAGGAGCCCAGATCATTGCCTGATTTACTTTTTCTTACAATTGACCTTGTCTTGATGCACTACACACCATATGAACATCTAGTGAATACCAATCGTGTAAGATAGAAAAGAAACAGTAAAAATCAAATAGTATAAAGACTTCAAAACATGCACATAATAGATTGCACACCTAACTCCCATACAGTGTGAAGACTAAAGAGAACATCAGAACCCAAACAAAAAGCAACATAACTTGAATATTCACAACTTGTCAAAAAATTCTGCATCCGTAGTTGAGGTTTTGTGGTTTAGTACAAAAATGATTAACTCAGTCAACCTTGTCATATTTGTTTCATAACCACAAAGGAAGGCTTGAGGAATTTCAGGAGTGAAAAACACAAGAACTCTTGCCAAGTCAGAAGAAAGCTAAAAAATGATCATGCATTTTCTTGCAGCAACTTTGGAACTTGCAAAGGATGAAACTATGAGAAAGATGCTACAAAATAGTAGTAGCAAAAAAATAATGTACTCCATAATCAGTAAGAATGTTCCAATCCCAAGCTAGCCATGCCCTATTTTTAGAAGTTTAGAATTGAATAGTCTACATCAAAATCAATCTCTCTTATGTTTCATGACTCTGTCATTTTCTCACAATACAATTTAGAAAAAACAAATCCCATACCTGGTTATGTTCTTGCATCTCCTTGATTGAAACAGAAAACTCAGTAACAGTTCAACTCAAAGTGTTAAACAAACGACTAAGGAAAGATACAAACAACTTTCATCTGAGATGCATTTTTCTCGCAGTGAGCCTTTATGTAGAGGAAAACCCATTATAAGATAGCATATTGAAAAAAACACCTTGGAAATTGATATAACAATTAAAGTCAAAGAAATTTTTTCTGGCAATGAGCAAAATCACATACAAATTTCTTGCAATTAATCTTCAATGTTTGACTTTCAAAATACAGAATATTTCAAATTTATTGATATGTCAATCTTTAAAAATGACATATATTTGGCAAGTCAAAATTTCTTGAAACAAATAATCGAGAGTAATGCATCTTCTTGGTTGAAACAGAAAACTCAATAAGTGTTAAACAAATGGTTAAGGAAAGATATTGGAAGCTTTTCATCTGAAATGGATGTTTTTTCATAGTAGGGCTTTTATGTATAGAGAGGGCCATTATAAGATAGAATATTAGCAATAAAAACTCTTGGAAATTAATCTTATCATTAAATGAAGAAAATAAAAGCAATGTGCAAGAACAGGTACACAATTTATGCCATTAAGCTTCAATAAGAATATTCAAAATATAAAATATACAATAATAAAATATATCTAAATGTCATGCAATCTTTAAATATGGAATATGCATTTTGCCAATAAAATTTTCTTGAAGAAAACAAAAAAGACTACCTGAAACTGATTGGACCAAGATTCATGTTTTGATGTTCTGAATCTAGAACCCCTAAAGAGATGTAGAAGAATGTTTGTTACTAGAATCCAAAACCTATTATCAAATGCTGACAGTGATGCTCCAGGCATTCTTTCTACTGCCACTTTATTTCTTTCAAAGGCAAACATATATTCTTTATACTGCACCAACACAGATATAGATTGTAGAAGAACATCCCTTAGATTTGCATTTTCTATTCTTGAATCATTGAAATGCATAACAAGAAAAGTCACCTGTAAAATATGGCATTTTTGGAAAATAAAATAAAATTAGGCTTCACAAACATTACAGTTTACAAAAACTATCAATAATTTCATTCAATGAGCTTCATGTTCTATAATTCACAAATAAACCAACTATACCAAACAGGCAATAAGCTAGATATGCAAGAAGTTCAGAAACATTATGGGTCATGCACAACTACTGCAGGAGCAAGTGTTGGGCATAGGAATTTTTGGTTTACAATTGTGATGGTGTTTAAATATTTTTTGTTATTATTAAATTTTATTATTTGCATTGCATTTGGGGTAGTGTTTAATTTGATATTTTGTTATAACTTTAGTAAAGGTTTAAAAAAACCTTTACAAGTCTGGTGGTTGCCAAAACCAGTTCTTAACTGTTTGGCTTTGTTTATAAATTCTCTCCGAAATCTTTTGGGAGAGTATGATTTGAGATTTTTTTCTGTGTGAAGAAGGACTGACATATTGAGAAGATTATTATCTAGCCCTGAACAAATGAAATAAATAATATTTGTAGTGCTTCTTGCTACTTGGTTTTGGTTTTATTTTGTTCACTCTACAAATTGATTAGGGATGCATATCATATCTATTGGTTTGTGAATAAAGTAGAAGTAGCATTGGTTTTTTGGTTTAAAAGTTATTGTTGTAGGAAGCTAGACTCACACAAGAACCTCTAGAAGTTTATTTGGACAAAAATGCCTCTTGCTCGCGTGAACACCATGTGAAGTGGCCTAAGTGTGGTGGAGAGTGGGTAGGAATGTACATTACTCTCTTCATGGCCATTTGCAAGAATGGGCTATAGTTTGAAGAAACATGTGTTTGGTAAGGCAGCATCCCTATGTGCTTGCTATGAATAAACACATGTAACCTGTAAGGTGTTGTTCATATTTGGTATTGTTCCTGTAGTTTTTTTTTCAATTTCTTCTTTCCATCCAATATTGAGCCTATTATAGGATTTTTTCTTGTTATCTCCTCATCATATTAGTATCAGAGCGAGACAAGATCTTGCTGGCAAGTGTATGTTTGTAGAAGAATCACAGGCTGAAGCTGAGGCTCACACCATGCCTCTAAAAAGTATGACTCCAGATGCCATCAAAAAGATGATGGAGGAACTTTTGGAAGAGAAGTTGAAGGAGTTTAAGGAGTCCAGTAACAAGGATAAAGAGAATGAGGTGGAAGAAGGTACTAGTGGAGATGAAGAAGGAGAACAACACCAAGATCTACCAAAGGAATTGCCTGCAGATCAAAAGGCATTCATTGATGCTTTAAATTCAATAAGAGGAGATGTTGCTGACAAGCTACCTACATATGGAGGTAGTCTCAATAGTGAGGAAGTGATTGAATGGATTGAAGCAATCATCAATCACTTTGAGTTGAATGAAGTTCCAAAGAATGATAGAGTAAGGATTGCAAAAGGAAAACTGAGAGGATCTGCTCTGTCATGGTGGAATTATATTCAAGGAGAAAGGATACAAAATAATAAAAGTATGATTTCTTCATGGGAAGTAACGAAGGAAAAAATTAAGGCACAATTTTTGCCTACAGATCATGAAGTGCAGGTGTTCAAAAAGCTACAAAGCTTGAGGCAGCGAGAGATGGATGTGAATACCTATACAGAGGAGTTCCATAGGTTAACTCTTAGGGCAAAGAAACAAGAGGAGGAACCAGAAAGAGTGGCCAGATATTTAAATGGTCTAAGAATGAACATACAAGAGGAGATCAACCTCTTGGCCCTAGATACATTGGGGAAGTGTTTTCAACTTGTTCTTAAGGTTGAAGAGAAGTTGAAGAGGAAGAGTGATCAACAACAAGGAGGGAGAAGTGGAAGGAATGATCGAGGTAGAGGAAAATTTAACAATAGAGGAAAAGGCTAGAGGTCCCAAGGTGAGTCCAACCCTTAGAAGCAAGCGGGTGACTCAAGTAGCAGAGGAGGCTATGGTGGAAGGGGATTTAATGGAGGAAGGTCAGATGGATCAGGTAGAGGATCCAAGTTCTTAGGAATGAAGTGCTATAGTTGTGGTCAAATAGGGCACCCAAAATATAAGTATCCACAAAGGGCATCTACTTCTCAAAATGGTGAAAGGAGAGTCACTTATGTGCAGGAAGATAATGTGAGTATGAACTCACCAGAAGATCAGTTGATGACAGAGGCTTAGGGAGAAAGTCTCATGTTAAGGAGGACACTTCTTAAGGAACCGCTAAAAGAAGATACTACTCAAAGGAGGGCTCTTTTTCGAGTTCAATGCAAGGTGAAAGGTAAGTTGTGCAAAGTAATAATTGATTCAGGTTCCATAGATAACATCATCTCACTTGAAGCTGTAAACAAATTGAAGTTAGAGAGACTTCCACATTCTTGTCCATACAAGGTTAGTTGGTTGAACAAAGGGCAACAGGAAGTTGTGAATGAGCAAGCTTGGGTAGAGTTCAGTATAGGGGAATATAAAGATAAAATATTGTGTGATGTCTTGCCCATGGATGCTTGCCACCTCTTGCTAGGAAGACCTTGGCAATTTGATAGGAAGGCATGCCATGATGGTGAGAAGAATTCTTATAGCTTCCAAAAGGATGGAGTAACATACAGATTTAATTCTAAAGGAGAAGAGAAAGGGGTTGGTCAAGTTGGACCAAGTGTGTTGATGGTGGGTGAGAAAGAGTTCATTAATACTCTTGAAGAAGATGGAATAGGCTTTGTATTGGTGCTGAAGCCTAAGGACGATAGAAAGAAGGAGCGTAGGACAGCAGGGCCCGAAAGAAGTTGAAGAGTTGTTGAACTAGTAGAAGGAAATCATTGTAGAGGTAATGCCTGAGTCTCTGCCACCAATAAGAGACATAAGTCACCAGATTGATCTTATTCCTAGAGTAGTGCTACCCAACAAGGCAACATATAAGATGACACCACAACAAAATGAAGAGATTGCCAAGCAAGTACAGGAGTTGCTTGATAAGGGGCTGATAAGGAAAAGTCTTAGCCCATGTGTCGTACCCTCAGTTCTTGCTCCAAAGAAGGATGGTAAGTGGTGGTTGTGTATTGATTCTAGGGCCATTAATAGGATAACTATAAGATATATATTTCCTATTCCTAAAATAGAAGATTTGTTGGATTGTTTGGGTGGAGCTTCATATTTTTCTAAAATAGATCTCAAAAGTAGGTATCATCAAATAAGGATACGAGAAGGGGACGAATGGAAGACAACCTTTAAAACTAATGAAGGGTCGTATGAATGGCTGGTTATGCCATTTGGTTTATCTAATGCTCCTAGTACATTTATGTGACTAATGAATGAAGTTTTACATGACTTCAGTGGGAAGTTTGTTGTTGTCTACCTTGATGACATTTTGGTGTATAGCAGGAATAAGGAAGAGCATTTGCAGCATTTGAAGATGGTTTTTCAAAGGCTACAGGAGCAAAAGTTGAAGATAAACTTGGAGAAGTGTGAATTTTTTAAACAAGAATTAGTGTATCTTAGATTTGTGATATCCAAGGGAGAATTGAAAATGGATCTATCTAAAGTGGAGGCCATCATTAATTGGCCAACACCAAGGGCTATTGGACAGGTTTGAAGTTTTCATGGTTTGGCCACATTCTACAGGAAGTTCATAAGGAACTTTAGCAACACTTGTGCACCAATTTTAGACACCATCAAAGGAGGAGGTAACACAAAATTTGAATGGAATAATGCAGCAAATAAGAGTTTTGAGGAACTCAAACAAAAGGTAGCCAAATATACTATTCTTGTTTTACCAGATTTTAATAAAGTTTATACAGTAGAATGTGATTCTAGTGGCTTTGCAATAAGGGCTATTCTTAGTCAAGAAGGTAGACCCGTTGCATTTTTCAGTGAGAAGCTGAATGAGGCAAAGAAAAAATATTCTTCTTATGATTTGGAATTGTATGCCATGGTCCAGGCATTGAAAAAATGGACGTAATATTTGCTGCTTAAAGAGTTTATTGTGTATACTAACAACCATGCTCTTAGTTTCTTGAATGGGCAGGAAAAACTCAACCATAGGCACATGAAATGGGTTGAGAGTTTGCAAGCTTATACTTTCACAATCAAACATAAGAAAGGACAAGCCAATAACGTGGCTGATGCACTTAGTAGAAGAGTATTAACAATGCAAGAAGTACAAATCCAAAGCATGGGTGTAGATGCATTGAAGGGAATGTATGCAAAAGATAGAGATTTCAGCAAAGCATATGAGGTTTGCACTGAATTGGAAGATAGTTTTCATTCTAATTTTTTTGAATTTATTGTGCAAGATGGACTGTTGTTTAAGGGCAGCCAACTATGTATTCCAAAATGCTCTATGCAGGAAAATGTTATTAAAGAAAAATATTGTGGAGATCTTAGTGGTCATTTTGGACTCAACAAGACATTAGAATTGGTACAAAGATTTTATTATTGGCGTGAGATGCAAATAGACATTAGGAAATTTGTGGAAGGTTGTCTGGTATGTCAAAGGGCAAAGGGAGTATCAACAAATGCTGGACTTTATCAGCCTTTACCCATACCGAATAGACCTTGGGAATGTTTGAGTATGGATTTTTTAATGGGATTACCAAGGACAAAGATAGGTTATGACAGCATAGTTGTGGTTGTTGATAGATTCAATAAAATGGCTCACTTTATTCCATGTAGAACCACTAATGATGCTAGTTATATTACAGGACTATTCTTTAAGGAAATAGTTTGTATTCATGGTTTTCCATTGAGCATTGTATCTGATAGGGATAGCAAGTTTGTGGGTCACTTTTGGAGAACCCTCTGGAAGAAGTTAGGCACAAATTTATCTTTTCGTTTAGCCTATCATCCTCAAATAGATGGGCAAACTAAGGTGGTTAATAGATCCTTGGGAAACCTTTTGAGGTGCTTGACATGAGAACATGGAGGTAGTTGCGATGCTATCATACCTCAAGCAGAGTTTTCATTTAATGACTCAGTGAATCGTAGCACAGGCATGAATCCTTTTGAAGTTTTTTATGGGAGACATCCAACGGGAGTTTTGGAACTTAGAAATATGGATGGTTTGGAGAAAAGGAGTGGACATGCAGAAGACTTTGCTGAAGCAATGGTGGAAGTACATGAGCACGTGAGGAAAACTCTACAATAGAATAACCTAAAGGTGAAGGCTAAAGAAGATTTGAAAAGAAGAAATGTACAGTTCCAAGTTGGAAACATGGTTATGGTTCACTTGAACAAAGATCGGTTACCTCGGGGCAGCCATACAAAGTTGATGATGAAGAAGATTGGACCGTGTGAAATTTTAGAAAAGTATGGAGAAAATGCTTACAAAGTGGCATTGCCTCCAAATGTAGCTATTTCACCTATATTTAATGCCTTGGATCTCACATTGTATAAAGGTTCAAACAAAGAAGTTGGTACAGAAGCAACAACACATAAATCAAATGACTAGATTCAAGAATTGCCTTCTAAAGAGACACCCCAGATGGAAAGTATCATCAACAACAGGGAAGTAATGAGGACAAGACACAAAGTACACACTGAGTATTTGGTCAAGTGGAAGGGCCTTCCAGATTCTGAAGCTACTTGTTTGTCGGAAACAAAAATTCTAAGGCATGGTGGGGATATACAACAGTTGATCTCCAAGAGGACTTGAGACAAAATTCACCCCCGAGAGTATGTTGCAGGAGCAAGTGCTGGGCACAAGAATTTTTGGTTTGTAATTGTGATGGTGTTTAAATATTTATTATTATTATTAAATTTTAGGGTTTGCATTGCATTTGGGGTGGTGTTTAATTTTAGGGCTTAATTTAATATTTTGTTATAACTTTAGCAAAGGTTTAAACAAAACCTTTACAGGTCTGGTGGTTGCCAAAATCAGTTCTTAACTGTTTGGCTTTGTTTATAAATTCTCTCTGAAATCTTTTGGGAGAGTATGATTTGAGATTTTCTTTTCTGTGTGAAGAAGGACTGAGATATTGAGAAGATTATTATTCGGCCCTGAACAAATGAAATAAATAATATTTGTATTGCTTTCTTGCTACTTGGTTTTGGTTTTATTTTGTTCACTCTGCAAATTGATTAGGGATGCATATCATATCTATTGGTTTGTGAATAAAGTAGAAGTAGCATTGGTTTTTTGGTTTAAAAGTTATTGCTATAGGAAGCCAGACTCACACAAGAACCTCTGGAAGTTTATTTGGGCAAAAATGCCTCTTGCTCACGTGAACACCATGTGAAGTGGCTTGAGTGTGGTGGAGAGTGAGTAGGAGGAATGTACATTACTCTCTTCATGACCATTTGCAAGAATGGGCTACAGTTTGACGAAACATGTGTTTGGTAAGGCAACGTTCCTATGTGCTTGCCATGAATGAACACATGTAACCTGTAAGGTGTTGTTCATATTTGGTATTTTCCCTGTAGTTTTCTTTTTCAATTTCTTCTTTCCATCCAATATTGAGCCTATTATAGGCTTTGTCCTTGCTATCTCCTCATCAACAAAATATAGAGAGAACATTTGAAAAAGGTCGGTAACAATTGGTATAGTTACCTAAAAATGTTAATTTTGTATAGTTTCAAAACTTATTGATATATTTTGACAACTATTAACAATATTCCAAGCTAGGCATTTTTTTGCTACCATCTAGCATACAAACAACAATGCCCTTGTTTTAGTTGAGAGCCTAAATATAACATTGACTTGACTTTATTTCCTCTTTAAGGTTGCATATTCTAGGAATCTCCATTTATTTTCATTGTTGCTCTACAACCATTAAGAAACCATTATTCTTGACAAGATGTATTTGTCCTCCTGAAGTATATATTGCTATCATACTATACATGAGGTTTTATTAATGATACATTTTCTAAATTTGAAAACCTTGTCCACAATTCCACATCCCATCCTAAATTCCACATTTCATTTATAGAATTAAATAAAGTTCAAAAAAACCCCAAAAAACATACATATTTCTTAAATGATTAATTCAATCTCCAGTGAATATAATTATATGTATTATAATTCCTTTCACAAGCACAAAAACATTTAGTAATGAAAGAAATGTCCAGTAATAATTGGCAGTATGCAAAAATTTGAATGTATGATACCATATTTTATATGGAAGCGGAGATAACCAATGTACTGTAATTGAAAAGATTCAAAAAGAGCCACGAAAGAAACTTAGAATCAATTGAAGAATCAAGGTTTAAAAGGACCAATTGGCCTTAAGGAAGATCCTTAACAACTATGTGTTGATATGTTGACTCATTGGTTCATGGTTCAACTCCATAGTCTTTCTGACCATTTGTTAGGAAAAGGTAATATAGAATCCACATTGAAATGACCATAGCCATACCCCTCAAGGCAATTTATTGGCATTTCATTTTTGTGAATGTTAAGATTATTCTTATTCATAAATAGGCAATAATTGGAAAAATAAACCCATACTAACACAATAATACACAAGCCCACATGCACTTTTTACCCATGTTTGAAACTGTCAATCCTAACTAATGAATGAAGTTACACTAAAATCTCAACCACTTGTCACTAATAACAAGAAGAAAAACACACCATATGCTGGAATAAGCATGGTACTTAGTTAAATATAATTAACTGTCAAAAGTTTCTAAACCTTTATGTTATGAAGATCCATTTCCCAAAGCATTAAGACTTGTGAGATGTAAGTGCATGTGATCTCCATTCTAATTTAGGACAGCACAATGCTACTTATTTTATAACTAGAAAATTTCACAATGCACCAAAGAAACTAGAATTTATAATGAAAAAAAATTCGGTCAATTGGGTCAAGAGAGTTCCTAATTAAGTAGTGTGAAATATGACTCATGGCACAATATTCTTGTATGAAAGAAAATAGTCTTCCATACTGATCGGTATTGGAAACAAATATACCATAATCCACAGTGTGAACATTTGTATTTTCCTTCAGAAATATATTGATAGTTGATATGCTAACACCAATCTTTTGTCGTTAATGGTGACTTTTTTTTCACTTTGGTTAGTTAGTTAAGTCCATCCATTCCTCACCCATGTTTCATCGTAATTGATGAATCAATTTTAACGGAGATCTCAACCACTTGCACAAATAATGAGCAGAAGCATAGTTCAAGAACTTGGACTTGGAACCAAACTCAACTTGGCAACCCAAAATTTGACTTGGATTTGCAGAAAAACTCAGCACAGACTTTGCTGAAAAAAGGAAAAAAAAATGTTTTTAGAAAACATAAAAGTCTAACTTGACTATCAATTTATAATTTTCCAAGAATTACATGTCAAATGACTCTAGAACTCTCATAATTCAATATTTCAAAGTAGAACAATACACTATAGTCGATATAATAAAATGTTTACATGTGACAATATGTTGAAACAAGAAAAAAATTACAAACTACACCATCTTTCCCCACCTAGTTGTAACTTAATTTTCAGGCCTTGAACTAGAAGGTTGTTGGATGTGAAGTCCAACTGTCATGTCTGTTCATTTCACATTCTTCTTATTTGTTTTTTAGTCTTCTCTTGAAGAACTAATCTATAAATATAAGGGAAAATCCTTGTGTATGCAAGCTGCAATGACTGAATAATATATTTGCTCTGCTCTTGGTGTGGACATAGCCACAGTTGTGGTGAACCACGATATATCCTGTCTCTTGTTCTATTTTGTGTATTCTCAATTTATCTCCTAAATTAACAATTGGTATCAGAGCGTGTAAGATTTTGCAGAGCAGAGCAAAAGAAAAGGAAGTATGTGGAAATGCTTCAGGAGAAGAAAAGGCCGAGCAGGGGCAGAGCTTCTTCAGGGTTGTTGCAGATAATAGGAAATGTGAAAAATAGGATCTCTAGGACCAAATCTGATGCGACACCAGTCTTAGATCTACACCCACCTCCGCTTCCTCTACCCAGGAAGATCAAGAAATCTGAGACATTTGAGCTCAACCATAGCTGTGACAGGAATCTTGTTGTTCCTCCCATTTTTGAGAATTTTCATGAAGAATCGGCCATTGAGAGGGGATCTACCGAGGGAGTGGATGCGAAGGAAGATGACTTAATCAACAAGTTCAAGCAATAGCTCAAGCTGCAATGCCTCAAGTCCCCCATGCGTTATAAGGAAATCCTCAACAAAAATATTTAAAGATTTTTGTTCATTGTAGTGATTATGGAGAATATTGACTCGCTTAGCAACTCAATGGCGGTAGCAAAGGGTATGGTGGTGCTCTATAAAGTGAAGACAAAGAGAAAATTTTATGGCAGACTCTTGAATACATTAGTGAGGTAGAGGCATTGATTTTTATTCTGCTTGTCTAGAGTATGGAGAAATTGCAGCTTCGGTGTGATATTTGGTATCATTTATTTTTATTTTTATTTTTGATACCCTAGAAAATTTAGTATCAGTGCAGTGGGAGTTTTAGCCAATAATAATAATAATAATTTACTATCGAGAGATGGTTCCCTCCATACAATTGGAGATGATTGTTATTGTGCCATGTTGAGCTATTCAGAGCGTTGGCATGATAGAGGTTCTCTTGACAGGTTTTGCTCCTTAAAGCATTAGTGGTGGTGTCTGGAGATCAAGTTGTCATAAGGTTTTCCTAGGTTATGCAGACATGCAGTGGGAGTTTTGATAATTGATCTTGGTTAGTGCTCCTGGTATCGAGTACTTTGGTGGATTGACCATGGAGGTGCTCTTGAAAACTAAGAGGCTTGGGTGAGGCTATAGTTCTCTTGGTTTAGAGAACATTTGTTGAGACGGTTTCTTTTTGGAGGTTTCAACATGAAGTCTGAATAGCCTACACCTATGGATGGGCACGAATTCATTATAGACCTAGTGGAGATTGTTCTTGGAGAAGAGTCATTGAGACTTGGTGTATCCTAGAAGAGGATTCTCACTCTCCATGCTTGGTCTATTTTGTAGATTTATCTCCTTGTGCATTTAGGAGATGGTTGATATTGTTCCTAATTTTGGAATGTTTGGAGTTTGATCTTCTTGTTTATAGAAGCTTTCATTCATGGTGTTTGGGTGTTGTAAATGCTCTCATATGGGGAGGTAAAGGAGATCATACACATAGCTGGGCACTTGATGGTGTTGGTAGAAGGATGAGTTATGATTTGTGTTAGTGTTCCTTCCAAGAGTTTTTTGAGGTCATCTATTGTTATTGTACTTCATTTTTTTTTAACAACAGTACGTGATCTTTTCATGAGGACTTGGAAGATGTCATTTTTGTAGCAGGTTGGTTGTGGTTCATAGATCATCTCAAGTTAATGCAATACATTTTACATGCTGATTGGTAGATTGAGTCAGCTTATAGTTGACATTGCTCATGCAATTTAAATATCCTTATAATGGTCTTCTAGTTTTTTGCACGTCAATAACCTTTTGGTGTGTTTTGTTGGAAGATGGTATAATTGGTGACTTATTGTATGGGCTGGTTATGTGGTTATAAATCTACTGATGTTGTATGGATAGTTGGATGTGATTAGCGATTAGCTGTGGTTGCTATTCTGGCTACAAAGATTGTCTTTTGGCAATTTCTTACCATGCGATTGGTAAGGGAAAGCAGAGTTTAAGTGGAAGGATATTCAGATATGAGGTTGTAGCATGAGTTGAACTTCAAGTAAGAGATTGTTGGATGTGAAGTCCAACTGTCATGTCTATTCATTTCACATTCTTCTTATTTGTCTCTTCATCTTCTCTTAAAGAACTAATGTATAAATGTAAGGGCAAAGCCCTGTGTATGTAAGCTATAATGACTGAATATTTATTTGCTCTATTCTTGGTGTGGATGTAGCCACAGTTGTGGTGAACCATGATATATCCTATCTCTTGTTCTATTTTGTGTATTCTCAATTTATCTCCTAAATTAACAAACGTAAGTCAATATCAAAATGATTATAGTTTTTTATTCAAAAGTGTCTTTGTTTTCCCCCATTGCATCCAATTTTGATGCTTTTTTTTTTATGATTTGATCGACTTAGAATCCTTGAATATTCTCTTCTCTGATCACCTTCTTGCTGTGTTGATGCTTCATTGGATGAAATGCAGAAAATAAGAGAAAAAATAGCTTGAAAATATTAAAATTTCACTTTAAAAGGTGTAGCACTAATGTTCAAGCCCTACATAGAAGAATCTAAGCCTAAGACTTAGAATCCACAGTAGGACTCAGCCAGACACAATGCAAAAGTTTGGTTGACTCGAGAATTTGTAAAGTCCTACAAAGTAAGACTCTTCAAACTACGACGAGTGGAATTTCTCATGCATGAATCTCAAATAAATATCAGAGTGTTGTAACCTTTTTCAACCTTCATGTTGAAATTAAGAAATCAGATTTGATGGATGTCAAAATTGAAGAATAAAATAAAGACTGAATGTTTGCATGAAAGAAAATCTTTTCAAAGAATATTAACTAGTTCAAATAAGAATACAAATACAGATAAAATGTAGAACAATATCACAAAAAATATGATCTAAACCTTAAGTTGTACAATCAACTTTGTTTATAAAGATTGTAATGATTGCTGCCCACTTATCAAGGACTTTAATGCATCTGTTCAAGTGTGAATGTTTGTTTTTTTATGTTCGAGTGTCATGGCTCAAGGTTCCTTCTTGTCCATTATAATCGATACTTATAACAAAAGGGTTGGTTGGACAACCCTTTTTTCTTTTTGTATTGTAAACTATCAGTTCTGGATTGTTACACTTGGTCATCACTATAAACACTATGTGTCACTCTTGTAATCTACATTTTCTTTCTATCATTAGTATTGTCATTATGAACCACTTTTATGTTTTATCTAGAGTAGTTCTGTGGTTCATGAAGGTGGTTTTTCTCAAATCCAAATCATTAAAGATGATGGCTAGCACTCTCCTCTTGTGATTGTTGAGCTTGACTGTGATATTTCTATCAGGATTCAACAGTGTAGTTTTTTGAGTCCTCGTGAGAATGAATGGAACACTCAATTCCTTTGCATCTAGGCAATGTTGACAGAGGTGAAACACCTGAACTTCTCAAGTGGTCATCCATACCAATGCTACTCCAGCTCAAACATACACAACCAAAGAGTTTCCTTCAACTTGCGACCCCATTTGCAAAACCTTCAGCAAGGGTTGTGCCTTATGAACCATTCATTAGAAAGCCCCTTAAGCTCAAAAGTTGATAAGTAGAAGAGATTTTTCATAGCAAGTCAAAATGTGATATTGCAATCAAGAATGAATTATATATGTAATGTCCCCATTTTTGGCAAGGCCATACAATTGATGGAGTTAGCTCATCATAGAGACCCTCGTGAGCTAACAAGGTATTTTGGGGGGTCCTATTTGTGGATTTACTATTTTTAGTAAGTTCGTTTTTTACAGTTGCTATTTTTGGCAATGTAGTGGGTGGCTTTGGCAGTTGGTCATCACATGCAGTAAATAAGATTAATAATTGCATGAGCTCTTATTTATTCAATAATTATCAAGTTGCATTATTATAATGATATTTATATTATTATAATAATAACATTATGAAATATTTCTAAAAAGTATGTTTGAAAGTTTCAAAGTGTTGAGTTCTTTTGGGAAACTTCCACAATTTCTGAAGTAGAGTTTTTTAGTAAACTTTGACTAATGAAAGATTATAAAAGAGAGTTCATTTCATTGGGAAAAGGATGCTTGAGAATTAATTTTCTTTTGTTGCCTTTGTGACTTTTTCCTGAGTTCTGATATCTTCGCCCTTGTTGTGTTATAAGAGTGAGCAATTCACTATTGAGGTATAGTGATTTGTGATATTTAAAAAAAAAATTGTATCTCCCTAATTGTGTTTCCTATGGTTGGGAAGTAATGTCTAGCTGAAAGATTGAATTCTAAAGGTGGTTTAAGGATTAAATTTGCAAATAGATTGGCTAAGTCTCCTACTTTATCCTTGTGGCTAAGGAGAGATATCTATGGACGTCTCCAATTGTAGTAATTTGAATTAATTGGCAATTGCAAATTCTGATTGTGGAGAACTTTTGGTTTTCTAAGGTCAACATTTTAGTGTGGCAGTGTTTGTGAAATCAGCTATTGTGCCTTGGAGGGAAGTGTTGTATATTGGAGATTGCAGACGGCTTAATTTTAGACCTATGTCCATTCTTTCAGCTGTTGGATGTGGAACTGTTACCTATAGTTGCTCTTTTGGAGGTCAAGCATTGATTTGTGTTTGAAGGAAGGTGCAAAATTCATTGTTGGATAGCAACCTTCATTTGTGGTTTCCATTTAGAATTGAGAAGGCAACGTGATAATCAAGTAAGTCATTGTTGGTGGGTTGGCTACCAAAAACACTTTCTTTCCAGGTGCCAATAAAATAAATTTGTTCTTTTGATTGATGTTTGTCCAAAATAAAGTGCACAAGTATATGATTCAGTTATAGTCTGATTATTTATATTTCATTTAAATTTCTTGAAGTTACTGATTTATATTTACAAAGGAAAAACAAATACAATAATTAGTAAACTTTGAGGAAATTGCAAAAACAATAAGTAGTGCAAATTGGAAGCCAGTTCGGGTCTTTACAGTATAGTTTTATTGAGTCAAACTCATTGACCCATATTTTATAAGTAGATTCACAAGAACCCATTTATCATGAGAATGAAAGTAACACTTAGCACTCATTGCATCTAGGTGATGCTCAAAGAGGTGAAGCATCGAGACATTGTGGGAAGTCACCAGTCCTAGTATGACTCCATCTAAAGTACACTTAACCACAATTTCCTCCAAGATTAAGCCCAATTTTCTTGCAACCCCATTTGCAAAACTGTCACAAGTGTTGTGACTTATGAACAATTCATTAGAAAGATCCTTAAGCTCATCAAGTAAGAGAAATTTTCCACAGTGATTATAACCTCACTCAAGTATGATGACTTGAAGGGATGTTTAGAATATTGTGTACTCAATCTTGTCATGATTTTACACTAGGTTGTTCTATCCTTAGCCTTGGGAAGCAGGCTGGATGGTGGGCTTCTTTGATGTTATCTCTGCCTAATTTGACCTCTTCACTATCATTGTTGCTAGAACATCTTCTTGATTCAAATAGACTACATGAATTTGCAACATGTGGCTTTCCACTTTGTTAACTAGACTTATGTGAATGTGCAACATGTGGCTTTCCACTCTATTAACTAGAGACATATGTGAATGTGTAACTTGTGGCTTTCCACTTTATTAACTATTATAACAAGGTTATAGATTGGCAAGGCACCACTCTGGTTATGTTGTAATAATTTGTTTAGAATATGCCATATAAAGAAATTGGTGTAAAGATCTACTATTATATTATAACTTTTCGGAAAAAATGGTTCTCAAGGTTTTAAATCTTGATGTATATTGATTGCAGCTCTCAAGAAGTGTATTCCTGATATTTATAATTATTGTGCTTGGTTATAAAAGCATGGAACCACTGTAAATGAATGATTGAATTGTTTATAATTGCTACATTTTGTTTAGATGATTATTCTGTCACATAGGTAGACTATTTTTATTTAGAGACTATACAGATTGGCATAATCTGTGACTTATTTAGAGACTATACAGATTGACAGAATTCATTGGAAACTTAAAATACTCATGAACCAAGTAGTATAACTTGAAAAAAACTTATGACTTATTTATTACTATGGATAATGATGAACGCTAATATTCTATGTTCTGACAAAGACACAAGAAATCTTATAAAACTATGGGGACTGTCAAGATCATAGTTTGAAATAGCACAGAAATAGCATCGATGTCTCATTTTCTTGCGAGATTTTGAGGTTGGCACGAAAAATTATGTTTTTTGAGCGATAATTCTGGGATGAGAAGTTCAAAAACTCTCTTTGAGAAGATTACAACATCTTGGTGACTTCTGGGCACTTCTTGGCAAGAATACTTCAAATTCTCGTGGGATTTACTAGTTAAACTAGCCAGTTAAATTGGGATGCCCAGCGAAATGACAAACATATTTCTTTTCCGGTGTTGGACATCTTGAGTGCAGAAGGGTTTAGACAGAGAAAAGAAGTGTTTGGCAGTGATCTAGAGTGATTGCAAGTGGACTAGGAGCAGATTTGAAGTGGATTCGAAGTTCTTTTCAAGCAAATCTGGATTCGTAAGTAAGTTTCTTAATTTTTTGTTTTTTTGAGTAAGTGTCTTGCCTTACTTGTATAACTTGTATCTAACTTTATTTAGACTCCAAAATACCATTTGCAGTGATCTCTAAAGTGTTTTAGGGTGTAATGACTAAGATCTAACAACATGTTTTTGAATTTTTTTAAAAAAAATCATAGCTTTCTTAATAATTCCATAATCTAATGCATTTTTTAAAAAAAATTCTTGAAAGTTTCAGCTTGTGTTTAAATTTTAAACTTATTTGAATTTTTAAACTAATATAGTTTGTTCCTAAATATGTTTTACGAATTTCTAAATTTGTGCCTTATTTTGTATGTGCAGGTTGACTTTACATTAAATGGCAAATATGGATTCCTCTACAACGGGGACAGTTATAGCATCTAGCAGTGGCCCCATAGATGCATGTCCAACTGGATTCATAGGCATGCGCCCTAAAGGGACTATAGAATTTGCATGGAAATATGGCTTTGAAGGAACAAAGTATAATAGTGTGATATGCATAAAATGCAAAAAAATAAATTGTGGAGGCATATCTTATTTGAAGTACGATCTTGCAGATATACAAAAGCATGAGGCAAGGGTTTGTGATAACACTATACATAAAATAAAAAAGAGAGATCATTGCTTTGGTCAGTGCCCAAGAAGAGAAGAAGTTGAAAAGGGAAAGGCAAAATTGGCTATGAGGGCATCCATTTCCGAATCGCAAGGTATGTTTCCTTTTTAAGAATCATTTATTATTTTCTAATCACCATTATTAGTTTGATTGTGCTAAAATAATGATCATGATTCATAATGAAATGATATGGATTGTGACTAGGTATCCTGAACACCCTTGATGAAGAAGAAGCAACACTTGAGGAGATAGTGAGCTCTCTTTGTGGCCCACGGATCTGCGCATCTACCAGTGTCAAGCCCTTAGGCTCAACTTCTACATCTATTGGCTCTAGTAGACCACAAAAATCTTCTATCGATGGTTATTTTGTGCATAGAAACACACTTGGACCACAACCATCACTTGAGGGTATTGGATGGAACAATGATATGCATCGCCAAGTTGACATTCAAAGTGTCAACTTTTAGTTTTTTAACAACCTCTCCTTCAATGTTGCAACTCATCCATATTTTCTAAATTTTTTGACTAGTTTTATGGTAGCAGTAAAGGGTAACAAGCCAACTACTCCTACAGACTTGAGTGGGGAGGTTAGTTTACTTGTTCCAAACTTTAACTCTTTTACAAATTTACAATTTCCTTATTTTTATTAAATGCAATTTTTTTAATCAAAGTTCTGTACACACTTATTGTAGATTATTGAAAAATGTTGTATCTAGGGCTAAAGATGTAGTTGAAGAACAAAAATTAGAATGGAAATGATTTGGTTGCACCATACTCTTAGATGGATGGACAGATGGAGAAAAATCTTACCATCATCAACTTTATGGTTTCTTGCAAGTGTCAAGTAGTCTTCTTAAATCCTTGCATGCCTTGGACAAGGTAAAGAAGGTTGATACTTTGGCTCTAATTCTAGAGAATGTTTGATGGAGGTTGTGTAATGTTTTGTTGTCCGATTCACCTCCAAGAGTTGGATTGCCCATAAATGAGCCTGGTGATTGGAAAATTCTACTTCCAGACAATGCTTGCACTAAGTCCCCAAGACCATATGGTGCAGCCTGGGTAGGTTGTATGGTGCACAAAAGATGGGAAATGAAGATTCGTATGGTATGTAGGAGACCATGCAATATGTTGGTTTACCAACCTTATGATATGTAGGTAACCGTATGGTGATGGTCTTGAAGGTCGTATGGTCAATGTGAGGTGTCCATACAATAATGAATTGGTTCATACGATGATTATGGAGGGGCCATACGGTGAAGGATTAAAGCAGAAATGATGCCAGAGATAGATCGAATACCCTCTTGCCAATACACAAAACAATATTTAGATATTAATGGAGTGCCAACACAAATATATTCCAAAAATAATGTGACTTGTGAACAATAATGATGCTTCAATTTGCCAAATCCAAACCAAGAAATACAGTGATGGAATAGAGTGAGGGTTGAATCCCATTGAAACCAGAATAGCCAAGTAGGGAAGATCTTTCACTTTCAAAATGACAAATAATACTGAACTCCAATAGGAATTCATAGTACAAAGAGAATAATCAAAATTGAATACTAACTACAACCTATGTGTCATGCTTTAACACCCTTCAGAGAAACTTTTTGAGGGTTTACAAAGATAGTTGAAAGTCACACCTACCTATGGAAATAATTAAATAAAAATGGGTCTGAGATATACTAAATAAATCAGCCCATTAACAACTGTTTGATTAATTATTTATTTTATGATGGGAACATTACACCTAAACCTAGAGCATCTGGATTTGGTACCTACTCAACAAGTGATATTTTTGTAAAAATTGGAATTTTAAGGATTTTCAAATTGCTTTGTACACTGTTTAATACATTAACCTTGAGGACACAATAAAATAATTAAATAGAAGCTACTTTGTTCACATACAAAAGTATACATCTATCACATAAGTATGAAGTTATAAATACCTATGCTCCACGAAGTTTACAGAATAGGGATGTTCTAGGGGATGGGGACATGTTTCCAATAGGGGTATGGCTCAAAGTAAAAATTTAGGGGATAGGATTTCAAGGGATGACAATTAAAAGCATAGCAGATTATATATATATATATATATATATATATATATATATATATATATATATATATATATAGAGAGAGAGAGAGAGAGAGAGAGAGAGAGAGAGAGAGAGAGAGAGAATTCAAATATGTAAATTATAAAATTGACAAACCATTCACCATAGAGTTAGAGACATTTTAGGATAATAAAGTTATGAATTAATAATAAAAGGCTTTATTAATAAGTACAAAAACTTAAATATTCAACTTTTGAAATTTCCAAGCTACCTCCATAGTTTCTATAGCTAGCTCAAAAAGTTGATGTCAAAGACAATGCATGCAACACTCTGTCCATTGGGCTTCTTTGAATAACTTGACTCTAGCCATGGTGGACTCACAAACATTTGCCTCAAAGGATTCATATGAAGAAGAAGACTTTTTAACATTAAAAAAGTTGTTGCAAATCTTGTGACTATCGGTCTAATCAAATCCTTCTCAAGGGTGAAGTCTCTCCTCAAGCGAAGAACCCAAGGTGGATTGTAGATACATTTTGTTATCTTCCTTGCATCCTCTACAACTAGTTTCACCTGATCCAATTTTCCTAGATCCTACAAAAGATCAATAGCATGCACTGCACAAGGAGGCCAAAAGAGTGTGCTATGCTTTTCTTGTAAGATCCTACCAGTTGCCACATATGTCACTGCATTGTCATTTATGATGTACACCACATTTTCAACCCCACCCTGTAATGTTCCATTGTCTTTGATTCACCTCCAAGAGCTGGATTGCCTATATATGAGCTTGGTGATTGCCAAATTCTACTTCCAGACAATTCTTCCACTAAGTCCCAGAGATTGTATGGTACAACCTGGGTAGGCCGCACATTGCACAACAGATGGGAAATGAAGGGTTATATAGTATGCAAGAAACCATACAGTATGTAGGTGACCATACAGTGATCATCTTGAAGGTTGTATGATCAGTGTGAGGTACCTATACAGTAATGAATTGGGTCATAGGGTGATTGAATACAGGCCTTACAGTGAAGGATTGGAGCAAAAATGATGCCACAGATAGATTAAATACCCTCTTGCCAATACACAGAACAATATTTAGATATTAATGGAGTGCCAACACAAATATATTCCTACAATAATGTGACTTGTAAGCAATAATGATGCTTTGATTTTCCATATTCGAGCTAAGAAACACAGTGACAAAATAGGGTGAGGGTTGAATCCCATGAAAATCAGAATAGCCAAGTAGGGAAGATCTTTCACTTCCAAAATGACAAACAATAATGAACTCCAACAAGAATTCACAATACAAAGAGAATAATCAAAATAGCATACCAACTACTACCTATGTGTTGTGCTTAAATACCCTTTGGAGAAAATTTTCAAGGGTTTACAAAGATAGCAGATGGAAACCTACCTACAAAAATATTTAAATAAAAATGGGTTCGAGATGTACTAAATCAATCAGCTCATTCACAATGGTTTGATTAATTGTTTATGTTCTGATGAGTACATTATAGTCCTCTCATCCCAAAAGTTGCTTGTCCTCAAGAAAATGCAATGCTAGATTGATGGGGACACAACCCAAGAACAAAATCGACACAACAGAAAAGGGAAATTGTATTAACTAAAAAATAAGCTAGTACATTCAGTATAGAGAAAATAAATTTCAAAACATGCTCTAAGGGCTTACAATAGCATAAATGTGGAGATAATTTTTCCTTTCAGTACCTCCTCTCAAACTCCACTCCGAACTGCCTTTTACAATGCCAAAAATCTCCTTAAATAGACCCTAGAGGGTTAAGGACTAGGTGTACATTCTAGAAAGTGCTAGTAGGCATCCACCGACCAAATAGAAGGTTCCAGAAGCTGCGTTAGAAGTCGACACAAATCTAGAAGAATCTAGAAATGGTAATCGAACTTTTGGGAGGCATAACTTTTGAACCGTAGCTCCGATTGATGAACCGTTTACATTTTCGAAAAGCTCTCAAAGTGCTCTATAGCCCTATGGACCAGCTTTTCTTGTCGCCCATTTTTCAACCCTTTTTGAGGTCATTTAATGCCCCTAACCTAACTTTGAAGCATTCTTAGGAGGTCTCCACAACTCGAAAAACTGCAATAAATTTCAAACTGTGGGGCCTTTTGACTTGATTCTTTTTCAGGAATGCTCTTAATTAAAATTACATTCATCTAGCCAATTTACACCTCCTAGTTCCACCAAAATGATGGCTCAATTACATACTCCTATTTTTTTAGGATTTACACGAACACTGATAGTGGAACTTATGACAGTTGGAACCTTTATTTGACCCAAATGGGTATCCAAAAATAAAAACACATGAAACAGAAACTAAGTCTAAGTATATTTTTTTTGGTGACACAGGATTGCCCTTATACCTCTGGATGCTCCTACATCAGACACCCAGGGTAGATTGAAAAGTGACCCTGTCACTTTATGAATGGTAGAGGAAATCCCAAATGGGAAACCTCAGCTGCTGAAATCCAAGTTGAGTCCTTGATCGGTCTTCCTTTCCATTTGACCAAATACTCTTCATACTGCCTGCTTCTGGTACTCCTAGCCACACGATGATCTAGAATGTCTTCTATCTCCTCCTTCTTAGAAGTAGGAATCGGACATGGCTCTAACACCAGCTCCTCATCTAAACCATCATCATGATACTCTATTAAATCTGCAATGTTAAAAATGGGAGAAATGTGAATACCATCTGGCAGCTCCACCTCATATGCATTTCCTGAGTCATGTTTCTTCAAAACTTTGCAAGGGCCAAATTTCTTCATTTTCAGCTTGTTGTAAGTACCGGCTGGAAATCTTTCATTTCGTAAGTGCACCATGACTAGATCCCCTACTTGGAATTCCTTATGTCTTCTCCTTTGATCAGCCCTAGCTTTATACTCTTGATTCATCTTGGTAATGTGTGCCTGAACCTCCTCATGTAAACACGCTTGATATGTTCAGCAAATTCCTTAGCTTCAGCACTTGTCCTCTCCCCTTGTTCTATCTTCCTCAATTCTGGTGCAGTCCTTGGGCTATTCTGATATACAATTTGGAATGGTGATTTTCCAGTACTCCTATTTATAGAGTTATTCTTAGAAAAATCTGCTTGTGGTAGAATCAAATCCCATCCCTTGGGCTTATCCCCGACTAAACATCTCAGCAAATTGCCCAGACTTCTGTTTACCACTTCTGTTTGGCCATCAGTTTGTGGGTGATGCGTGGAACTGAATTTCAAGTTTGTTCTCAACTTTTTCCACAATGTCCTCCAAAAATACCCCACAAATTTAGTACCTCTATCAGAAACTATGCTCCTTAGAAGACCATGTAGTCTTACCACCTCTTTGAAAAACAAATCTGCAATATGAATAGCATCATGAGTTTTGTGGCATGGAATGAAATGTGCCATTTTGGAGAACCTATCAACCACCACAAATACTTATGTCCTCCCATAGCCTTGATGGAACAAGCAATGGCTGATATAGGCCAGTATTGTGACTAAATCCCTTGGCAACTTGACAAACCTGGCAACTTTGTACAAACTTCTTCACATCCTGTGAAATTTGAGGCCAAAAATAATGTTCTCTAAGAATGGCAATGGTCTTATCTCAACCAAAATGTCCTACCATCCCTCCACTGTGTTTCTCCTTAATCAGATTTTCTCTCATGGAACTCCTTGGAATGCACAATTGACTACCTTTGAACAACATGCCATCCTGAATCAAATAGTCTAACCACTTGGTTCTATCTACAACAACAGGTTCTTTACAAGCTTTCCATGCTTCAACAAAATCAGGATCCTCGGGGTACAAATTCTTGAGTTCATCAAACCCAACTACTTCAACCTGCATTACTGTAAGCAACAACTATCTCCTACTTAGTGCATCTGCAACCCTGTTAGATTTTCCACTTCTATGCTTGAACACAAATGTATAACTCTGCAAGAACTCTACCCACTTCATATACCTCTGATTCAATTTACCTTGGCTATTTAGGTACTGTAATGCCTGATGATCAGTATACAAAACAAATTCCTTTGGCAATAAATAATGCCTCCATTTCTTTAAGGCCTGAACTATTGCATAGAACTCTTGATCATAAACAAAATACTTCTTCTTTGCATCATTCAATTTTTCACTAAAATATGCAATAGGCTTACCTTCTTGGCTTAATATAGCCCCAATAGCGTTGCCACTAGCATCACAGTCCACCTCTAATCAAGAGTTGGTAAAATTTCTCTGTATATTCTTGGACTGATCTTCCTACTTGCTTTAACCCATGCATCTTCTTAAACAAATCAAGCTCGTAGTCTACAAGAATGAACTACTTCTTCAATTTGTCCACCATGCGATCCCATCTTGTGATCTTCTCCTTTCCTCTTCTATTTCTTTCCAATTGAACCTCTTGCCACCAGATTTTGGCATGGCCTTTCAGTTCGGCCTTTGCAAACTTAATCCTATCTGGGTCCCTAATATCCTCATACTCAAAGTATTCTTCTAGTTCATTGATCCAATCGATCAACTCATCTAGTTTTAGATTTCCTGAAAATACACCCACTTCAATTGTAGGTCTTTTCCCAAACTTAGTAATGGCCCTAAAAAGCCTTTCTTTTGCATGATTCAGAACTTCCCCGTCAAATTCCTCTTTTGGTCCAATTTCATCTTCTTCATTGTCATCTTCACTTTCATCACTTGCGGCCACAGTTGCTCCTCTACGGAGCTCCTCCTGCAATGCTTGTACCTACCTTTGGAGGGCTCTAACCTCCTTAGGATTAATAGCTATAGCCCTTCTGCCACACTCTCTTCGTGGAGGCATCTTCTTAACTCAAACCCACAACCACACAGTCCTGGTACAAACTGCCTCACAGTTGGTGCTCTGTCTACACACTCAAGAAAACTAGCTCTGATACCACTTGATGGGGACACAACCCAAGAACAGAATGGACACAATAGAAAAGGGAAATTGTATTAACTAAAAAATAAGCTAGTACATTCAGTACAGAGAAAATAAACTTCAAAACATGCCCTAAGGGCTTACAATAGCATAAATGTGGAGATAATTTCTCCTTTCAGTACCTCCTCTCAAACTCCACTCCGAACTGCCTTTTACAATGCTAGAAATTTCCTTAAATAGACCCCGAAGGGTTAAGGACTAGGAGTACATTCTAGAAAGTGCTAGTAGGCATCCAGCGACCAAATAGAAGGTTCCAAAAGCTGCGTTAGAAGTTGACACAAATCTAGAAGAATCCAAAAATGGTAATCGAACTTTCGGGAGGCATAACTTTTGAACTGTAGCTCCGATTAACGAACCGTTTACATTTTTAGAAAGCTCTCAAAGTGCTCTATAGCCTTATGAACTAGCTTCACTCATCCCCCATTTTTTGGCCCTTTTTGAGGTCATTTAATGCCCCTAACCTGACTTTGAAGCATTCTTAGGAGGTCTCCACAACTTGAAAAACTGTAATAACTTTCAAACCGTGGGGCCTTTTGACTTGATTCTTTTTCTGGAATGCTCTAAATTACAATTACATTCATCTTGTCATTTTACACCTCCTAGTTCACCAAAATGATGGCTCAATTACATACTCCTATCTTTTCAAGATTTACACGAACACTGATAGTGGAACTATGAGAGTTGGAACCTTTATTTTACCCAAATGGGTATCCAAAAATGAAAACACATGAAACAGAAACTAAGTCTAAGTATATTTTTTTGGTGACACAGGATTGCCCTTATACCTCTGGATGCTCCTGCATCATAGATGCTATAGAATGTGTTCACTTTCCCAAGTCACATTGTCCAATGACAAGTGTTTCTAGCATACCAAGTATTCCCTCAATGTATGTTTCCACAAAGTCTTTGCATGTACATCAATGATCTTTGTTGGTTCCAATATGAGATTCTCTTCTTCACTAAGTGGCAAAAGATCTGTGGTTATTGTGATGTTTTATCTCATAGCTTTCTTCAGGTAGGAGACATGAAAGACGTTATGGATGTAGCTTCCTTTTGGAAGTTTCACCTCATAGGTAACTTCATTGATGCGGCAAGCTACATGATAAGGATCATAAAACTGTGGTTTTAATTTTTCTTTCCCTTTTTCCCTTAATGGGGAATTTTTGTACTGCTGGAGCTTGAGATAAACCGAGTCTCCTACTTTGAAATTTCTTTTGATCTAGTGTCTATTGGTGTACATCTTGTGTTGATTATGCACCCTTTGTAAGTTCTCTTTCAAGAATCTCATGATGTCTTGCCCTTCCTAAAGTCAATCTCTCGCCCTTGGTGTGCGACTATCACCCAACACTATGTCACTAAATGAAAGGGGTTTATACTCATATAGTGATTTGAAGGGTGTCATCCCAATGGACATGTGATAAGTTGTATTGTAACAATATTCCTTGAGATGCATCCATTTGACCCATGCTCATTGTTGTGCTAAAATGTAGTTTCAGAGGTAGCCTTCTAGCCATTTATTCACAATCTCCATCTGTCCATCTATCTAAGGGTAGTGGCTAGCACTTGGTGACAAGTCCATTCTTTCCAATCGAATCAATTATGTCCGAAACATACCAATAAATTGACCATCCCTATCACTAACAATGTTTTGGTATAACTCGTGTAAACAAAAAACTTCTCTAAAAAATAAGACTATTATCTATGCACCTTGAAAGTATAAGGGGATGGTGAAGAAGTGTGCATACTTTATCAGTCTGTCCACCACCACAAAGATACAATCAATCCTATTTACTTTAGGAAGTTCGATGATGAAGTCCATAGAGATAGTTTCCCACTTCCATTCTAGTATATGCAAGGGTTGTGATAACCCGACAGGTGAAGTGTGTTCAGATTTGTTTTTATGACAAAGTGCACATTCTTGTACATACTACAATACATCTCTCTTAAGTCCCTTCCATGAAAAACTCTCCCAGAGCTATGGGTTTTGAGAAACCTTGGGTGTCCGACCAAGTGTGAGTCATGTATTTTCTTTAAGAATTTTTTCTTCAGTTTGGACTTGGGCACTAAGTATACCTAATCCTTATAGTAAATGATGTCATCCACCACCTTGAATCAGCCATCTTGAGTGTCACCATCCATTAGCTTACATGAAAATGTGTTTTTGGAATATTCTAGCAATAAGTGTACTTTCTAGTTAGCTGAGATCTGAGATAGTAAATAGATGGAAAGTTTTCTTGATAGGGAATCTGCAACCACATTATTCTTCCCCTTTACAATTTTAATGTTGAAATCAAAAGCTTAAATCTTACTTACCCATTTTTTTGTCTTTCATTTAGATCCTGTTGTTCCAAAAATATCTCAAACTATTATGATCGATACGAATGATAAACTTGACACCTACCAGATACTACCAAAATTTGGTTAGTGCATGCATGATGGCCAACATTTCTTTGTCATAAAATGAATATAGACATTCTTCTTGTGTAATCTTCTAACTCTCATAGGCTATATAGGGTGTCTATCTTGCATTAATACTATGTCAATTCCCTCTCTAGATGCATCACACTCTAGAATGAATCAGACAAGTTCTCATTCCTTCTTTGAGCTTATCAAAAGTGCGTTGCACTCTTTCAGTCCATTGGAAGGAGCCTTTCTTAGTGAGATTTGTTAATGGTGGAACCCATTTACAAACCTCTAGTAGTAACTACAAAATCCTAAGAACCCTCATAACTCAGAGAGCGTATTTGGTGAGGGCCAATCCAAGATTTCTTGAATCTTCTCATGGTGAACTTGTACTCCATATTTATTAATGACAACATGCCCTAGGTATAATGCTTTTATCATTCTAGATTGACACTTGGATTGCTTGGTGAACAAGGACTAAACCTTCATGATCCCTAGGACTTCATTTAAGTTTTTCAAGTGTTCTTCCCAAGTTTTGTTGTAAGTAAGGATATCATCAAAGAATATCAGCAAGTACTTACACACTTGTTTGCTAAAGATGTGATTCATGCAAGACTGAAAAGTAGTTGGTGCATTCGTTAATCCAAATGACATGACCATGAACTCATAATTCTCATAGTGACAAAGGAAAGCCATTTTCTCCATGTCTTCTTCCCACATGTGAAGCTGATGGTATCTAGAATGGAGATATATTTTAGAAAAATAAGCCACACCATGTAACTCATCCAATAATTCATCGATCCTAGGAATATGGTATCTATTTTTTAATTTCCTTTTTATTGGTATCCTAAGAATATGGATCCATCCTTTCTTGAGTAGCTCCTAAATCATCTTCTTGATGTCATCTTTGAATTTTTTGGGATGACAGTATGGTGTGATAATAATTGGTTTGGCATCAGCTTCTGATTCAATGGTATGTTCAAATGCATGATGGGGGGGTATGTCAAGGCTCAAGATATTTTAAAGATTATCATTCTATTAGGGTGTCTATTTTCCTTTTATAGGTTCCACTAAAATGAAACAATGTGCAACTCATGCAATGTCATCATGCCAAAAGATTGCCTCCATCCGCTATGTTGAAACTTTCTTTAGTCCCTCATTGGCCATCCATAGAAGAACAACCTTCTTCCCATCAATGGCTCTAAGTGTATTCATCAAGCATCTCCATCCACTGTATGCCTAGAATAATTTCCATATTATCTAGGTCTACTATAAAGAAATCCTCTATGATGGTGTGGTTATCCATGGTGATACTCAGTTGGGGAACAAGGTGCATATAGGGAAAAAGTGTTCTTTGGATGACGTTGACTTGGAATCCTATGTACATCTCAATAGGTAGACCTCTTCTTTTCACCAAAGACATGTTTATGAAGTTTAGAGTGGCTCCCCTATTGAGCATTACAATGACCCTCTATCCTTAAAGGCTTCCCATACATGAACTATAGTATATCTCAAGCTCCCGACTAAGGTGATGGTTCATCCATGTCATACCAATGTGGCAATTCTCTCCATATGGGTCAAACTAACCATTCTAAAGTCCTCATGGGGGTGGTCATCTTCTATGGGTGGATCCTCTTGATTGTCCTCATCATCAAATACAATTTCAATGTAGTGTATTTCCCTTTACCAAGACATCTGTGCTGAGGTTCCCACAGTCCATTGCAATTGAAGCATAATTTCTTCCTTTGGAGCTCTTGTCTAGTACCTTCATCCAATGAAGGCTTTTTCGACAGAGGTTTGTTATCTTTGTTCCTTGGAAATACTAGCGGTTTGGAGTGTGAGTAACCTTGAGAGGATGATGTCGATGATGATGCCATGCTTTGCACCTTTTTTTATAGCTTTTGAAAGGTTGGTAGGATTGAAACCTTTTACCCAAACCCTCAATGGTTCCATTAGTCATCCATGAAGAGCACTATTCGTCTCCTTTCAAAAATGTCCATGACCAAAATAGAGAGTTTCTAAAATTCTCTGATGTACTGGTTGACCAATCTAGTTTGCCTTAGTTGTGCCAATAATTTAAAATTAGATTTTGGATCTTTACCATAGAATTCAATCTTTTAGTGAATTCTACATAAGTATTTATTTGGCCATGCCCTAATGTAATGGTGCCATGATGCCACATTCATGTGCCACTTTCTCCAAGTGTAGTGCTGCAAATTTGATTGCTTTTTCTTCTGGCATTGAATTAAGTTAGAAGTAAGTATCAACCTTCATCACCCATGCTTGGGCAGATATAGATCCAGATCTATCAAATGGTGATAGATTTACCTTACTCAACTTTCTTCTAAAATCATCATAAAAATATCCTTGCTTTTTGCCTTTAAAATATATCTCATTCTTAATTCTATGTAATCTTTATAGGATATATCCTCCTCCAAATTTACATTCTTCCAATCTTCTCTCAACTACTCTTGAACTTCCTCAAAGGTTGTTTGCTTTCCTCCATGTGGTACCTCTGTTCGTGGAAGGGAAAAAATGACATGGAAGGTCGAGAGCATGTTGGATGAGCATTTACCTTACCTGATACTAAGTCCATGCTATGACCATTTTGTTCACCGAATATTTTATTGTCTACAAATTTCTTAAGAGTTTCTTCCATAAGTTGATGAGTATCATTGATCTAAGCCTGATTCCTCAAAAGATCCCTTAGGAGCACTATGAGTTCAGTAAGAGTGGGTTCTTGATCCACCATTCTATCAACTGAATGAGATCTTCTTCTCTTCTAACTGTAAACTCTCGTTCACTGTCCACAGGCTACAAAGATTGTTAGCTTTGATACCACTGTAATATTCCATTGCCTTAGTCACTTCCAAGAGATGGATTGCCCATATATGAGCCTAGTGATTGCAAAATTCTACTTCCAAATAATGCTTGCACTAAGTCCCAAAGACCGTACGGTGCAACCTGGGTAGACTATACGGTGCACAGTAGATGGGAAATGAAGGACCATATAGTATGTTGGCTTACCAATCTTATGATATGCAAGTGACCATAGATGATGGTCTTGAAGGTCGTACGGTCAGTGTGAGGTGTTCGTATGGTGATTGTAGAGGGCCCATATGGTGAAGGATTGGAGTAGAAATGATGCCAGAGATAGTTTGAATACCCTCTTGCCAATAAACATAAAAATATTTATATATTAATAGAGTGCCAACACAAATATATTCCAGCAATAATGTGACTTGTAAACAATAATGATGCTTTGATTTTTCAAATCTAAGACAAGAAATATAGTGACGAAATAGGGTGAGGGTTGAATCCCACCGAAATGAGAATAACCAAGTAGGGAAGATCTTTCAATTTTGAAATGGCAAACAATACTGAACTCCAATAGGAATTTGTAGTATAGAGAGAATAATCAAAATCATATGCCAACTACTACCTAGGTGCCATGCTCAAATACTCTTCGGAGAAACTTTCTGAGGGTTTACTATTAAGTCCTCAAATTTGCACCCTACCAATTTAGTGAAATGAACTGGAAATTTTAGGTAACATGAAATTACTCATAGGTCAATTGAATTGAGTGAATCTCTGTATTATATAGGCCAACTCCTTGTGATAATCACTTAAGCCCTTATTACTAAAATTAACTGAAATTGATAGGAAAAGGGAAGAAGATGCAAAAAATAAACCTTAAAAATTGAACCTAGCTAATAGGTGATACACCAAAAGTTTATTGATACTGAAGATATGACTATTAACAAATAGTAAGACTCTCCTTGTTGACAAACACTTCAATCCTATATGGGTTTGCATCAATATTTCATAATAAGGTCTTGACAATGAGGGTTAAAGAAGATGAAGGCATTCACATAACTATCTCAAAAAATATAAGACACAAATTATAACCTGCAAACAAAGTACAAACTACAACTAGGTGATGGATGGGACAAAATAACAAAGAGTCCTAAAGACTCACTTTCCACTTTATCAATTAGATACTTTCACACATAGAAACAAAAGGAAGAAGGCTAACTTTCAAGAAGGAAATTGGCACAAAATAATTCAATCCATTTATTGAGTATCCCAATAACTAATTACAAAGAATGTAGAAAATACATCGAGGACACAAGAGAATGTCACAAAACTCTCCTCTGCATAATCAGAACTCCCTTTATAATAAGAGTCCAAGAGTCTAAGTACAAACTTCCTTGGGGTTGAATCTAGGAAATAAGGCTCCAAAAGAGCATTCAACACTCATCAAAATGATGACAACTAACTAATAAATTGCACTAAGTTATAAAAGAACCAATGACTCACTCCTAACTGCCCATGAAATGCTCCAATTGGCCATAAATATCCCTAAGCTACCTAGTCAAAGTCCAAATTCAACTCCACACTTAATTCTTACAATTTCTCCTTATGACTCTAACTAATTTGCAATACTAAATCAAACATAATAATAGTTCCATCTAATCTTACATATGTTAAAATTTTGACCTTATCAACATATTATAATGAATAAAGATATCCAACTAGGCTTTAAAACTTTGAACATTTTCTTTTATAAATAAAATAATTAAATAGCTTATAAGATGCTAATTAATAATTTTATCTTACATTATTATTAAGCAATTGTAAAGGAGCTTTTGAAAACAAAAGTGTTCAAAACAACACTTAGTTAAACTACCTGTGGCATCTTTTATGAGACATATATCAAATAAAAATAAAGTATTGGAAAGTGGTAATAAATATAAGGAAAACCACTTGACCAGGAAAAGGCAATGTGGTCACTTCTCCTCGAAGTATCGATGAGTAATCTCTAAAACAAAAATATCTTTTCCATTCTTTCATTTGCATTTTTGCAAAAATATTGAGGAGACTTGAAACACATAGGGTTTCTGAGAGAAAATATGATGATGGCTACCATGGAGGGTTTGAGATTAAGAAAGCTGCAACATAAGTTTTCTCACTTTATTTCTGTGGTTACTGTGGGATTTTTTTTGCGTTTCTAGCATTTTCTTCTGAAAAAATACAAAATCTAATAGAGTTGTGGCTAGGTTTTGTTGAGATAACTCATGATCTGGAGATTTATGTGCTTGCCATGACTAGGGTCTTCTTCACTCATGGTTTTCCATGCATTTTGCCTCAAATCGCGACTCTTTCTTTCTTGTCTGTCGCATGCGATGCCTTTTTGGAAGCCGTAAATTATTTCTTTTTCTACGGTTGCCATCATTCATGGAATGTTCCATGTTTGGAGAAGAGATCTAGAAATTTGCAAGCTCAATTCTTCTATTATTTCATAGTGTTTCTATTTTGTCTCTTGTTGTTGTAATAACATGGTTTTATTTCTTTGCTGCTTTGATTCTATGAGACTCTCGTTTCAACATTTGGTATGGAGCTCCCACTTTTTAAAAAAGATTTGAGTTCATTATTTGAGTTATACAAGCCTAGACCTATGCATTTTGAAATGCTCAAGTTAGTTCCCTTCTTTGTTGTTGTAACTTTAATATGGCTAGTGCTAGGGTTTAAGATGGCTCTTTTTATTTTCTGCACATGATGGCTCAAAATACTGGTATGTTGGGTGCCTTGACTGAAATTTGCTACTATTATAGATAACGGTTTTTATATTTAAAAAAGAAGTTCAACTACTGATAACAACATTACTTCTCTCGCTCTATATCTACTTCAATTTTCTTGAGTGCTATAGTTGAAGCCATTTCTTTCAATGGAGTTGAACTAAATGAGCATTATGTTTCTTATAGTGCCAAATTTATAGCTTTCTAATGCTATTGTTCTAGTTATCCCTCTATTGAGAGCCCTCTTCATACTATCACTTATGTGTGATTATCATGCATGTATTTGACTATGTTGTTATAGGGTTAAGAACACAAAGTGTATAGATTGAAGAGAGCCTTATATTGACTCAAGCAAGCTCCATGGGAATGGTATAGTAGGATTGACTCATATTTGATGAGCAAGGCTTTAGCAAAGGTGATGGTGAGCCCACTCTCTACATCAAGGCAACAAATGGTAAAATGTTGATTATTTATTGTATGTTGATGACTTAATCTTTATTGGAAATGACAATTTCCTAATTGGTGAGTTCAAAGAGGTCATGAAGAATGAATTTGAAATGACAGACCTAGGCCTCTTGAAGTATTTTCTAGGCATAAAAGTAAAACAAATGCATGATGAAATCTTCATATCTCAAGAAAAGTATGCAAGGCAGATCTTGGAGAGATTCAAAATGCATAACAGTAAGGCAACCCCAACACCAATAGTAGTAGGTCTGAAGTTGAGCAAGGAAGATTGCAACAAAAGTGTGAATCCAATACTATACAAGAGTATGGTTGGAAGTTTAATGTATTTAACAGCAACTCAACCTGACATGATGCATACAGTAAGTTTGATTTCTAGATTTATGAAAACACCAAAGGTTTCCCATTGGCAAGTAGGAAAGAGAATCCTAGGGTGATCCCACAATAATGAGTTTCACTTTTTAACCAATTTTGACACTGAAATCAATATTTTTGAAACAAACCTCATGTTTGAGTGACTATATCTTTAAAACTATGAATAATTTCAAGATGACATAAACTAGTGATTTGTAGTACTCTATTCCTACTTTGTAACCATATTTTTTAATTTAAAAAAAATTATGTTAATTTTTTCTTCTCCTCTGAAAAGTGGTACATGTTAAAATTCAATATTTTTAAAGAGTGACAGTCCATTGGACACACATAACTTTTTTCTTAGAAAAGATAATGAGGTAATTCTTTCAGTGTTGGATTTGTAATATCTAGAGGATGTGATTGGGTTGATTCAATTTGGTTGAATATTGTATAGTTTATGAAATTTTGAAGTGACACCAATTGTAATTTAGACATACATTCATTTTGGCACAGATAACTTGAACTCAGTTTATCATAAATCTTTTTTTTTTTAATAGAAAGCTATCTCAATAACCTATTTCGTAGATATTTTTCAAAAAAAATTTGACCTAATTTACTAATTTTCCTAAAGTGTTGAATTTAGTTGATGTTCAATTGGTAATGAACCTATAATGAGTTAAACTCATATTTGAAAGTCTTAATGAATATAATATGTATTACAATTATAGTCATTGGAAAGCTTGCTCCGAGCAGCACAAATTAATATTTTTAATTTTATAGTAGAAGATCAATCATTTTCAATTTTGGGTGTTAAAAGAGCCAATTTTAATTTTTTTCAAAAAAGAGGGTCCATAATTTGTAATTTGAGATCTTCGCAACGAACATAGTGTTCATAGTGAACATATTTTATGTGTTCACAGCAAAAATATGCACCTAAGTTTTCCAACAACCAAAAATTCAATTTAACATGTTCGCCCGAACATATCACATTTCTTATGTTCGAGCAAACATTCAAAAAAATGTTGATGTCACCAGTAGACAGGTTAGTTTTAAAATAATGTGAAGTCGTACTGCAAAGTTGTACTAGGTGACATATTTATATAGTTATTGCATGAAATTTATCTTGAGGCAAGGGGTAATTTTTTTTTTTTAATGATTTTGTAATGGGAAACAAGAAAGGAAGGAAAAACAAATATGTATGGAAGAGATCTGATGAAGCATAACAAAGAAATCTTCAGAAGACTGTTGCACATTATCATCGAATTAAGCAAGGTATGTGATTTTATATATTAATTTTTTTATGGTCTTAAATTTAATTATGTTTCAATCTTATTTTTATCTAATTTGATTTATTAATAAATTTGTTGCAAACAATCAACAAGGTGAAGGAAATGTTGAAGAAGGCTCAACAAAAGTAGAAGAAGTGCATATGGGAGAAAGGTTAGGAACACTCCCTATGGAATCTTAAACAATGAATGTTGAAGAAAGTTCAAGATCACTCCCTACAGAGGTTCAAATAACACAAGTTGGAGAATGGTCAAAATCTTTCATTGTAGAATTCCCTGTAGAAATTTCAGTAACAGAAGTCAGAGAAGGGTCTGGATCAAGTGAAGACTACCCAATCTATAAAGAATGGTATTTCTCATAAAAAATTAGATCATTTACTTAAAATGGATGTGGATGAATTGAGAAGACTTGCAGCTACTATTCAACCCTTAAGTTTGTTTAAGAAAAGGTCAATGAATAAGAAGATAAGAGAAATTATGACTAAATTTGATAACACTGAAACATTTGAACAAGCTTAGTTTCTTTCACTTTTACTTACACAAAAGAAGTTGTAAGAGGTATTGAAATTGTTAGGTGTAGACACAACATCAAAGAAGAGAAGATTTTCTAACATGCAAACTAATGTGATTGAAAATGTTAAACAAGGTTTGAGAAACATAGGAAAACACTCTCAAACTAAAGATAAGTTTGTGGCAAGAAAAGTAATGTTGATGTCTGTTGTAAATAAGAATATGACTCAAAATAGACAAATATCTTCAATTTTGTCTGAAATGGGTTTAGTAGGAAAACAATGAGAGAATATGTTAAGAGAAGATTAATTATGGATGACAGTACTGTGGAGGGCAATTGGGCAATCATGTGTAGAGCACCTCATTTTGATAGGATTAAAGAGTTATCAAAAAATTTAGTCATATCATTTTGGATTGATAACACTCATCCTTCATCAAATAGTAGAAATGTTATTAGGCATAGGATTGCATCTGGTCTATATGAACATCATACAAAACATTGGTTGGACACAACACAACATGAGTTATATGTGTTGTTTTGTAGTAAACATCCTAATGTAAAAGTTGGGTAAACGTGATTTGAAAATTGAAGTCATACTTTGTGAGGTCAAAAAAAGTATTTGAAACATGTCATTGTCGTCATCATATTGAGTTTGATCTCCACTATCAAGTATTTTGAAAGTTTTTAGAAGACACATATGGTTTTCATGTTGCTCCTCCTAGTGGGAGAAGTGAGTTTACATCATCCATTCTATGTAACAAAATAGATGATCCAGCTGGTCAAACAAATTGCATCAAAGGATTATGTGAAACATGTGGTGAATTGGCTCTATTTCCTTTAAAAATTGAAAATATTGATGTAACAAAAAAATTGAATTGCAAAAGTTACAAGTATGTGAAGAATGAAACAAAGTTGGGGAAAGAGACAAAAAGGTTGGAATATGTTGAAGAGGAGTTACCTATTTTAAGATTTATGGATAGATTTAAGAATTTGATTCAACCTTATATATGTCACACATTTTTTGCAAAGTGGGAAGCACAACAGTTTCAAACTTTGAGAGATAATTTCCCACTTGGAATGATTGTATCAGTTGTTGAATTTGCAGAGAATATTCCTTTGTTAATTAGAAAGTAATTTAATCAGATTATTTCTTTTCTAAGTAGGTCACTATTATGATACATGTTTGTTATAGACATGCACAGTTAGATTTGGATGGTGTTCAGAGTATAGTTCAAGCAAGAGTAATTAAAAAGGAATATCATTTTTATATAAATGATGATAAAGAACATGACATTCACTATGTAGAACATTGCTTCAATATGTTCTTTTCTTGTTTGAAAGAAAGAGACATAAATATTGATAAACATTATGTTTGATTTGATGGATGTGCTACATAGTTCAAATCATCTAGACCATTTTATGCATTATGTAGATATCATCGCAATGAGAATATAAAACACAGATGGAATTTCTTTGAGAGTGGCCATAAAAAAGGTGAACATGATGGTGCTAGAGCTTGCATCAAACGTGCTCTGTGAAAGTATCAAATGAATTATCAAGGAGTTCATGTAAATGATGCACATGATGTTGTTGAATGGTGTAAGACACATTTTGCATCAGACAAGGTCGGGACATCATCAACAACGAGTCGACAGGTACCAAATAGAGTCTTTTGGGAGATAACAGGTATGGATGTGTACATTTTTTTAAATTTTATGAAATTAAGTTATAAAATTGTATTATTAAGTTTTATCTTTCAATTCGTTGAAGTTTAAATTTAATTTGTCCATATTTTCAATTTAATGAACTTTCAGGTGTTAATAGAAAAAAACAAGCATGGTTACAAGAGAATAGAAAAGACATGTTCCTTACATTCAGTCATGAGTACAGATAATTGCAATTGGACATTGAAGACAAGAGAATACTCATTTTTTTTTAGAGTTGCATTAATGAAGACTATCAAGAATGCATCAATCAAACATGTGGAATCTGGATATATAGGTGCATGGATTTCAGTACCACTTGATGTTACCGATACATTTGATAAGAATGATGAAAATTTTGATGATATTCTATTGATTCTTTATGATTATAATCATATCTTTGGATTGGTAAAAGTGGACAAGTATCATAAAAATTAATCTTAACTTGTCAATTAATTTCAACTTTTGTTATTTAATTATCAATTTGAATTGTCTTATATATACTATACACATGTATGCATACTTGTTATGCAGAAGATGTCTTTGCAGTGATTGTTGAGGCTGGAAATCATGAAGGTGTCAGTTATTATTTATTGCGATGTACTGTAGAGAGGACAAAGTTATATGATCTTGAAGAAAGTGATGAAATGTTGTTCCCCATAGGTATTATACATACATGTGTGCACTCGTGCACACACACACACACACACACATAACTTTATATCTATCAAATTTTAAAATATTTAAATTTGTGGTGTAGGTTTTGTTGTGATAGAGGGAACATATTTGAAGCAAGACAAAATAGTCCAACATGGAATACACTTTTTTGATTATCAACTTGACAATAAGGTTTTGCAATACAATCACCTGGTCATTGCTACCAGGCTTTGTCTACATCTAGTCAAACTTAAGCATGTGCGTCGCAAGTGGAGACTAGATAGTGAAGATCATGAGAAGATATTACATGTTATAAGTGTACATGATGGTTGAACTAATCTTTGAGATTTATTTTATAATAATTTGAATTAATTTAAAGTTGTTAGTTTACTGAAGGGTAACTGCACCAAGTTGTGGTGCCAAAAGGGGGGTATAAGTGGACACTTTTTTTCTAAAATCAGCAATTTTTGAACTTCAACAAGAATTTGAAGATATTTATGCTCAAAATTTTAAGATATGACAAAAAAAAAGTAGTAGTCCTTTGAATCTAGTTTTTAAACTACTAATTTTTTTTTTTAATGGTTTAGTTTTAGGTCCTCCAAAAAGCGGAGCCACAAAAAGTGGTACTGTTTATTCCAAAAAAATATAACAAAGTACAAAGTGTGGCCACCCTAAAATTGTAACTTTTTTTTTGAAATTCTTTAATCACTCCAGTCAAAAGTTACTTAACACTATGTAGTTTATCCCAGATTTTTCAAGTAATTTTATAATGTGTATTTTTTTAATGAATTTTTTAACTAGACACATCCCAAAAATGTGAAATATTTGTGTGCTCCTCCTAGAAATGATTGAAAACTAATCTAAAATTAAAACTTCTTTTTTTCAAAGTGTGTAGAATGGAGTCTAGTTTCTAAAAAACTAAGTTGTTGCAAAATTTGATGAACGAGCTAAAATCTATAGCTGACCTGATCTTATCGATGCTCAACCACAAGGAATCTTAAAGGAGAGCACACAAGAAAAATCAATCATTTTTGTATGTTTGCAGCCAAACATATCTCAGACTAGTTTATAGACTCCAAACCTTTAGGTTGGATCCCCAAGGGAAAACCAAGCTTTAGGCTTGGTAGAATGCAAAGGTTTGAATAGTGTGTATGTCTTATAGCACGTGCGCACTATAGTGCACATGTGCTATTTAAATTTGGGTCTCGATAGCATGCGCGCACTATAGTGTGCACACTATTGAGACCTAAATAGTACATAAAGAGGGAAGAAGAGAGGCAAAGCCAGAATGAGAGAGAGGGGGGATGGGTGTGTGTCTGAGAGAGAGAGAGAGAGAGAGAGAGAGAGAGAGAGAGAGTAGGGGATAGGAGAGGGGAAAGAGAGTAGGGGATGGGAGAGAGAGGAAGTGAGAGAGAGTAGGGGTGGCAGAGAGAGTATAGGATGGGAGAGAGATGAAGTGTGAGAGAGAGTAGGGGTAACAAAGAGAGAGTACGAGATGTGAGAGAGAGAGATTGAGAGTAGGGGATGGGAGAGAGAGGAAGTGTGAGAGAGTGAGTACGGGTGGTAGAGAGAGATACTCAAGTAGGGGATGGCAAAGAGAGTAGGCAATGGTAGAGGGAGCAAGAGAGGGAGAGAGATAGGAGGATGAGAGTGTGTGTGAGAGAGAGTAAGGCATGGGAGAGAGTGTGAGAGTGTGAGAGAGAATAGGGGTGGCAGAGAGAAAGTAGGGGATGGGAGAGGGGAGAGAGAGTAGGGGATGGGGGAGAGAGAGTAGAGAGGGAGAGAGAGAGTGGGAGAGGGACAGATGGGAGTGTGTGTGAGAGATCTAGAGAGTAGGGATGGGAGAGGAGAGAGGGGGGGATGAGAGTGTGTGAGTGATAGTAGGGGATGGGAGAGGAGAGAGGGGGGGATGAGAGTGTGTGAGTGATAGTAGGGGATGGGAGAGGGGAGAGAGAGAGAGTAGGGGGTGGGAGAGAGAGAGTAGGTGGTGGGAGAGGGAGAGGGGGGGAGAATGGAAATGTGTGTAAGAGAGAGAGTAGGGGATGGGAGAGAGAGGAAGTGTGAGAGAGAGTAGGGGTGGCAGAGAGAGTACAGGATGGGAGAGAGAGATTGAGAGTAGGGAATGGGGGAGAGAGAGAGAGTATAGGATGGGGCAGAGAGGTTGAGAGTAGGAGATGAGGGAGAGAGAGAGAGAGTAGGTGGTGGGAGATAGAGTGGGAGAAAGAGAGCGAGAGAGAGGAGGACAGGATTGCATGTGTGTGAAAGAGAGAGTAGGGAATGGGAGAGGGGGGAGAGAGAGAGATTAGGGGATGGGAGAGAGAGAGTAGGTGGTGGGAGAGGGAGTGGGAGAGGGAGAGAGAGGTGGGATGGAAATGCGTGTAAGAGAGAGAGAGTAGGGGATGGGAGAGAGTGTGAAAATGTGAGAGAGAGTAGGGGGTGGCAGAGAGAGTAGAGAGGGAGAGAGTGAGAGTGAGAGAGAGAAAGTGAGAGTGAGAGTGAGAGAAAGAGAGAGAGAGTAGGAGGTGGGAGAGGGAGTGGAAGAGGGAGAGTGAGTGAGAGATAGAGTAGGGGATGGGAGAGGAGAGAGGGGGATAGGATTCTATGTAAGAGAGAGAGTAGGGGATCGGAGAGAGTATGAGACTGTGTGAGAGAGTAGGGGATGGGAGAGAGAGAGAGAGAGAGAGAGAGAGAGAGAGAGAGAGAGATTAGGGGATGGGAGAGAGAGTAGAGAGGGAGAGAGTGAAAGAGAAAGATAGTAGGCAGTGGGAGAGGGAGTGGGAGAGGGAGAGAGGGAGAGAGGGGGGATGGGAGTGTGTGTGAGAGATCTAGAGAGAAGGAGATGGGAGAGGAGAGAAAGAGGGGGGGATGGGAGTGTGTGGGTCTATGAAAGAGAGAGAGTAGGAGATGGGAGAGGGGAGATAGAGAGAGTAGGGGATGGGGGAGAGGGAGTAGGTAGTGGGAGAGGGAGAGAGAGGGGGGCAATGGGAATGTGTGTAAGAGAGAGAGAGAGAGTGGGGGATGGGAGAGAATGGGAGAGAGAGAGTAGGGGGTGGCAGAGAGAGAGTACAGGATGGGAGAGAGAGAGTGAGAGTAGGGGATGAGAGAGTGTGAGAGAGAGTAGGGGATGGGAGAGAGACTAGAGTAGAGAGGGAGAGAGAGTGAGAGTGAGAGAGAGATCGTAGGTGGTGGGAGAGGGAGAGAGAGGGGGATGGGAGTGTGTGTTAGAGATCTAGAGAGTAGGGGATGGGAGGGAGAGGGGAGAGAGAGAGGGGATGGGAGTGTGTTTCTGTGAAAGAGAGAGAGTAGGGGATGGGGGAGAGAGAGTAGGTAGTGGGAGAGGGAGAGAGAGAGGGGGAATGGGAATGTGTGTAAGAGAGAGAGAGAGAGTAGGGGATGGGAGAGAGTGTGATAGAGAGTAGGGGGTGGCAAAGAGAGAGTACAAGATGGGAGAGAGAGAGAATGAGATTAGGGGATGGGAAAGAGTGTGCGAGAGAGTAGGGGATAGGAGAGAGAGTAGAGAGTGAGAGTAGGGGGTGGGAGGCGGTGGGAGAGGGAGTGGGAGAGGGAGAGAGAGGGGGGGATGGGAGTGTGTGTGAGAGATCTAGAGAGTGGGGGATGGGAGAGGAGAGAGAGAGGGGGAATGAGAGTGTGTGTTTGTGAAAGAGAGAGTAGGAGATGGGAGAGGGGAGAGAGAGAGTAGTTCGAGAGAGAGAGTAGCAGATGGGAGAAGAGTAGGTGGTGGGAGAGGGAGTGGGAGAGGGAGAGAAAGAGTAGGTGGTGGAAGAGGGAGTGGGAGAGGGAGAGAGAGGGGGATGGGAGTGTGTGTAAGAGAGAGAGTAGGGGATGGGAGAGAGTGTGAGAGAGTGAGAGAGTAGGGGGTGGTATGGAGAGAGAATGGGATGGGAGAGAGAGTGAGAGTAGGGGATGGGAGAGAGTGTGAGACAGTGTAGGGGATGGGATAGAGAGAGTGAGAGTAGGGGATGGGAGAGAGAGAGTAGAGAGGGGGAGAGAGAGAGAGAGAGAGAGAGAGAGAGAGATAGTAGGTGGTGGGAGAGGGAGTGGGAGAGGGAGAGAGAGAGGGGGGATGGGAGTGTGTGAGAGATCTAGAGAGTATGGGATGGGAGAGGAGAGAGAGAGAGTGAGAGAGAGTAGGGGATGTGAGAGAGAGAGAGAGAGAGAGTAGGTGGTGGGAGAGGAGAGGGAGAGTGAGAGAGAGTAGGGGATGGCAGAGAGAGTAGGTGGTGGGAGAGGGAGAGAGAGAGAGGGGGGATGGGAGTGTGTGAGAGAGAGAGAGAGAGTAGGGGATGGGAGAGGAGAGAGGGTGAGAGAGAGTAGGGTATGGAAGAGAGAGAGTAGGCAGTGGGAGAGTGAGAGAGAGAGAGTAGGGGATGGGAGAGAGGAGAGAGAGTAGGGAGAGAGAGAGAGAAGGGGATGGGAGAGGGGAGAGAGAGAGAGAGTAGCAAGAGATCCTATAGACCACATAGGTGTATAGAAAACACCAAGATCCACATATAATATACAAGGTTGCGCGGGGACCCCCTACTTGGGGTACTTAGGGTACGAGTATGGGTACAGGTATGGATACAACTATTTTTTATAATAGGGAACAGGGGTACTTGAGTATGTCAAACTTTATTTTTAATTATATTTTTATATTTATAGAAAACCTAAATTTATGAGTCATGATAGTGATTTTCCAAATCAAGAACAGTGATAAAGTTTGCAAATGTAATGTATTGTTTTTAGTTTCAGATTTGTTATATGTTTGTAATAATAATTTATGATAAATGTTTAGATGCATAACATAGAAGGTAGGTCTAAACATGAACAAGAAGATCATAAATCATATGACAATGACATATTGCAAATGATAAATCTCTAGCTTTAATACTGATAAAGTTTATCGTTGATCAATATTGTATCAAAGTTTCAAACTGATTAGGTATTGAATTAAGCTTGATAAACAAATAACAGAGAAGGAAAACTTTAAACATGAAAAATATCATAAATCATATGATGATGACATATTGGAAATGATAAACTTTATGCTTAAACAGTGATAAAGTTTATTGTTAATCAATATTCTATCAAAGTTTCAAATTGATTAGGTATTGAATTAAGCTTGATAAACAACGAGCTGATACATAAACAAAAAATCAAAAAAAAAATCTGAAATCTCAATCAAGGTCCTTAGCTATGATGCTCTCCACTGAGTTCCTAGTACTTGGGATACGTGTACCTAGTACTTGGGTATGTGGGTACAAGTACCAGGGGTGTGGGTACAAGTACCCATGCAACCTCATAATATATTATGATAATCAATAATGTCATACATGAATGTATAATATATTATGATAACCACTAATGTCATACATGAACAAACATATAATATATTATGTTGACCAATAATGTCATACATGAAGGAACATATAATATATTATGATAACCAATAATGTCATACATGAACAAATATATCATATATTAACCAATAATATCATAAGTCTAATAATGTCATGCATCAAATAAATGTCATACATCAAATATAAAATGTCATACATACATCAAATGTATATCAAATATGTCCATTGACATAAAATCCAACATATATGTCCGTTGATACCCATACATGTATGTCTATCAACTATATCTTCTCCTTCCCATGACAGGAAGGAAACAAATCTCTAGAGGTCTTCAGTCGTCGTGTGGAGGGAGATGATGGTGATGCTGGTCTTCTTCACATGCTTGCTTGTTCTCTTTTTGAGGCTCTTCTCTAACTCGAGCTAGATATGAATCAATAATTATTATAAATTGAAATCAAATATATGTATACACAAAATTAATTATTTTCTTACCGCCATCATATAGTCACTCTGCAAGTCCACCTCGAAGGCTCATGGACGATCAAGTGTAACAAGACCCTACAACAATTCAATCAATATAATCACTTATAAATAACATTAGAAATTTTGATACTAACTATTATAAACAACAACTAAAATCAAGAAAATTCTTTCATACCTCAGTTAATGGTTGTGAACTAGCCATAGCTACAGCCACTCCATGATTGATGGACTGTTGAAGATGAGGAGGGGTCTCAGATGTCAAGACCTACATGTCATACAATATATGTAACATGTAACATAAAACATGAAACAAATATAATCAAATGAATTAAATTAACATGAATCAAATGTACCTCTACGAAGCTCATATCACGTCTAAGCTCAGAGTCTATAGTGAATGTTGATGGTCCTATAGAGAACTAATGCACATGCATACATTTTTTCATCAATCCTTCATATGATTACTTAATAAATATATGTATTAATTTAAATGATTAAATTGATACATACCTCTGGACTCATCGATGGGACAAAAAATGGGGTTGAGGGATCACTACTAGGGTTGCCAACACTCTAACCCTAAATTTTGAACAATGTCAATACATGCTAATTAGTCATTCACTATACATATGAAATGTGATCAAATTAGTTTATTATAATTGTAATTTACCTATGTGTCAATGCCAAATGTCTCATTTAGGAACTGATCAGCGACTAGCCCATTATTTGCACCATCTCTGGCATGACTACCAAATGTGCATAAGGATCTGCATGATGTGCACATGTGACTGTGACATGCAAAAGACTCCTCCTCAACTAATGGACTCGTGCAATGGATGAGGGTCTGCGTCAAAGCATTAATAGTCCCTAGAGTGTTAGCCTCTACATGTTCCTTCACAACTGAAGGAATAGTCACATGCTCACCCTATGGCTTAACCACAGGTGCCCTAACTACATTAGGGTCATGATGTGCCCCCAGCCTCTTAAATGATGACCCCCCACCTCTACCCTAAGATTCTAATATATCAAAATAATTTGGGATCTCCCCAAGGACAAACTCACAATACAATTTCTTTAAGAAATACATTCAGACCTCATGATTATTATAGGGAGGGGCATCAAAAACCATCCACCATCTATCCCAAAAATTATTTCTAATACCATTGTGTATGCACCAATGGATGGAGAACCGTTTAGTTGTCTCTCTAATGGTATTTTGTTCACCAAGATTTCGAAATAATGCACAAATTCTACCTTTTGGTATATCTTCTTTCCTTTTACATCTTGATATGATAATTTGTTTGCATAATATCTTTCTTTTTCATCCCTCTTAACCCACTAAAGATCTAACTGACCACTAACAGAACCTATGAGGGTCATAATGGACTCGAGAGAGGATGCCAATTGAACTCTCATTAGATTGGTTTGTCCACAAGCTTTCAACCTACCAATGAGCACTTCTAATTCATTTTTGCCTCTTTCTATTTCATCTATTATGTTTTCTTGTGTGCCAAGAGGAGGGCTTCCAATTGGTGCAGGTTGCAAAATTTCTTGTTGTGGAGGGTTTTGATTCTCATCTTGTTGAGGGTTTTGGTTTGGATCTTGTTGAGGGTTTTGGTTTTGATCTTGTTGGAGATTTGTCGATTCATTATTCACATTTCCTGATAAGAAATCAATTGCAATCTAAATAAATAAACAAATTTAAAGAAAAATTGAAAAAAACCTACAAAACAATACAAAAAACATATAAAACAATGCAAAAAGAAGGTTAGACAACATACGACATGATCATGATCTCGAACTTCGAGGACAAGGAGGCATATTGACGAGGTGGGTGGAAAAAATCTTCAAATTGCTGAATTTGGGTACACGCTGTGAGGAGAGGAAGTTGGAAAATAAGGAAATAATGAATGGGCTACAGGTCTATAGCCCATTCATAATAATTTGGGTTTTTTAAAAGCGTGTATGTGCTATAGTGCATACGTACTATTGAAAGTTAGAAAAAAAATGGGTGTCATCTTTCTGGCACTACAACTTGGTGCACTTACCCTATACAAGGTCATAACTCTTAGTTTATTAGTTTATTAATGTATTTTTAAATGCATATAAATTTTAATAATATTAATTACCATGGATGAATTTAATAATAACAACTTAATATAAATAGGCAATACAAGTTAGTTGAAACTTACACAATCATTAGATAGATATGTATCAAAGATAATTTAATATGTTAGAATTCTTAAATATCAACTTCTTTTCAAACTATTGAATTTCATCTTGAATTAAATGTGTTTTTAACTGTATGATCATACTCTTAGTTATCATTAGTTTATTAAAAAACTATATAAATCAATAATTTATTAATTACATACCATGGATGAATTTAATAATAACTTAATCCAAATAGGCTTGATCCATGTAAGTTAGTTGTCCAGAACTTACACAATTCTTAGAGAGATATGTATCAAAGATAATTTAATATGTTTTTTTAAATTATTTTATCAACTTCTTTTCAAACTATTGAATTTCATCTTGAATTAAATGTGTTTTTAAAATTGTATGATCATAAGTTCTTAGTTATCATTAGTTTATTAAAAAAACTATATATTAATGTTAGTTTATTGTAGGGTCATACTCTTAGTTTAAATTAATTTATTAATGTGTTTTTAAATATTATATTTTGTAAAAGCTTTTTAAAATAATGTACTGGCTTACCTAGTTCTAGAGCATATTTTTATCCACACAAAACTAATATTTATCTTTAGCCCTACTAATTGATAATTTAATTTAACAAATTTATGTATCCTTCTAACTTCGTACTAATTGATTTAACAAATTTGATTATTTGATTATTTTAAAATGATCACAATAAAATCTAAAATCTAAAGTTTAAATATGTTCACAATAAAGTTTTATAATGATTATGTAATAAAATCTAAAGTTTGAAATCTATAATCTAATTGTTCATGTTCTACTAATTTTTTTTAAAATATGCATGTACATGTACATCTTAAGAATAAACATCTACATCTAATATATACTAGATACTGAAATGCATACATATGCAAACTGTAAGTCTCGAATAAACATGTATACATGTAACAAAATATAAAAAGTCATATACATGTGACCATCCAGCTATTGACGTACTAAAAAGTCAAATAAATAGTGAAACATGTATGTATGCCATCAAGGTACTAAAATACACGTGTATCTAGAATATATACAAAGTCTTCAATATATAAATGCATGCATCTAATATTTAATCTACTACTACTAGAGGGACCCCTCAAGATGCATATGAACATAACGACCCTCTAATTGAATCTCTTGTACACCTTGTGGCTGAGGCTCATCAACCAAGCCTTGCAAATATTTATATATATACATTAGAACTATCCAGAAACATATATATACACATGTGCATGTACATGTTCAAATTAAATACAATTGCATATATATCTAGTTTGCAACATTAATAAATTTACGAACTAATTAAAACTTATACTTGAGCAATATTGGGTGCCTCAATAGAATCATCTCTCTAATGTACATGCCCTGACCCAACACTATTTGTAATCATGTGCTCGATGACCTATGCTTGCATGAATTATTATACTTCTTAAATTAAATATCTATTTGAGCTGAATTTTCTAATTTCATATATTTTAAATTTAAAAATAAATTGTGTGTGTGTGTGTGTGTGTACCAGGTCTCCAGAGGTGGAGGATGATTTGAAGCAGACTCCATCATATCATCTATTGATGCACCTCTACTGCCTAAAACATCAGTGCATCTTAATACTCTAGCATCATCTCCTAAAACTCTGACACATACTAAACCACCCTCAACACCACAATCTCCAACTGCTAGTAATGATGAATGAAGTGGACTGTGTAACTAGCTAGGTAATGGTGTAGAATTAGTGTTGGGTCTGAATAACATGTCCATGTATGATGATAATCCCATGCTCGAACTAGTATCAGTCTCAGAAAGCCCTCTTAATTGCTCAACAGAATAATCAAGGCCCTCAGCTATGATCCTAACATCTCCAACTCATATGCCTAAGCCATCTGTAGAGTGTCGTGAGCCTGGTGCAAAATGTTGTGAGCTATGCACAAGTGTCTTGACTATCACTAGTGTGGTCTATGCCTATGGAATTATGAGGCTTTGATGGTGTTTAATGGCATCCATCACTAAGTGAACTGGCATCCCCTATGTATCAAAAATTTATAACTGATATTGTGCAACAGATCCTTCAAAAAATATAGTTCTAAATCCATATGTGTATGCTATCTTGAAGGAGCACAACAAACATTGTCGATACTGGCAATCCAGTAGCTCTATATGCATCATCAGAGGAGGTACTTGAAGTGCTACTAGATGCCTTTAAAGATGGTCGACCTAGATGACTCCATTGACTATGAATATAAAGACCAAGAGAATCAGATGTGATACTAGTAGTTGTAGATGCAATGTGTCCAATACTGTCAATTGCTCCCCTCTAGGAATCAATGACAACTCTATCTGTAATAGGTGCATTTGCTAGAGTCACTAGAGGCAGTCTCTGACCAACAAACTGTCTCACATCTAGAGGTGGCAGATGTTGTGCACTATGATATTGGTCACGATCTGTGATCTAACCATGCCCTGTTTGCAATAATTCATAATGTCTAAGTAGTTGATGTTGAGCTCTATGCAAAACTCAGTGTATAACTATTGTGCAAAATAAAGAGGTATTTGGTCATTATTAGGATAACAACCATGTGCAGCTAAAAAATGAGGATAGATCATGCTCGCAATAATAGGATCTCTACATCATGTGACTTGGTAGCCTCTCATCCTATCCTGTGCACCCTCATATGATGAAAAGAGATCTTGTTTGATGATGTTTTTGGGGGCCACCCTCTTGACATCATCAAAAGATGCATCTCCTAAAATCTCAACCCTAAGCTCCTTAGATATGGAAGCTAATATGTCAGTGGTAAATGAATGATGAGCTCTAAATCTAGTAGTCAAATCTTGTAAACTCCTACATATAGTAACACATATGTCTCTGTATAGACCATCATTAAAGGACAATATAGACTGTTGTAATCTAGCAACCTCCTGCTCTAAAAATGCAAATAATGCATCGATATCGATGCATGGAGGCGGTGCAATAGGACCTCCAGTAGGAGTTGCAGGTGCAAGACCTCCAACAAGAGCTATAATGTTTTTTCCAATAATTCAAGTTTAATGTTTTTTCTAATATTTTGTAATGTTATATATGCTAATTCATTTTCTTTAATGTTAAATACTAATATTTCCTAATGTTATAATACTAATTTATTTTTCTAATATTGTATAAGAAATTAACTTTTTTTACTATTTTACTTAGTAATGTTTTCCTAATAATTCTATACTATTATTTTTTAATATTTTTCTAATATTTTCTAATTTTCAAGAAGTTAATATTTTTAAAAATATTTTCTAATATTTTCTAATGTTTTTTCCAATATTTTCTTATATTTTTAAAATATTTTTTAAACTAATATTTTTAAATATATTTTCTAATGTTTTTCTAATATTTAAAAATGTAATTTTTTTTCTAATATTTCTCTAATAAAATTAATATTTTTTCTAAATTTTTTTGTCTAATATTTTTATAATAAAAGTAATATTTTTCTTTAAAAATTGTTTCTAATTAAACTAATTTGTTTTTATAATAAAACTAATATTTTTTTAAATTTTATTTTCTAATATTCTTCACTATTTTTTTTAAATATTTTATAGCATTTTTCTAATATTTTCTAATTTTCAAGACTAACATTTTTAAAAATATCTTCTAATATCTCTTCTAATATTTTTCTAATATTTTCTAATATTTTTTCTAATATTTTCTCATAGTTTTCTAATATTTCCCAAATAATTTTTAAATATATTTTCTAACATGTTTTTCTAATATTTAAATGTAATTTTTTTCTAATAAAAACTAATATTTGAATGTAATGTTTTTTCTAATATTTTTTTTATGTAATGTTTTTTCTAATGTTATGATATTCTAGAAATTAACATTTTTCTAATATTTTCTAATATTTTTCTAATATTCTAAAATATTGTTTTCTAATATTTATCTAATTTAACACAATTTCTCTTTCTAAATTTGTTTTCTAATGCTATATTAATATTTTTGTAATATATAACAAACATATACAAAAGAATTTATAAACATTAAATTAATAGAATTAAGTAACATAAATAAACAATAAAATATTAAATTAACATTAAAATATGCTTTGAAAACATAAAAAACATTCAAATAATAACATATAGACATACCTGAAATAGTGCAATGACGAGAATCTAGAGGAGAATGATGGGACACACAATCCAGTCAAACACGTTTGCTCCAACATATAAGTCAAAATCAACAGGCCATAAAAATGAACAACGAATTAAGAAAATGATGTTTAAAAATGTCGCAATCATCGTAAAATATGTTCGCTACAAACATATTAATTAGGTATGTTCGCAGTGAACATGCCTAATAAATGTAAAATATGTTTGTTGTGAACACTATTATAATATATGTTCACAACAAACATGCCTCATATGTTCACACGAACAAATAATAAATGTGATTAACGCATTTTACAATTTTTTTGGATTTTTTTCATCTCACAAAAGTGGAACCCATTATTGTGGGTTCACCTAGAAAGTATGTGAATGGTACCAAGGGATTTGGGATTTTGTATACTAAAGATACTGATTTTAAGTTGGTTGATTATACATATAGTGATTGGGCTAGAAGTTTAGATGATAGAAAGAGCACTTCTTGATACATATTCCATATGGGATTGGGTGCAATTTCATGGGCATCCAAGAAGCAACCTATTGTTGCTCAATCTACAATAGAGGCTAAATATATAGCAACAAATGCAACAACATGTCAAGCTATTTGGTTAAGGAGGATCTTGATAGATTTGAATAAAAGGCAAGAGGATGGAACCACAATCTTATGTAACAACATCTCCTCAATTGCATTGTCCAAGAATCTAGTCTTCCATGGGAGAAGCAAACATATAGAGATTAGATATCACTTCATTAGAGAGTTGGTGGAGAATGGAGATATGAAGATGAAATTTTGTAAGTCTGAGCAACAGTTAGTAGACATATTCACTAAGCCTTTAGGAACTGGAACTTTTGTGCACCTAAGAAGAAGTCTTCGTGTAGTTGATTTGGATTAGGAGTAATATTTGTTTTGTTTGGCCTGGGACAAACGGGGAGCATTAGAAATTTAATGTGGTTGGTTGGCTGGCCTTGGAGCCAAACACCCACCTACTTTCCTAACAACATTCAACTCAGGAGTTTGAATTTGAAATGAGAGGGAAAACTTTTTTTTGCAAAAAGACAAAAAAGGAATGAATATGATTTTACTCGATCAGTTGGAGAGACCAAAGAGAGCAGAAGAAAAGTACAAAGTAGAGCATAGAGCAGAGAAGGAAGATGATCAACAAATTAAGTCAAAGATAAGATAGTAGAAGGAAGGTTCAGGAAGAAGACAGTGTTTGCAACAACATGGATTTTGATTGCCTTACTCTTTGTGAGTTTGTATTGTTTTGTCCTATGAAGCAATGATTACTCTAGGCTCATTCCATGTAGCCTTTAGTGTTGTAAGTTTAAGTTTGAGTCTAGTTTTATTAGTTTGAAGTTTCTAGTATTTTTTGGTTGAAGCAGAATGCTCCTAGATTTTGTAATAGTTTAACCTAGTTGAATAGAAAAATAGTAAGCAAGTAGGCATACAAATCTTTGTTGTCTCTTCTCTATTTCTTATTGCATAGTATTTTGTATTTGAGAAGTTCATACTTGGAAGCTTCATTGTTATGCTCTTTATGTTTTAATGGTGGAAATGTTCAGACAAGAAGTCTATTGAAAGATCACTTGATTTGTGTAAGACATGCTATCAATATAGAGTCCACCAAGTTTCTTGTTGTAGTCCTTACCAAATTTAGTTAGTTCTTTTGTTAATTGATCTCACTCGACATCCTTTGCGTCGAGTTCCACCTTGCAATAGTGACTGAGATCATTTAGCATACACTGTGCCGAGTTGCCCCCCTTACTTCCGAGCATGCTTAGCTCCTTTAGGTTGGCACCATCTTCCTGTCACTTGGTACACTCTAGTGCCAAGCAAAACTATCACTCAGTATTGTCTTCTATCAAGTGACATTTTTAGGGTTATGCTTTATTTTTTCACACCCCTAAGGGCAGAAAGAGTAATAGATACATATGGATCCCCCTTGTCCCCTAAATTTGAAGTACCAAAATAATTATTTGAGTGAATTAACAATCATCATTACAAAAACTTTGTAGCATCCTTCATATTTTCATCATCTAAAGTCAATAAGTTAGATTGCTATACCATAAAACATGTCTAACATAATACAATATCTATCATAAATATAAATAATTTATCAAGGTACCCATAGTTAAACTTAGATGAATAGAAAACAAGTAAGCAAGTAGGCATACAAGTCTTTGTTGTCTCTTCTCTATTTCTTATTGCATGGTATTTTGTATTTGAGAAGTTCATACTTGGAAGCTTCATTGTTATGCTCTCTATGTTTTAATGGTGGAAATGTTTAGACAAGAAGTTTGTTAAAAGATCACTCAATTTGTGTAAGATGTGCTATTTTTACAAAGTCCACCAAGTTTGTCATTATAGTCCTTATCGAATTCACTTAGTTCTTTTGTTAGCTGAGCTCACTCGACATCCTCTACACCAAGCTCCACCTTGCAACAGTGACTGAGATCACTTAGCATACACTATGTTGAGTTGTCCCCCTTGCTGCCATGTACACTTAGCTCATTTAAGTTAGCACCATTGTCCTATCACTCAGTACCCTCTAGTGCTGAGCAAAACTATCACTCACTATTGTCTTCTGTCGAGCAAAATTTTTAGGGTTGTGATTTTTTTCACACCCCTAAGGGTATAAAGAGTAATAAATACATATGGATCCCCCCCACCCCTAAATTTGAAGTACCAAAATAATTATTTGAGTAAATTAACGATCATCATTGGAAAAACTTGGTAGCATCCTTCATATTTTCATCATCTAAAGTCAATAAGTTAGACTACTATACCATAAAACATGTCTAACATGATACAATATCTATCATAAATATAAATAATTTATCAAGGTACCCATTGTTGATCCAATTTAATCACCCAAAACAATCCCCACTACAAGGAATGCAAGTATCTAACTTATGCCTTTCGAAAATGGCCATGATACAATATTTTTCATCTTCTTGTTATGATACTTAGGGGAAGGAACCCTAAATATTCATCTCACAAAACTCATGCTAGTGCACATAAGTTCATACAAAAGAAGGGAATTAGTTTATTGAATCCATATTTGCATATCTGTGGAGATATTTTATTGCAGAATAAAGATGATCTAATGGAAAAGAGGGAGTTTTATTTTTTCGAGGACTTAAATATTCAAAATGGCACACTAAGAAGTTGCAAAGTCTAAAGCCATTTCATATTAGAAATCATCTTGAATGCTCTCTTAATGATCATTTATGGTGGACAAGCAATTTAATACATGGTTGATTGTCATGTCCCCTTTTTAAAATTGGATTTTATAGTAAATAATAATAAAATTAAAATATAAAAACAATATTTTTTTAATAAGAGAATAAAGTTAAAATATAACAAACTAACCTTTGATTAAGTTCAATGAATGACCAAAAAGCATGAAATGAAAAATTGTTTCCCCCTCAAATGTGAGATATAAAAGGGAGAAAATAAGTTCATTTGAAGGGGATATGGAGAAAACTGGGATACCCTGTTTGAAACAGTGGAATTTGGCAACCCAAATTGAACTTGTAGACACCCAAAAAATAGTAAAGACCTAAACCACACAATTCTGATCAATCAATGCAAATTAAAGAGAAAATTAAAAAAAAACAACAAACTTTCAAGTCAAAAATCACATCAAGTCATTAATTATCTATCAAATTGACAATACCTAAATCAACTTAAAAGAGGAGAAAAACAATTCAAATTCATAAAATGAAATTCAAAAAAATGAAGAGGAAAAAGTCAAAGTGTTGAGAATAAATAAGACAATTATTAAAACACAAAAATCATTTATCCTCACAAAATTGAAAATCTCCCTTTTTCATTTTAAAAGAATTAGAAATATCCCCAATTATCCTCAAAACCAAGTCTATTGGACTCTTCCTGCTGGTCTCTTATGAGATATTTTCAGTTTCACTTTCAACCATCAGTCAAAGGTGAAAATCCTAATTCTTACCCCAACCCCTTATGAAATCTTATAAATAGGAGGGAAATCCAAGAGCCAAAGGACCCACGTTTTAGGCATTTGCACTATAGACACATTCTGAGTTATCATTTTAGCATTATCATTCTAGTGAATTAATAGTATTTTAGCATAGTTTTATGTTATTTAGCATCATTTATTGCATGTTAGTTTATTACATATCTATTTTGATAGCATATAATCTACATTTTTAGTCCTAGATCTTGCATATATCCTTGTAGATCTGCATTTTTAGCATACTCCCATTTTAGAACTTTCACTAAGATGTTGGTCTGAGAGCTATTTTAATAGTTGTAGTTAGGGAAACATGAGACTCTCATAGAGATTACATATCTTGGGTTTAGTCTAGTTCGTCATTAGTCTAGCTGCATTCTATATTAAAGTTTCATGAATACACATTTATATTGTGTACAAATTGGCACCCACCATGGGGCTTGAACTAAAAGTCTCTCTTTTGTCAAAATTTTCAATCTACTCTTTCATTTCTATTATAGATCTATATTTCTTGCTATTCTCTTGTGCAGATCTGATCGAATATAGGTTTTGCAGCATTTGGGAGGCCTCAAATTAGTGAGAACAATGTCTCAAAGTCTTCCCCAAACACACAAGGGCTAGATTTGAATCTTTTGATGCTTTTGAGCTTTGTTTTAACACTTTTGAAAGATATTTTGATGCTTCTAAACTCTATTTTAATGCATTTAATCTTTCTAAAGCACATTTAAATTGTTTTGTAACACATTTACATCTTTCTACAACACTTTTGAAGTTTTCTGTGATGCATTTACATTTTTCTATAACACATCTAATGATTTATGAAGCACATATAAAGTGTCTTACAACACATTTGATTTTATTTTAGCACATTTTCCAAATTAAATAACACATATAATAAGACTTTTTGTAACACATATGAGTATTTTTGTTGCGCATCTGGTAAAATTTATAGTTTCTTGAATCTAACTTCCAGATCCAAATATCATCTCTTGTCAATATAAAGTGCAGCATTTCAAAGTTCCAAACATAGCTTAATAGAAGCATTCAATCTCACTGATCCAAAATAGAAGTAGGCCTATGTTTTCAACTCCTTCGAGTTCATCAGAATGCCCAACCTTCTGTAAAGATCGGTTACAATTAAACAAGGAAAGAATCCACACATAGCGTAACTAGGAGACCCTTTATTTTTAGTAGTATAAGGGCTAGTGATTAAACCTTTATGTCTATTTCATTTGGGGAGCCAAAATAGTAGAGATATTCTCTCACTCTTCTCAAGACATTAGATTCCCAAACCTATTTATGACTTCCATTTCCTACTTTTCACTAGGTAGGATTATCTAGCCATAGAAAGGCTACCTCCCGAGTTGCCTTAGTAGGGCCAGTGAGAGGGATTGCCTCCCAATCTTGTATTCCCAATTGAATGCAAGCCACCCATGTTCAAAATATAGCCTTCCTCAAGTAGTCCCATAAGGGATTTTGCCAAACCTCCTCAATGTTGGTGGGAAGCTCTCTGTCACAAGAGAGGTATCCGAACATAGTTTGTTAAACACTAAGACCCACTAGTCACTGGCTTTAGATAACCTTTTTAGGAAGTCATTTTCTCCCATTTTTCTAGGTGCATTTGGTTTTACATTTTGTTTTGGTTTCACTACTATTGTGCTTGGAAGTGCTTTAAAACTTAATAACAAACACCAGTGTGGATCACGATCCTTCCAAAAAGATAAACTTCAAACTGGTATCGAGAAACCAAGTCCAAGATGAGAAAATTGCTGAATAATCTTGAAAGTAGCACATATATTGCATAAAACAACGCTCTTGAACATTCTTGTAATGCTTATGATCTCTGTTATAACACATATTCCTATCAAACAGTGCATCTGAACCTTTAAACATCACATTTTCCCAATGAAAAAGTGCATCTGAATCATGAAACAATGCATATGACAATTCAAATAGTGCATCTAAGCATTTAAATAGTGCATATGATCAATTAAATAACACATTTGAGCAATCCTGTGATGCATCTGAGTGAAAACATAAAATAGAGGCCATCTGTAGGTGTGATACTTGTGGACAAATGATAAATTTGGATACCCTTTTCCTTGCTAGTATTTTACAAAGTCTGAGAAATTCCATACCTGACCAAAAATATCTTTTTGAAACAAGCAAGGATACAAACATCATTATCAACCCAACTGTTATCATTGTTTCATTTTGCACATCAAGCTAGAAATGTTTGGAGACACACATCTGTCCCTTACTTGACTTCGCAAAAGTGGAACTCATCCTATCAACATTGGCAAATGCCTTGTCCAATCTAGCTTTTTACTATAGATGAATCGTAGTCAACAGAAACTCTCACATTCCAAAAAAGCCTAAGAACTAAAGGAATCCAATTCACATTTTCATACCACTACATAAAACTAATACAGAAACAAAACCAAAATGATCACCTATACAAGTGAGTGCTAGAATAGCTGGTAGAACCATCAAACACACAAAACCTCTAAATCTTCTTAAACCTACTACAACAATAGATTGCTCATAGAACACAGCTATTCACAAGTCACCCTTGTTCAATCAAGACTTAGAATCCTTAGCCACAATGGGTTCATCTAACATATGGGATTACAGGAGTATTGAAACTAAAATTGAAGATTTTCAACAAAATCTTGAACTTGTTGACATCATGGAAAAAATACTTGAAAAACATAAGGAACGCTATATACTAGCATTGGTACAACAAGGTGCAAAATTACCAATCGATTTTGATGTGACCAACTTAAAATGAGACAAACAAGAGTCACCCCTAGATGTTGTCACACAAAACTACAAGACCTCTAGATGGAAATGGAAAGAATGAAGAGAGGAAAAACACAACCTGTAGAATTCAACCTCGAAAAGGTGTGTCCTCTCCCCTTTGATAAGAACATTACCTTCACGCCTTTCACACAAAATGTACAAATACCAAAATATGATAAATACTTTGGTACATCAAATCCACAAGACCACCTTAGATAATTCTATACCCTGAGTATGGAATTTTTCAATGGTAGTGTACTTGATGTGATTTTTCCCTAGAAGCCTTGGCAAGCAAGCCATGGAGTGGTTCTACAAGCTACCCTCCAATAAAAACCTTTGACCAATTGACTTCTATGTTCATCTCTCAATATTCCTACAATATCAAAAGGGAAGTTTCAATGATCGACTTATGCAACACAAAACAACTTCCCAGTAAGTCATTCAAAACTTTCTTACAATGGTGGAGACACACATTCACTAAGTATCATAGAGACATACTTGACAAAGAGAAGACTAACATCTTCATTAGTAGTTTCTCCAAACTGATGGATTACTGGCTCCAACTCCAAGAGCCCAAAGATTTCAAAACTACCTTAGAAAATGATGCTAAGGTAGAAGAGACCTTACTAAATAATGACATCATTAAACTATCAAAAGATGGTAAGGGCTTTTCAAATAACTCCATGCATATTCATAATTCCTCCAACCGGGCCACTGATAAACAAAAGTTGTGGTGGCAAAACAACAACAAGAACACCATTAATGATGGGATGGTCAAAGCCAACCATGTCAAACCTCAAACCCAATCCATCTAAACCAATCATATCCTATTGTCAACAACACCAACCCAAACACACCCCAATAAGACAATGCCTACCCATTCTATTGATGCAATGCAAAAACCCTCTCGAAGACCAATCAACAAGTTGCTTACAATCAAGCTCCTCCTCCCCACAAATATCAATCCTCTAACATAACCAAGGTGTGTATACTCCTATTAGGGTGTCTTACGAGAGTGCCTTGCAAACCCTCTTGGTTGATGAGTTCATTGTACTTCCTAAGGCCAAACCCTATGAACCCCAAGTCAAATTGAAATGGTGGAATGACAAGCACATTTGTGCCTACCATCAAAACAAGGACATTTAACAAATAATTCTTTTGACCTTAAGGGGGCAATCCAAAAATTAATCAATGATGGGGTCATTGAAGTAAACAACCTTAGCAATAATGAAGATCATACGGCCTTCATGAAAAGGGTGAATCTTCTAAAGCCAATCAAAATGCACCCCCTCACACTAAGGTTAATTATGTGCATCATTACAACAATATCATTAACATGATTTATGGCTTTGATGACACCATAAATTTCATCATAGTTAAAGATAAAAATAAAAAATAATCCTCAAATGTTGTTACCTAAGGCCAAGCCTCTAAAGTTATCCTACTAGGACTTGTGACAAATCTCAATCATGTAGCTACAAGATCCTCCTTGCCTAAGTACAACCTAGTCAACCAATTACTTAAGACTCTGGCCCATATCTCCATTTTTGAACTATTCAGATTTTCCTAGAGCATAAAGAAATACTCACCAAAGCCTTAGTATTGAATGACCAGGATGTGAGTAGATTTCAGAACATGGTCAATAACCTAGTTGCCCCTCATTGTGTATCATTTGCAGCCCAAGATGACATGTTTATCATCCAGCCACAAAACTCTCCTTTGCATATTGAAGTCTTTATCCATATAAATAGAGTTAAGAGAGGATTGATGGATGGTAGAGTAGACCTCAATATTTGCACATTCAATTTAGTAAAAGCCCTAGGATATACAAAGGATGTTGTTGACCCAAGAAAGAAAATTACTATCAAAGCTTATGACGACAAGGAAAGATCCTCCAAAGGCATGGTTATTCTACCCATTAGAATAGGACCAGCTATGAAAGAAACTATTTATCAGGTCTTGGACCTACAATTAACTTATAACATCCTATTGGGAAGACTGTGGATCCATGACATGTAGGCCATTCCTTCCACTTATCATCAATGTCTTAACTTTCCTTACATGGGTCAAGAGGTGACCATACTAGGAGATCAACACTTTGCCCAATATTATAATTCCCTTGTCCCTCACAATAGGGAAGAAACTAACACACCAACAGATGACATCAGCCAGTCCACAACTACACACACTTCATGCTCTACCAACTGAAATAACAACCACTCATCAACATCAACTCAGGGTAAAGAGAAAATGGGTTGTTTGAGTCCTTCCATTCCTTCCCCATCATCATCCAAAGACCCTAAATGGTCACACTATGAAGAAATTGATGAAAGAATTTGATAGAAAGTGTAAATTTCATCACAAAGGGGTGGGTGAGTACTCAGTCTCCCTATTTGATCCCTCACTTTCTCCAAGATCTCATGGAAAACCATCATCCACCAAACTTTATCATGCACATTTTATCAAAGCAAGTAGCACACCTCCAAACTCAGTGGTAGAAATCAGTCAACAAAACATTGACATCTTCCTCCACCTACATGGAAAGGGTTTTGACCTAACAAAAAATATGGGATACAAGGGAGATGGTCTTTTAGGGAAAGGGACATGCATCATTGAATCTCTAATGGTACAATTTAGATCTAATAGGTCCAAAATGGGGGTAGGATATGATGAACAAGACAAGAAACAAACCTCTTATGAAGCTCATCCTAAGCATAGTGATTCCTCTTCCACCTTGGCGTGCGTACCTAAACAAAAGGACGGCTATAGCCATAAAACAACTAACATCATAAATATGAATTTATCCCTCTCAGGTTCACATCCCATGAAAGAACCATCTATAAACACCTCTAATAATGAAGACGACAATGATTCCACTAAATGGGAATTTAAGTCATTATCCAAGGAGTCTCTTCACAATAAAGAATGTGATGTTGTTCACATACCCACATCTAACAGTTTCACTACACAAGAAACAACCTCTAGTCTGAGACCCACTTCACTGAGAATTAGGATACAATAGAGCATCTTAGAAGATGATGAACATGTTGAAGGGTTTCAATTTCAAACCATATTCCCTGACTTCTTTGTAGTAGAAGTTGAAGATGACTACTACAAGCCTCTTGCAAGCTCTACTTTTCCTGATACTCTAGAAGAAGCTCATGTCATAGATCTAACCAATGCAACATATGAGCCATCCAATGAAATCATGTCTTTAAACCCTGCTGAACCCTTTCCATATTATGAATCACTCTCCCTAGTCCATCCTAAACTCATTAACTAGGATACAACTAAGCCTCACCAGATCCATCATTTTGACACTAACCATGAAGTCTTCATCTAACTTAACGTGATTGAAGCATCTCATCGACAAAGAATAGAAGAAAGGCATATAGTTGAGTCTGGTATCAATTACCTCAATCACACTAGAATAGGTCAAGCATTCCACAACATTAATGATCACTACCAAGTTATGGTTGACCTCAAGAAAAAAATGGAAACCAACAAAAGTGACACATCCCAAGGTGAAAACCTAACTATGGTACCCATGGATGGGGTGATTGATACTTTACCCAAATAATCTAAGGAAAGATTTTCCATCTTGATTGAACCAACTGAACACTGACATTAGCATAGAGCAAGAACCAAGGGTCATTTATTTGGCACAATCCTTAAGCACAGAGGAAAGATAGGCATTCATTTGCTTCTTTGAAGAAAGATAGATAAACTTTGCATGGTCTCATGCGGACATGCCTGGCTTAGACCCAAATTTAATCCTCCATCATCTCAACATTTCTTCAAAGGCCAAGCCAATAAAACAAAAGCTTAGAAAGACGCATCTCCCTATTGTTATGTTAATCAAAGCAGAGTTAGAAAAGTTAATCAGCACCAATATCATCCTGCCATTGGAGTATGCATCATGGATATCCAACATTGTTCCCATATCATAGAAGAATGGCAACATACACATCTGCATCAATTTTTGAGATATAAACAAAGCATGTCTTAAAGATGATTTCCCCCTTCCCAACATCGACACCATTGTCGATCTAACAGTGGGTCATTCCATGTTTTCACTCATGGATGGGTTTTTAGGGTATAATTAGATTAAGATAGCATTGGAAGATCAAGAGAAAAAAACTTTTACATGTGTTGGCACATTTTTTTGGAATGTAATGCGCTTTGGGCTAAAGAACACTGGGGCTACCTATCAATGAGCCATAACCACTATTTTTCATGATATGATGCATATCTTTATGGAAGATTACATGAATGACATCCTCACCAAATCCCATAGTCGAAAAGAACATCTTCCCATATTGGCCAAGATATTCACCCACCTAGAAGCATTCAAAGTTAGGCTCAATCCCAAGAAATGCAGTTTTGGATCAAATCGGGCAACTCCTAGGATACATTGTCTCAACCAAAGGGATAGAAGTTGACCCCAAAAAGGTCCAAGCCATAATTAGTATGCCACCTCCAAAGGACCTGAGTCAGTTGCACTCTCTTCAAGGTAGGCTTCAATCAGTTCATCGGTTCATTTCTCAGTTGGCAGAAAAATGTATACCTTTCACACACTTGCTACACAAAGATATAAATTTTAAGTGGGATGACTAGTGCCAGAAGGCTTTTGACTTATTCAGAACCTACTTGATGAATTTTCCCATGTTGGTACTTCCCATACCACACAAACTTTTGTTATTGTACATTTCTATAATGGATAAATCAATCAAAGTCCTTTTGGCACAAGAAAATGATCGAGGAAAAGAATAGGCTACCTATTACATCAGTCATACCTTGGTCAATTATGATTTTTTTAATTGAAAAGGCTTGTCTAGCTGTAGTTTTTTCTTCCCAAAAGCTATGTTACTTCCTTCTAACACACAAAGTCAAGCTCATATCCAAAATTGACCCCCTCAAATATCTTCTTAGAAAAACAACATTAACCGGTTGATTGGCTAAATGGGTGATGATCCTAAGTGAGTTTGACATTGAGTATGTTGATAGGAAGGAAATCAAAGGATGGGCCGTTGTCAATCAATTGGTAGATGTGCCTATAGAGAGTTCAAATCCTATCCTAGAAAATCTCCCAGATATGCACATTCTTCAAATAGAGCTAGTAACATGGAAACTATATTTTGATGGTTCCTACACACACCATGGATCAGGTGTCGATATCTTGTTCATCACACCACTAGGTGTTACCATCCCTAAGTCTTACAAACTACTTTTCCCCTGCACCAACAACATGACAAAATATGAAGCTTTGGTCTTGGGTCTCAAGCTAGCTTTAGAATAGAGACTAATAGCACTAGAGGTTTATGGAGACTCCCAATTGATCATCAATCAAGTCACTAACACTTATTAGACCAAAGATGAAAATTTATTACCTTACAAACATATGGTTGACACACTCAAGGCATGTTTCGTTCATATTACTTTTGAACAAATTCCTAGAGAGAAGAATAGAGCAGCAGATGCTATGGCCACCTTGGCCTTCTTACTTAGCTCTCAAAGTAGCATGAGTGGTATGAGTTCTTAGTAGAAGAGGTGGTTTAACCCGTGTTTATTCAACCCAATTCCCTTATCATTTGCCACTTAGACACTCTTGATTTCCTTTGGTATAACCCCATCAACACATACCTCCATGATAATACCATTCCATCTAACCTCTCACGTAACCAAAAATGAAATTTTATTTGACAAACCTCACTTTACACTTTGGTGGCAGATATGCTGTATAGGAAAGGTCTCCATGGTACTTTGTTTAGATGTCTCAAAAATGACAAGTCTAGAGTCACTCTACAGGAAGTCCATGCAAGGATTTATGGGTCACACTCTAGTGGGTTCACACTAGCAAAGATGATTCTTACGATGGCTATTTTTGGCCAACCATGGAAAAGGATTCTATCAACTATGTCAAAACTTGCAAAAAATGTCTAATCCATGGCAACTTTGTTCATGCACTAGGCCAAGAGCTCAACCCTTTAGCCACACCATGGCCTTTTTATTAGTGGGGCTTTGATTTAATTGGAGCCATTCATCCACCATCCTCTAGCAAAGAAGATTCTTAGCATTATCATTCTAGTGAATTCATAGTATTTTAGCATTGTTTTATGTTATTTAGCATCATTTATTGCATGTCCATTTTGATAGCATATAATCTACATTTTTAGTCCTAGATCTTGCATGTATCCTTGTAGATTTACATTTTTAGCATACTCCCATTCTAGAACTATCACTAAGATGCTGGTTTGAGAGTTATTTTAGCAGTTGTAGTTAGGGAAACATGAGATGCTAGTAGAGATTACATTCTAATGATGATATCTTGGGTTTAGTCGAGTTCGTCTTCAGTCTAGCTGCATTCTACATTAAAGTTTCATGAATACGCATTCATATTGTGTACAAAACCAATATACTAGAAAAGAATAATTCAGCTGCATCATTGCCTTCAGGAGTTTTTCTTCTTCCAAGCAATTATGATTTACATTTCACTCAACTTGTCTACAATTGTCAATAACAAACAAATAAAATGTCCTTTCCTTGATGGATAATTCTCCTACGAAATCTTTAGAAGTACTTTATGTTTGCCCAGAAGGATTCGTAGTGGTATAGCCAAACCCAACTCTTTATTTCTAGGCTTAATATGCTACATAACACAATTCTCATTATGAATCTACCAAAAAATACTTGCATATTTGGCCAATGGACATACTTTTGCAAATTTGTTACTTTTTGTGACATCGGGATGACCTACAATTGTTGAAGTCAGATTTTCTTTCCAAGAATTCTTCCTTAGGTCACATCAAGTGTCCCTAACATAACTGCTACAATATCATTCATGTAATTTAAGTGCCTCAGTTCATGTGATGAAACAAGTTATGTTGAAATCAACTACTAAGAATGACATGCTTTAAAAACAAATTTCAATAATTGAAGTGAGCTTTTCATATCAGGAATACTTCCTTAGGGACAATGTGCCCCTAACATAATTGTCACATTATCATTCATGTAATTTAAGTGCCTCAATTCATGTGATAAAAAAAGATATGCTGAAATCAACTAACGAGAATAGCATGCTTTGAAAACAAACTTGGCTTGCAATTTAAGCAATCTCAATGCCCACAAAACCACAAATGAACTTATTGAATATTTTCAATAATTGTCTAGAGAACTATGGTCAACTTTATTTATCGTAAGTTACATTGTTTACAAACATTGCAATGTGTACAACACAGACCTAACACAAATAGACTTATTACAATGTAAAATATGAAAATATTTGGTGAGACATACATATATAGAAAATCATGTGTTGGATCCTTGCATGTGTGGCCAAATATTTCACTGACATAACACAATCAGAAAAATATTTATATGAAATGATTAAAAAATTCTTGGTGGTTTTTTTATTTTCAATGCTGTGGTCAAGAGTTTTTACTGTTGAATTTACCATGGAAACAATTTGATTCATATTATAGAAGATATTTTTTTTCTCACAGAAGTGTCAGGTTTTAATGCAATATTTTTTCGTTGTGAAATTATGAAGAAAAATTAACATTTTTGTCTGACTATTTTATGAAAGATAAATCCTTGTTGATGACTATGATATGAAAGTTGAGTTTAAAGACAACTTTGTTGCAAAATGGAATGCCATCTTGAAGAATTTCCCATCATAGAAAATGAAGCATTATATAAATGGATTTTTCTTGAGGGCTATCAAGAAAGATTTTCTTCTTTTGACATATCTAGTACCAAAACATTTTCTATTTTCTTAGTGAATTTCAAGCAACTCTATAGTTTCCTTTTGATATCAACAACTCAATTTCTATCTCCAGTTCCTTTAATACCCATTTAGTAGTGGTCATATCAACTTAACAATCAACACACACCAAAAAGGGTGAAATCTTTGTTTCTATAGCCAGTGTCTAGTGTCACCTTTTAGCATATCAATTTTATATAATGATGTCTTGTCAACAGATAGTAGATGATGTAATGACATACAAAAATAGCTATTTGGTATAACATAGTCAAGTGGCTAAGAGTTTTACTCCATAGAAGTTTTGTGGAACTTTTGAAACTTTTTGTGTTTCTTAAACTATTTATTATAGATAAGTAGGAGATAATTTCCACAGCAAGTCAAATTGTGATATTGCTATTAGGATTTAACTATGTGATTTTTGAGTCAAACTCATTGACCCATGTTTCATGAGTAGTGATTCAACATGAATCCATATCTTATGAGAATAAATGGAACACTTAGCACTCATTGGACCTAGGTGATTCTCACAAGGGTGAAGCACTAGGACTTCTCGAGAGGTCACACATCTCATTACTACTCTAGCCTGAGCTTACTTAACTACAGAGTTTCCTCCATGGTTAAAGTCAAAGCTTGCAACCCCATTTGCAAAAACTTCACCAAGTGTTGTTCCTTATGAACCATTCATTAGAAATCCCCTTAAGCTCATCAATTGATAAGTAGGAGATAATTTCCATAGCAAGTCAAATAGTGATATTGCTATCAGGATTTAATTGTGTGATTTTTGAGTCAAACTCATTGACCCATGTTTCATGAGTAGTGATTCAAAATGAATCCATCTCTCATGAGAATAAATGGAACACTTAGCACTCATTTACTGTGTGATTTTTGAGTCAAACTCATTGACCCATATTTTATGAGTAGTGATTCAACATGAATCCATCTCTCATGAGAATAAATGGAACACTTAGCACTTAACACTTAGAATAAATGGAATGAGTGCTAAGTGTTCCATTTATTCTCATGAGAGATGGATTCGTGTTGAATCACTACTCATGAAACATGGGTCAATGAGTTTGACTCAAAAATCACACAGTTAAATCCTGATAGCAATATCACTATTTATTGTAGGTATAAAATTTCTCTCGACTAGGTGGCAGAAAAGGGAAATCTATGCAACATGCATGTGGATAGTGCAATTACTTTTTATACTAAGAAAAAATGATCAAATTTTTCTTTATCAGAGTTCTATGTAGAGGTACCAGTATGTACTGGCTCTACGCTTGTAGTTTGAAATTTATTAGGGAATAAATATCTTCTAGTCTAATAATCTTAAGATAACAATGTGTAAGATATTGTCATTGTTGATGAGATTGAACATTGCAAACATCAAAAATATGAACTTATTTTATGCTTTTCATTTGCAGGTAGATTGTTTCCATGCACTAAGAAGAAGTGATCCTCCATTTGTTTCTCCTTATGCTCTTTTGCAAAAAGGACTCTCATCATTCATATGTTTACTTATTCCCTCTCTATTTTTTCAGTCTTTCTCAAGTTGGAATTTGTGTCAAAAAACCAATATAATAATTTGGTGACTTGTGCTACTTGTAAATGATTAATGAGAAATGCAATATTTTTGCTTATTAATTAGAAATCTAAAATATGGCAAATGTTATGTATTGTAGTTTTAAAAAAAAAATTCAATCATGGGATTTTGATTACTTAGGTGAAGAGCACAACATAGTTTAATTGGATTCGATTGTATTTTATAGTATTACAAGACTTGAACTTGTCCAAGACTCGAAAAGCTAATTTTATTTTACCCAATGTAATGTTTGCATCATTAAATAAATAATTAATCAAACCATTGTTAATAGGCCGATTGATTTAGTATATCTTGGACTTATTTTTATTTAATTATTTTCGTAGGTAGGTGTGACCGTCGACTATCTTTGCAAATGTTGCTTAATTTTAACTCATGTTAAAATTTAGTTTTAAAAGAGAACAAATGAAGTAAAGTGTTTATGTCTATCATTTTCAGCTTATATTCAAAATTTTAGAAAACACTTTTCATTTATATTAAAAGAATAATAAATGTCCTTGTATTATTCATTTTGAATATACAATTGATATTTAAGAGTTGTAATGATCAAAGAATGCTGATAATAAAATTCTCACACTGACAATGAGAGTGGTCCCTAAGCTACTGATATATATTCCTGCTTTGCCAAAATAAATAACATGAAAAGAAAAGGAGAGAGGAGAAATCCATGGGCACTACTCATAGCCTATAATGACTGCTTGACATGCATCCATCCGCTTCCACCCATTTGTTGCCGCAAACCACGTCCCATCCATCCATCTAAACCTTGCATTCATAGAAAAGATTGTTGGATCCAATGGATCTAAGAAAAATAAAGTGTCTCATTTTGCCTCACTCATATTACTATCATGCCATTCATCTTCACAATATAAAAATATTTCAGCAAAGAAAAGAAAACTATCACACTGAAATGCTTTACTAGTAACATGTTTGTTCACTATGTAGCATCCTGTTTCTAATAGATACATGGATAGAACAGTAGGCTCCCACAAGAGTTATTGAGCCCAGCATACCCATTACAAATAGGACCTATGGAGCTTATCAAAACAAGTATAAACAAAAGAACATAAAAATTAAAGGGACGTATTGACTTATGAAACCTTTTACTTCTATAAATAAGATTTGTTTTAGCAATTACCACATCAAAAAAGTTGTTGATGAGACAAATATAGCTATGCAAGTTAGGTTGATAAACAGAAACAAATGGACATATAACTAAAATATGTAAAACATTGGATACAAACATTTGAAAGCTTCAAGTTTCCTTAAGTTCTTGAATTGAAATGATTTATCATATGCAAATATAAAGCAAACAAACAACTTGTGCATTCTAAGAGGAAAATCTACAATAATATGAAGATAAGGGAAACTTTAAATTGTAGTCACAAAGGCATCAAATGATAATAAAATGCAAACTCAGGAAGGAGGAAAAAGTATGAGTAAGGGTAATAGTTAATAATTGCAAAAGAGTTTACCTTTTTTACAAAGGTTAAATGGAAATACATCAAATAGTAATCAACAAGATATATCAAAAGGTGTCTTATTATCAAAGTGACAAGTAACACTACAGCTATAAATGAATAATATAACAATGCTGACTAATGAAAAGATGTACATTTAGAAACAACAAAACAATTATGTAAGCTATAAAATAACAAAGAATTGAAAAGAGAAAAGATCAAGTTTCTTGATAGATATTTGTTGTGAGAAAGAACCTGTGACAAATTCTATTGAAAACTAAATGGATTGTAATGACCCTTACTATAAAGGCCACTAAAACCCTCAAACTGGACTTAGGAATTTTGTCAAATAGTTGGCATGTAACCGAATAAGGCTGCAATGTTACTAATTGTTGTACAACAAAACCTCAATATATGATGCCAATAATGTATGAACAACAATTCCAGATTATAACACTACCAATCTAAGAGATAGATGACAATATGAAACTCAAATATGAAGTCCAATGCAATTCTGATTTTATGACAGCAAATAGAACTGATTACAATGAGAGACTGTCACAACTATGCACTTCTAACACATCAAGCTCTTGACAATGCAATGTTATGACATGAACAATAACCCAGTTCAGATTTGGAATGCAAATGATGAAACTTTTACAACAGTTATTAATGACTGGAAATAACTATTAATGCAATGATAGTGCTGACTGTTCTAATCCAGAACATGCAATATTTTGGCAATCCAAACTTCAGTTTGTGCACATGGAATAGCTCCAATTTTGCTGGATATGAATGCTGAATTAATGCCACACGAAGACCTCACAATCTACCTCAAACCAACTCACAAAATTGCTGTTGCTGCCTAACTGACAGGGCCGTACAGGTACGGCCTGGTACGGCTGCTAGATAAAAATATTGCAGCATTTTTTTGTCACTCCAAAAGCAATAAATTTGGGTGCCTAGGGTTGCTGAATAACCCCCTAAAATATGAAATTCATCCGTCAAGCCAATTAGGAGTTATGAGCAAAAACGTGGGTCCAAACCCTGGACTGGCAGTCTGAAAATAATGCACAACTATGTCTACAAACCCTGTTAATCAATCCACAAATGCTAGGGCACAATTGAAACCCTTATTCCAACCAAAGTAAACCCTTATAACTGAATCTCAATGAAGTCCAAATGAGATGGCTGAATTACCAACTCCTCAAATTCAACAATTCAGGTGATATTTCACACCCTCAAAGTCGCCAATCCAAGGGAGTGATTCGTTCCCAAAGATCAAATAATTTGCAGACCCAATAGACTACAAATTTGCTCCACAATCGAAGAAGTAGAAGAAATCTCAAATCCAAGCATGTCCAAATGAGAGGCCCAGCCCTCTATTTATTCACTTTTCTAAGAAGTTGCTAGAACTTCTAGAAACATCCTTTATAAAATCTCATTATAATGCACTTTTTATAATAAAGTAATTTTATAAAATAAAAAGTGCAACTCAACTTAAAATTATAACATGTAGGCCCCAATAACACATAATAATAAAATATAACCTCTTAACACTTCTTCAAGAGCAAGATATGACCATCTGATCTGCAGAATTGACTCTCTCTCCACACCATTTGCCTACGAGAGTCTGGAATAGGCAAATCCATGATCAATGCCATGTTGAACTAAAGAGGGGACATTACATGGATGGATTTTTTTGTTTGATTAGCAAGTGTTCATGGAATATGTGGACAAGCAAGAATAGGGTCCATATCCATAAGCATATGTAAAACCAAAATGAAATTTTTGTCATTATTCATCGACATTTGAGAACCCTTGATGAAAGAAAAACTATAGTTCTAGAATGTGAGATATCTTTGAAACCATCTTGTAAAGAAAAACAATATTTGGAGTGTGGAAATGTAGCAGATTGTGTGCACAAGGAGACATTCAAAACCTTAGATGTTTTTATGGCTGATTAAATGCATGGAGTTCCTCCATTCAGAAAAGCTTATGGTGCACCTAATGATTTCTCAAAAAATAGAGCAAAAGTCAAACATAAAAAACTGCATTGATGAAGCAATGAGTGTTGTTCATAAGAATGAAGTATCTAATTCAGCAAATTACAAATTCGTACATGATTAGAATCAAGTATTTGATCAAGAAAAGAATCAATATTCATTTTTTGAGGGGTTTAGGGCCACTCAATTTTACCTTACATCATGTTAAGCATAGATGTTTGGTTTGCTTCTCTAGAGATAACTGTGATACCCATTATGCCCACAAGGGACATATGTCCCCAACAAGAGCCACTGATGGAGCCCAATTTTTTGGCAAAAAATTAGGGCCTCCATTTATGATTTTGGAGACTTGATGAAGTCATAATTAATATCATAGTGTTGGAATATTGTCAAAAAGATTATCATTGATGTCAAAAGATTCAAACATAAATATTTTCCTATTGTATTCTTGACATCATGTATGCACCTAGAACCATAATGACAAATATGCAAGCCTTATCTAGATTGACAATATTGAAAATGACCGTGTTAGCATATTAAAACTAGATGACTGCTAGATTGAATATTTTCATGAGAATTATTTCTCCCCATTTAGCACCTTCTTTTCGACTCCAAGTAATTAGATGGGATTTTCACCTATCAAATGGATGATTCATGAATCCTACATCAAATAGGTCTACCATTGTGGTTGCATCCATCTAAAGTCCTTGTTGCTTCTTCATGTACAACTCTCATTGAAACAATTCCAAGCACAAAATCAATTTATTTTATCAAGAGAAGGCACCCCACGATCAACAACAATGTGTATTGTATACATCCTCTACCATTGTGCTTAATTAGGTGTGAATCACAATGATGGAGCTATATGGTGATTTTTTATTATTCTGAGAGAAGGCAATTGGCAACAGTTACCATATTAGAAATAATAACCACTATTATAATTGATATTTGATGGAATGGAAAAATGGAAGGCATCATCAGTGACAACCTATAGAGATGATGCCATGATTTGATCATTACCAAAATTAGAAAACACAATTCAGAGCATTAGAATTTGAATAGAATATATATATATATATATATATATAGGTCAGAAATAAGTAACACATAGTGATAGATGTTCATCTGGCTTTAGTGGTAATTGATAGTGGCAAAATACAAAAAATGATGGGTACTTGAAATATTAATATAGTATTTTTTATTAAGTAAAATAGGTTTTTTTTTACAGTGTTCTTGAAACTCACCAATTAACTACAAAATACTACTAAAAGTTTAGGTCTAGCAACCAAGCAACAGAAAAAATAACAGACCATACCCAACCATCAGACGTAAACAAAAAATATATGGCCAAAAGCTAGGGTACAAACAAAAAATTGGGAGCAACGATGAGGGCACCAATTCTTTAGCCAACTCTAATTTCTTGAGCTCTAGCTCTCCCATGGCCTCAACCTCGTTGATCTTCAATTGGCTATCATCTAGAGAGACCCCTTCTTCCCTCTTCCTCTTTTCCACTCTCCTTTTGCTTGGGCTCTCACCCTGCAAAGAATCATCCTCATCAACCATCTTGGTTTCCTCTTTGTCCTTTTCCTCCTTCCCCTTTTTCTTTCCTCTATCATTGCATGCAACTGAATATTAATATAGTATTTTGCAATTAACTATGCTCTTCCAATTCACAAGCATAAATATACAGAAGCCATTGCACAATGGCATGCTCATAAATTTCTCCAATCTCACTAGTTTGAAGGGCAACGTATTGATTTGGATAATGCTTCAATACTTGTTACTCTCCCTCCTAATCTTTGTGTTGAAGTTTTGTTTGCATCTCCAAAAGATGTTCTAGAGAATATATTTGAATCACTGGTTATTGAGGCATGCAAACTATTTCTAAGGTTTCATTGGACAAAACATTAGGTTGTTTGTCATCTTTACATGACGAATGGAGTAAATGAAATTTTAAAAATTATTGCATGAATTTTTTTTTAAAAATTTATGAAATTTTGTAAAGGGTTTTTTGAGAAAATTTCTGATTAGGTATATTACCTTTGGAAAAAAATTCAAAAACCATGAGCGCCATATCCTTTGGCATGTCAATCAGCAAACATAATGGCCTAAAACATTAGCTATGACCTCAAATTTGAACTTGTAGGCCCACGGATGGTTCTACTTCAAACACATTGCCTTGAGTTTATAAATTGGGCTTGCCCCTAAATCAGAACTACATGTAATGTGTGGTCTTAAGATCAATGATGGCCCCAAGTCATAAGAAAACTGTGGATCTATATTAATCAATGCATAGCCTAATTTCAAGGCATATGCCCTAATCTAAAATGTGAACCTTGAATTTAGTGATGGCCACTCAAAATCAGGACTATAATAGAAATGTTTGGGCCTTAATCCCATAGAATAGACCTAGATCTGGGCATGAATTCAATGGAAATTACCAAATATGGGTAAGCCTTTACTGGAGAATGATTAATTAATGCCAGCAAGCAATCGCTCAATTAGGGTTGGCCCTAAATGGGGAAGGGAAGGAAAGGGGTTTTTTATAGTCCATGACACTATGCCATAGTTTTTGGGTTTACATATGGTGACACTATGACACTACCTCATACTCTTTTTTGAGAGGCACTTGGCGCTACAAACGAGGCGTACATACCCTACCCCCAGTGGGATTTGAACTTGTGACCTTTCTTTCAAGAGTACAAGTTCTCCACCACTAGGCCAACTCAGGGAGAGAACCAATCAATTCTAAAATGCAAATATTTATTTATCATTATCAAATGCGGAGAGGTTTTGTAAATTTGAATTTTCATCTTCCCAGATCTGATGGTGGAAACCATTAAATGCTGAAAGGAAATTAAATATATAATGGAGACAAATTTTATTAAATTTTCAATTTTTAATGAAATTAAGGGACCCTTAGCAACACCTAACTCAAATCATTTTTTCCCAAATGCATATCGAACATTAAGTGCAAATTGAATATTAGGAGAAGACCAAATTCATCCTACAACAAAACAACTTGGTTAAGATTTCCATATGCCATTCAAACTTTGGAAGAAGCAACACTTGCATTTGAAAGACAATTTGCAACACTTCAAATTTGGGGGAATTAGAGTAAAAATCATATTAATCATCAAATCAGGCCTATAGAATCTAAATTACTTGTAGATTAAAGTTTTTACACACAGAATTAGATCATCAACAATAAGGTGGAGTGGGTTTCTTGTGGCAAATTTGAGGTAACAAAAATGAGTATAGTGTTAAAGTTTTCTAATTCTGAAACCCTCATTCATCTAATTGAAATCAGATTTTGGAAATCATGTAGAAGTCCTGCTTTTAGAATCAATTGAACATGTTTATTAAGGTTTGATTTCTCAAATCCCAACCCATGTTACTAGAGGGTAACTGTGATACACTAATAAAAGATGTGTGGCAGGTTAAATATAGCAAGGGCCAAGCATGGCAAAAACTTAAAGTCAAAATTAATCATCAATTAACATTAAATAGAATATCAGAAATAGAAGTTGAAAAAAAAACATCTTAAGGCTGTGAGTTATCATTTTGAGCATGAAAGCAAGCTGTTAGGAGGGGAAATACATTAGACCTAGCCTTTTCTTACAACAAATGATGAAATTCATTATGTTTGCAAATCAAAAAATTAGAATTTAGCATTAGTGGGTAGGTGAATTTATCAGCAAGCCCTAGCAAATTTAGGTCAAGAATTTGAAGGAGTATTTCTACTTTAAAGGCAAAATAAATTTAAAATATAGTACAGATCAAATTTCAAATTTCAAAGGGAAAGGCAATTCCTAACAAATCTAGGTAAGAAAGGTGACCTAATTTAGAATTAAATTAGTAAGAGGGAAAATTCCACTGGCCTCATGACATTTCAAGGTGAAGTTAGGACAGATGAAAAGATGAATTTAGAGAAGAAATAAGGGCACGTTTGGTGAGTGGAATACAAGTAGAATAGGCATATGTAAATTCCAAAAATTTTGAATTCCTCGTTTGGATGCACCAAAATAGAATTGGAATACGAAGTAAAATAGGAATACATATTCCAATTTTGGCCCAAAAATGGAGTTTTGCAATTCCACCAAAATAGGTGTTATTGGAATATGTATTCCTATTTCACTTTTTTAATTTTAGAAAACATAAATTTTGGGGTCCGCAAATTCCCATCAAATATTGGCTGAACCAAATAGAGAATAGGAATACATAGCCCCATTTTCTATTCCAGAATATGTATTCCTATTCCCCTATTCCTATTCCACTTGCCAAACAGGCCCTAAAAGATTGGTAAATAGTGGACTAGCAGACTCCTCTCTTTGACTAGAAATGTAGAATAACAAATTCTATTCCAAATCAAATGATTACACAGATTTGGTAGAACCAAACAAAGTGTAGAATTCCTATCTCTATTCCTATTCCTGTTATCAATTTTTTTTTTTCAGTTCCTATTCTTCATTTCTATTCCTAATCCAATTCCTCATTCCTATTCTCAATTTCCTATTCCTGCAACCAAACGAACCCTAAATGTAAGCTTCCTAAAATTTGCATTAAGTAATGCAATCACATTTTATATTCAAGAAAGAAAATTTGTGATAAGGAAGAGAAGTATTTCTAGATTGGTGATGATCATTTCAGAGTCTAAGATCAAGGGAAAATTTAGATTATTCCAAGAACCCAATCCTAATTGAATCCATATATAAATTCAAGATCAGAATTCCAAATCAAGTGATGAGGAGTTCACAAGTCAAGATCCCTTCTTAAAAAGTATTTATCATGAAAACATTTACACTTACATTTCAATCCTTATTCTTGGTCTCGATTCAAAGTGGTCCCCTTTTTGTAGGGATTCCATGGAGTGTAGTGTCCAAAAATTAAAGGAGAGTGATGTAATTAAGTTAATTAGTTTATTGGTCTCCAAATTTAAATAATATTATAAAGAATTTCTTAAATTATTTTTATTTTTATATATATAAATGGTCATAGCTTTGATAATTTATCAACATTGATATCTATTTTACACCCCATTCAAATGCAAGCTCCAAGAGAAAAAAGAAGGGGAAATAAAACCACCATTGTAGCGGAGGACTCACACTATCCTAAATTCCTTCTTTAGAACAGAGACTTGCTCTAGACTAGCAATTAAATATAGCCAGTATGGCCTTGATACAATATGTCCAGCTAGATAATTACAACATAACTACTTATATTAGAAATGCACTAATAGCCAATGACTAAATATAGTAGTAAGCATACATTTCTAATCTCAATATATTGGCAATGCTTTATACATTTACAATAATTCATCAAGGGCTTGCATATTCATAGTATATTCTAGTGCCATGTTTGATCAATATTATTTTCTCAATAAGCTTGTCTCCCTCCTTCCAAAACTATTCTCAACCACCTAAGATCAAGTTGTTAGAGGTAATATAGTGAATAATACAACTAAAAATAACATAGTGTTAGTATTATACAATTTGTATAATTAGAAGCAAAGACAACCACAAAATATTTTAAAGAGAAGATCATCATAATGCTAAATAGTAGTGATTGAAGGCCAAAAATGTAAGTGAATAGTATCCCTCCTCTCACCTTCTCTCTTGAAGACTTGATATCACTTAACTTAGTTTTGTCATGTTAATTATCAAAAGGGACCAAGGTACAATAGTAAGAAGGCTACAACAACATAAGTGCTAGGGAAGGATAGGAAAAGAGAAAGCAAAATTTAGGTGGAAGCTACAATGTTAATTAATGATCCATAAAATATTTACATATAATGATTCCTTTCAAAATATTAAAAATGAACATATCTGAATATCTATAGCTCTACTATAGTTATGTGTATGTCAACCATCTTATATCGAGCAATTAGAATTACACAAAAGAGCAATAGCAGACTAAGTAATCAAGAAAATTTAAGGAAGGAAACCAAAGAAGTCTCCAAATCTCTTTGTACTAAGAGTAATAAAGATGAAATAAACTAATGAGCATAAGAAAGCATTTGGATATCTAGAAGGTAGAGGAGGGAACACATTTGTCCAAGCCTTGCACTCTTAGATTTGCAAGTTCATCTACTCATTGGTTCTCCTCCCTATATGATTAAAGGTCAAATTTTATAAGAGGGAGATTAAGTTGAGAGTTTCACTAAGAAATGAACTAATTTTCCAATTAGGGGTTTTTCCCTTTCTTTATGCATGGATAATGATAGATGAATCACCCTTAATTTCTAAGTTTTCTAGTTTCAAGCACATACCTAATTTGAGTCCTTCAATCAAGGCCTAAATTTTGACTAGATTGTTATAGGTATTTGGTATAGGATGTGATAGCAAAGCTATTTCAATACCTCTGTCATTGTGGATGACACATCCAATCCTAGATTTTCTCAGATTGCCCCTAGAGACACCATTGAAATAGAGTTTAAACAACCCATTATAAAAAGGTGTCCATCTACACTCCTTTCTTAGATTAGATTTGTCAGACCCTATGCCTATAAAGGATCAAATTTTTAACCATTTTCATCTATTCCCAATGAATCTATGCCAGAAGGTCATACATTGGTCTGATCTAGTTTTGTTGAAGGTTCTCACTGTTGAACATTGTAGCTATGATAGAGATCTTTATCTCTAATTTTGCTACATGTTAAAAAAATGAGATAATACCTATATATTGTGTTTACAATTGTAGAAGATATTTAGGATATTTATTTGAGATAATAGAATATGAAGAGACATGTGTCATGCATCATGCAAAGAGGCATGCATTTGGAAATATGAAAGCATTGTAGCCAAACATTTTTATTTTAAAAAAAGAGATATTTTCTTGTGTAGCCGGGTTTTTCCTTTCAATTGGAAGTGTTTCCCTAGGATAAATATGTTTTGTGTCATTTGTGCCTATTTTTCATCTTCTTTATTGTTGTTTATCTTTATTTTTGGGCAAAACTTTAACATGGTATTAAAGCCAAGTTAGATAATGGTATATGAGGGTGTGTTAAGAATTGTAGCAGTGATTGTGATCTTATCACCAATAGGTGCTTGATGGTGCTTCTTGATGGTGCTTGATCTCTTCTCCATTAAATATGTTTATGGCATCTTTATGTTTAGTTGTGTTCACTATTTACATCTTTTGGTATTAGAGGTTTGTTAATTGGTTCTTGTTTAATCTTATATACATAAGAAATTATAGAACTATTCAAGTTGTGACAATAGATTTGATTGGTTTATTTGTTTTCAATTTTTGTTCATTCTAGTTGTAGCAATGAACTTCTGTGCCATGTATAATTTCTTCTATGTGGCAACACTATGTATCTCCTTCGTATGATATGGAATTTAAGTTGATGATTCATCTTATTATTTATTGGCATGCATACATAATAGAATTATGATGCATCTTATAATAAAATATGAAGAGACATGTGTCATGCATCATGCAAAGACGCATGCATTTGGAAATATGAAAGCATTGTAGCCAAACATTTTTATTTTAAAAAAAGAGATATTTTCTAGTGTAGCCAAGTTTTTCCTTTCAAGTGGAAGGGTTTCCCTAGGATAAATATGTTTTGTGTCATTTGTGCCTATTTTTCATCTTCTTTATTGTTGTTTATCTTTATTTTTGGGCAAAACTTTAACATGGTATTAAAGCCAAGTTAGATAACGGTATATGAGGGTGTGTTAAGAATTGTAGCAGTGATTGTGATCTTATCACCTATTCCTTGATGGTGCTTGATCTCTTCTCCATTAAATATGTTTTTGGCATCTTTATGTTTAGTTGTGTTCACTATTTGCATCTTTTGGTATTAGAGGTTTGTTAATTGGTTCTTGTTTGATCTTATATACATAAGAAATTATAGAACTATTCAAGTTGTGACAATAGATTTGATTGGTTTATTTGTTTTCAATTTTTGTTCATTCTAGTTGTAGCAATGAATGTCTGTGCCATGTATAATTTCTTCTATGTGGCAACATTAATGTATCTCCTTCGTATGATATGGAATTTAAGTTGATGATGCATCTTATTATTTATTGGCATGCATACATAATTTCTACTATTGTCGACCACTCACTGTCCACCGTCCAAAGCCTAGTCTACCAACAACCTAATTGTCCTAGCCATTTTAGCCATCCACATTTAATTCAATATAATATTATAGCATGTGTAATATGTTTTGTTTGTATTCCAAAAATTTCTCAGACCTCTATAAATAGAGGATTAATGTAATGCATCTTAGTAAGGCAATAATGCAAAGAAGCAATAATATAAAAGATTTCTTGTTGTATTTCAGTTTTCTTTGTCTTTGTGTACCTTCATTGTGGTATCAGAGCATAGGCAGATTTTGAAGTAAAAATCCAGGTAGATTGTGGAGCTAAAATAATAAATTATTACTGCAAGAGAAAAGGTATGTTGTGAGTTTAAAGGATGTAAAATCTTGTCAATGTTTGTGGCAGAAACTTGAGAACAATCTAATCCTAAGGTATTGCATTTTGTTGTGAAGTTGAGACACCTTTGTGATTTTTATTATGTGCTTATGAGATATATTTTATCTTTAAGTCATCAATTTTGAAAGGAGCTAGAGATCTTTTTTTTTTGAGATAATCTTATTGATTCTACTGTCGTACTTAGGAATTCTAGTATTTTAAAAGATTTTATTATTTTTAAAGTAATGCATCAAGCATGAATCAATTTATGATTCCAATATTTTCTGGCAAGACTTATGATAATTGGTCATTTAGAATGAAAACAATATTTCATTCTCAAGAGTTATTGGAGATTGTAGTGAATGGATTTGTAGAACCATTGGATGAATCATTATTAACTACAAATCAAAAGGATGAACTCAAGGAAAATAGGAAAAAAGATATAAAGGCTTTTCAAATTATTCAACAAGGTTAGGATGACACTGTTCTTACAAGGATTAATGGAGCTACAATAGCCAAGCAAGCATGGGAGATCCTTGAAACAACATATCAAGGTATAAGCAAGGTAAAAGTATCTAAATTGCAGTCATTAAGAAGAGATTTTGAAAACCTCCAAATGAAAGATACTAAATCAGTTAAGCAATTTTCAATTCGAGTTATGAATGTGGTTAATCAAATAAGATTGAATGGTGATGAGCTAATAGATAAAAAAATTGTAGAAAAGATCTTAAGGAGCTTACCTATTAAATTTGATAATATTGTTGTGGCAATCGAGGAATCTAAGGATTTGTTAAATTTATCTATAGATGAGTTATTTGGGTCATTACAAAACCATGAATACGGGTTGAATAGGTGTGATAATACTTCATTGGAGCATGCATCCAAAAAATAAATGACATTTGGCAGAGGCAGGAAGAGAAAATCTAGGATTCAGACGATGAGGAAGAGGATGGAATATTTGTCAAAGAGAGGAAAGGACTTTTGATCAAGGAGTAAGGAGAAATCAAAGCTTAAGGTCAAGGGGGCATAATAACAATCAAGCATCAGAAATGTCCAATAACAATAATAACAAATCAAATGTCCAATATTATTATTGCAAGAGGTTTTGGTCACTTAGCAAACGAATGTCGGAAGAAGCAAACAGATGTAGGCAAAAAGAACACTAATTTTTTTGAAAGTAGTCTAGGGACATTGTTCATTACATGTCATGTAGCTCAAGAGAGCTCAAGTGATATTTGGTTTCTAGATAGTGGTTTTAGCAATCATATAATTGGAAATAGAGATATATTTGAAAGCTTGGATACCTCTATCAAGTCAAAAGTAAAATTGGGCAATGATAACATAGTGGAAGTAAGTGGAAAAGGTACAATTGTTGTTGATGGGGACACAACCCAACAACAGAATAGACACAATAGAAAGGGGGAATTATATTAACTAAGAAAATAAGCTAGTACAAATAGTGCAGAGAAAATAAACTTCAAAACATGCCCTACGGGCTTACAATAGCATAAATCTGGAGAATATTTCTCCTTTTAGCACCTCCTCTCAAGCTCCAATCCGAACTGCCTTTTACAATGCCAAAAATCTCCTTAAATAGACCCCGGAGGGTTAAGAACTAGGAGTACATTCTAGAAAGTGCTAGTAGGCATCCACTGACAAAATAGAAGGTTCCAGAAGCTGCGTTAGAAGTCGGTGCAAATCTAGAAGAATCCAGAAACGGTAGCCGAACTTCCGGGAGGCATAACTTTTGAACCGTAGCTTCGATTGACGAACCATTTACATTTTCGAAAAGCTCTCGAAGTTCTCTATAGCCCTATGGACAAGCTTCACTCGTACCCCATTTTTTAACCCTTTTTGAGGTCATTTAATGCCCCAAATCTGACTTTGAAGCATTCTTAGGAGGTCTCCAAATCCTGAAAAACTGCAATAACTTTCAAACCGTGGGGCCTTTTGACCTGATTCTTTTTCTGGAATGCTCTAAATCTCAACTACATTCATCTGGCCAAGTCACACCTTCTAGGTCACCAAAATGATGGCCAAATTGCATGCTCCTATTTTTTGGGATTTTCAAATGCACTGATAGTTGAACTATGAGAGTTGGAACCTTTATTTGAGCCAAATGGGTATCTAAAAATATAAAGACATGAAATAGAAACTAAGTCTAAGTACAATTTTTTGGGTGACATAGGATTGCCCTTATACCTCTGGATGCTCTTGCATCAGACACCCAGGGTAGATTGAAAAGTGACCCTGTCACTTTATGGATGGTAGAGGAAATTCCAAATGGGAAACCTCAGCTGCTGAAATCCAAGTTGAGTCCTCGATCGGTCGTCCTTTCCATTTGACCAAATACTCTTCATACTGCCTATTTCTGGTACTCCTACCCACACGATGATCTAGAATGTCTTCTATCTCCTCCTTCTTAGAAGCAGGAATTGGACATGGCTCTAAAACCAACTCTTCATTTGCACCATCATCATGATATTCTGTTAAATCTGCAATGTTGAAAATGGGAGAAATGTGAATACCATCTGGCAGCTCCACCTCATATGCATTTCCTGAGTTATGTTTCTTCAAAATTTTGCAGGGGCCAAATTTCTTCATTTTTAGCTTGTTGTAAGTACCAACTGGAAATCTTTCTTTTCGTAAGTGCACCATGACTAGATCCCCTACTTGGAATTCCTTATGTCTTCTCCTTGTATCAGCCGTAGCTTTATACTCTTGATTCATCTTGATAATGTGTGCTTGAACCTCCTCATGTAGATGCTTGATGTGTTCAGAAAATTCTTCAGCTTCAGCACTTGTTCTCTCCCCTTGTTCTATCTTCCTCAATTCTGGTGCAGTCCTTGGGCTATTTCCATATACAATTTGAAATGGTGATTTTCCAATACTCCTATTACAGAGTTATTATAAGCAAACTCTGCCTATGGTAGAATCAAATCCCATCCCTTGGGCTTATCTCCAACTAAACATCTCAGCAAATTGCCCAGACTTCTATTTACCACTTCTGTTTGACCATCAGTCTGTGGGTGATGTGTGGAACTGAATTTCAAGTCTGTTCTCAACTTCTTCCACAATGTCCTCCAGAAATACCCCACAAATTTAGTATCTCGATCAGAAACTATACTCCTTGGAAGACCATGTAATCTTACCACCTCTTTGAAAAACAAGTCTGCAATATGGATAGCATCATGAGTTTTGTGGCATGGAATGAAATGTGCCATTTTGGAGAACCTATCAACCACCACGAATACTGAGTCATTACCCCTTTGTGTCATTGGCAATCCAAGAACAAAATCCATACTTATGTCCTCCCAGGGTCTTGATGGAACAGGCAATGGCTGATATAGGCCAGTATTGTGACTAAACCCCTTGGCAACTTAACAAACCTGGCAACTCTGTACAAACTTCTTCACATCTTGTGTAATTTGAGGCCAAAAATAATGTTCTCTAAGAATGGTAATGTTCTTATCCCGACCAAAATGTCCTGCCATCCCTCCACTGTGTTTCTCCTTAATCAGATTTTCCCTCATGGAACTCCTTGGAATGCACAATTGACTACCTTTGAACAACATGCCATCCTGAATCAAATAGTCTAACCACTTGGTTCTATCTACAGCAACAAGGTTCTTTACAAGCTTTCCATGCTTCAGCAAAATCAGGATCCTCAAGGTACAAATTCTTGAGTTCATCAAACCCAACTACTTCAACCTGCATTGTTGTAAGCAACAACTGTCTCCTACTTAATGCATCTGCAACCCTGTTAGATTTTCCACTTCTATGCTTCAACACAAATGTATAACTCTGCAAGAATTCTACCCACTTCATATGCCTCTGATTCAATTTACCTTGGCTATTTAGGTACTGTAATGCCCGATGATCAGTATACAAAACAAATTCCTTTGGCAATAAATAATGCCTCCATTTCTTTAAGGCCTGAACTATTGCATAGAACTCTTGATCATAAACAGAATACTTCTTCTTTGCATCATTCAATTTTTCACTAAAATATGCAATAGGCTTACCTTCTTGGCTTAATACAGCCCCAATAGCGCTACCACTAGCATCACAATCCACCTGGAATACTTTTCTAAAATCTGGAAGTGCCAACATAGGCTGTTCAGTCACCTTCTTCTTCAGCAATTCAAAACTTCTCACAGCTGCTACAGTCCATTTGAACTCTTTTCTATCCCCTCTTATTGTATCAGTTAGAGGTGCACATATGCCACTGAAATTCTTAATAAACTTCCTGTAAAAACTAACCAGACCATGAAATGATCTTACCTCAGTAGCAGACCTTGGAGTAGGCCATTCCAAGATGGCTTTTACCTTCTCTGGATCCATTTTGAGACCTTCAGGTGATATAACAAATCCCAAAGAGACTAACTCCCTTTTTGCAAAGACACACTTCTTTAGATTAATTAACAGTTTCTCTTCCCTTAGCCTTTCAAGGACACTACGAATATGCAGTAAATGTTCTTCCAAAGTCTTGCTGAAAATTAAAATATCATCCAAATAGACAATAACAAATTTTCCCAAGAACTTCTTAAATACCTCATTCATGAGCCACATGAAGGTGCTTGGGGCGTTCGTCAATCCAAAGGGCATGACTAACCACTCATAAAGACCCTCCTTGGTCTTGAAGGCTGTTTTCCACTCATCTCCTTCTCGAATCCGTATTTGATGATAGCCACTCTTCAGATCTATCTTTGTGAAGTACTGAGCTCCACTCAAGCAGTCCATAAGGTCATCCATCCTTGGTAAAGGAAATCGGTACTTGATGGTTATCCTATTTATAGCTCGAGAATCTGTACACATCCTCCACTCTCCATCCTTCTTTGGTACAAATACTGCAGGTACTACACATGGACTCAGGCTCTCTGGAATCAAGCCCTTCCTCAACAGCTCCTGAACTTGTCTATTTAGCTCCTCTGTTTCAGTAGGAGTCATCCTGTGAGCAGCCTTGTTAGGCAAACTAGCTCCTAGAATCAGATCTATTTGATGACTGATTTGCCTTACTGGTGGCAATCCATCTGGAACATTATCAGAGATAACATCTCCAAATTCTCCTAGTAAATCTGAAACTTCAAATGGTATTTCACTACTACCTTCTTTATCTTTCCTAGGAATCAAAGCATAGCACATACGCTGATGTTTCATGCCATCTAAAAACTTCCTTCCTTCAATAAGACAAATCCTAGCACTGCTACATACCTTTTCACCTTCCTTTTTCATGGGCTTCAATTTGTGGCGAACTCCATCCTTTGTCAGAGAGTATGTGTTTGCATGTCCATCATGTATTGCATGTCTATCAAACTGCCATGGTCTACCCAACAATAGATGGCAAACATCCATTGAAATAACATCACAGAGAACTTCATCATGGTAACTCCTAATTTTGAATTTTACTAAACATTGTCCACTTACCAGGACCTTATGATCATCTTTTACCCAAGAAATTCGATAGGGCTGGGGATGTTTCTCCCTCTTGAGCTTCAGCTTAGAGACCATCTCTTCTGATACCAAGTTATCAGTATTACCACCATCAATGATCACATCACAACATTTATCCTCACACTTGCATCTGGTACGGAACAAACTCCTCCGTTGTCCTGGTTCATTTTCTCCACTTAGTAGGACTCTTTCATTTACCAAGGTCTCTCCTCTTTCTGCATCCTCTGAATGTGATGATTGTGCATCCTCATCCACATGAGCAACCCTAGCTTGGCCCTCAGCTCTCCTATCTATCCTTCCTTGTCGTTGAGGGCATTCAAAGGCACGATGACCTTCTTCATTGCAATGGAAACAGGTACCACAGAAGCCTCCTCTTCCTTGTCCATGTCCTCTACCTCTTCCTCTTTGATTTCCAAAGTCTTGATCACGGGAGCAGTTGAAACCCTCATTCCTCTGGTTCTTGCTAGTACCCTCATCTTCATTTTTCTTTTGAGTTTCATTGCGGCCTCCAGATGATCTACCGCTTCCCCTTCCTCCTTGACCGCGCCTCTTTGTCTTCCTTCAAACCTTTTACTCAGCTTCTCTTCAACTCGTAGGGCAAACTGGTATGCTTCTTCAACGTTGGTCATTCTTACCAGACTTAATTCCTCCTGGATGCTAGGTCGTAACCCACTGATATAACAAGCAACCTTCTCCTTATTTGCTTCTGCATGCCCCGCTCTAATCAAGAGTCGGTAAAACTCCTCTGTATATTCTTGGACTGATCTTCCTGCTTGCTTTAACCCATGCATCTTCTTAAACAGATCAAGCTTGTAGTCCACAGGAATGAACTGCTTCTTCAATTTGTCCACCATGCGATCCCATCTTGTGATCTTCTCCTTTCCTCTTCTAAGTCTTTCCAGTTGAACCTCTTGCCACCAGATTTTGGCATGGCCTTTCAGTTTGGCCTTTGCAAACTTAACCCTATCTGGGTCCCTTATATCCTCATACTCAAAGTATTCTTCCAGTTCATTGATCCAATCGATCAACTCATCTGGTTTCAAATTTCCCGAAAATATACCCACTTCAATTGTAGGTCTTTTCCCAAACCTAGTAATGGCCCTAAAAAGCCTTTCCTCTACAGGATTCAAAACTTCCCCGTCAACTTCCATTACTTCCTCTTCATTGTCATCCTCACTATTGTCATCTATGGCAATATTTGCTCCTCTACGAAGCTCCTCTTGCAATGCTTGTACCTATCTCTGGAGGGCTCTAACCTCCTCAGGATCAATAGCTCTGGCCCTTCCGCCACGCTCTCTTCATGGAGGCATCTTCTAACTCGAACTCACAACCACACAGGCCTGGTGCAAACTGCCTCATAGTCGACGCTCTGTCTACACACTCAGGAAAACCCGCTCTGATACCACTTGATGGGGACACAACCCAACAAAAGAATAGACACTATAGAAAGGGGGAATTATATTAACTGAGAAAATAAGCTAGTACAAACAGTGCAGAGAAAATAAACTTCAAAACATGCCCTACGGGCTTACAATAGCATAAATCTGGAGAATATTTCTCCTTTTAGCACCTCCTCTCAAGCTCCAATCCGAACTGCCTTTTACAATGCCAAAAATCTCCTTAAATAGACCTCGGAGGGTTAAGGACTAGGAGTACATTCTAGAAAGTGCTAGTAGGCATCCACCGACAAAATAGAAGGTTCCAAAAGCCGCGTTAGAAGTTGGTGCAAATCTAGAAGAATCTAGAAACTGTAGCCAAACTTCTGGGAGGCATAACTTTTGAACCGTAGCTCCGATTGACGAATTGTTTACATTTTCGAAAAGCTCTTGAAGCGCTCTATAGCCCTATGGACAAGCTCACTCGTCCCCCATTTTTTGACCCTTTTTGAGGTCATTTAATGCCCCAAACCTGACTTTGAAGCATTCTTAGGAGGTCTCCAAATCTCAAAAAACTACAATAACCTTCAAACCGTGGGGCCTTTTGACCTGATTCTTTTTCTGAAATGCTCTAAATCTCAATTACATTCATCTGACCAAGTCACACCTTCTAGGTCACCAAAATGATGGCCAAATTGCATGCTCCTATTTTTTTGGGATTTTCAAATGCACTGATAGTTGAACTATGAGAGTTGGAACCTTTATTTGAGCCAAATGGGTATCCAAAAATGTAAAGACATGAAATAGACACTAAGTCTAAGTACATTTTTTTGGGTGATACAAGATTGCCCTTATACCTCTGGATGCTCCTGCATCAGTTGTAATGACAAATCTTGGTAAGAAATCTATTTCTGATGTGTATTTTGTACCTAGTTTAAAGCATAATCTTTAAGTGTGGGAAAACTATCAAAAAAAGGTTATAAAGTTATTTTTGAAAATAACATCTGCATTATATTTTATATTTCTCCTAGTACCATGGTCATTGCAAGGGTTGAAATGATAGACAATAGAATGTTTCCACTTCACATGAAAAGTGGAGTGATGGATGAGGATGGAGAGAGTTTCAAGGCAACATGTCAAGATCAATCATGGATATGGCATTTGAGGTATGGTCATCTAAATCTCAAGGGATTGAGTTTATTACAAAGAAAGGAAATTGCAAGAGGATTACACCCCATTGAAGCACCATTTACTTCATGTGAAAGTTGCATCTTAGCTTAAGCAACATAGGGAAATTTTTCCAAAGGAAATGTCATATAAAGCTTGAGCACCTTTAGAAATTGTGCATACTGATATATGTGGTCCTATGCAAGTGCCATCATTAGGGGGAGCACTTATTTTCTAACATTCATTGATGACTTTAGTAGGAAGACATGGGTTTATTTTCTTAAATATAAATCTAAGACATTTAGCAAGTTTAAGGAGTTCAAGGCATTTGTTGAGAAACAAAGTGGTCTATTCATTAAGGTATTAAAGTCAGATAGAGGGGGAGAATACATGTCAAATGAGTTTTTGGATTATTGTAGGCATCATGGAATAACAAAGTAGTTCACTAAAAGTTATACACCTCAGCAGAATGGTGTTGCCGAAAGAAAAAATCGAACAATAATGGAGATGGCAAAAAGCATGTTGAAAGGTAAGAATCTACCAAATGAATATTGGGCTAAAGTAGTAGCTTGTGCTATTTACATCTTGAACAGGAGTCCAACAAAGATTGTAAGAGACAATATTCCTCAAGAAGCATGGAGTGGTAAGCATCATTGTGTTTCCCATTTTAGAGTATTTGGTTGTATTGAATATGCACATGTTCCTAAAGAAACAAGGAGTAAATTGAATGATAAGAGTTAAAAATGTATTTTTATTAGTTATGATGAACAATCTAAGGCATAAAAGTTGTTTAATCCTATAACTAGAAAAGTAATTATAAGTAGAGATGTTGTGTTCAAAGAAGAAGAATCTTGAGATGGAAATATAGACAAGATAGTTATAGGCACAATTCTGATACTATATGATGAGCAAGAAGGAAAAGACCAAGAGAATCAAGTAGATCAAACAAATGAGAAAGGGGGATCTCCTTCAAGAAGTACACATGGAGATAATATGCAAATGGAAGATGGGCAAGGAGAATCTTCAAGTCCACAAGCAAGTAATGACTCTAATCCTACACTTGAATCATTGAGATCAAGGATTAAGAATAATAAAAGTAAAAGTTTGCAAGAGATTTATGAACAAGGGGATAGAATAGATTTACAATCAAATTTTTCTTTATTTTCTCAAGATCCTATGTATTTTGAAGATGCAATTAAGGAAAAACAATGGATTAATACAATGCATGAAGAAATGGAATCTATTGATAAAAATTATGGGAACTAGTTGATTTTGTCTAAGAATAAAGAATACATAGGTGTAAAATGGGTTTATAAAACTAAGTATAAGGAAAATGGAGAAGTTGGTAAATATAAGGCAAGATTAGTAGCTAAAGGGTTTAAACAAGAATATGGAATTGATTATAATAAAACTTTTACACCCATAGCTAGACTAGATACTGTTAGAATGGTACTAGCTATTGTAGCTCAAAAAAAATAGATGATTTATCAAATGGATGTAAAATTAGCTTTTTCAAATGGGTGTTTGGAAGAATAAGTTTATGTGCAACAACCACTAGGTTATGAAATCAAAGGACATGAACAGAAGGTTTATAGGTTGAAGAAGGCACTCTATGGGTTGAAACAAGCACCAAGGGCATGGTGTAGCATAATTGATTCATATATGATTAAGAATAGATTTAATAGAAGCACTAGTGAGCCAACACTATACACCAAAGTCAATAAGGAAGGTCAAATTTTGATTGTTTGCTTGTACGTTGATGATTTGATCTTTACTGGTAATCTTTCCACTGATATGTTTAAATCAGCAATGAAGAAAGAATTTGAGATGACAGATTTGGGTTTGATGAAGTATTTTCTTGGTATTCAAGTAACACAAAATGACAAGAGAATTTTCATTTGTCAAAATAAATATGCACAAGATGTTATGAGATGGTTTAGAATGGTAAATTGTAGTCCAGTCTCTACACCTATGACAATGGGCACAAAATTAAGTAGAGAAGGTAATGAGACCAAATTTGATTCTACTCAATTCAGAAAGTTGGTTGGCAGTTTGATGTATCTCACAGTAACTACCTAATATTATGTATGTAGCGAGTGTAATTTCTAGATTTATAGATTCACTTAAGAACTCACAGCGGCAAGTAGGAAAGAGAATATTAAGATACATTGCAGGGACTCTGAATTATGGCATAATGTATTCTTCTTCAGATGTTTTTCAGCTGGTTGGGTATACTGATAGTGACTTTGTAGGAAGTATTGATGATAGAGAGAGCAAATATGAATATGCATTTCATCTTGGAATAGGTATTGTGGCATGGGCATCAAAGAAGCAACCTATCGTGACTATATATTGATGTAGCCAGTACATCAATAGCATGTTAAGTAGTATGGATGCAAAGAGTCTTGAAAGATCTAATGCATGAGCAAGATGAGTTTACTACAATCTATTATGATAACAAGTCCACCATCGCACTATCAAAGAATCATGTTTCACAAGAGGAAAAAGCACATTGATACTAGATATCATTTTATTTGAGAATTGGTCAATAATGGAGAAATCAACTTGGAGTATAGCAAATCCAAAGATCAATGGGCAGATATATTTACAAAGGTATTATCACAAGGACAATTTAAATATTTAAGAGATCAAATGAATATTGTAAAATTTGATGTAATTAATGGTAGAAATTAAGGGGGAGTGTTGGCATGCGTACATAATTTCTACTGCTATTGACCACTCACTGTCCAAGATTTATTGCTCAATCGTCCACCGTCCACAGCCTAGTCTGCCAACAACCTAGCTATCCTAGCCATTCCAACCATCCATTTAATTCAATGTAATATTATAGCATGTGTAATATGTTTTGTTTGTATTCCAAAAATTTCTTAGACCTCTATAAATAGAGGCTTAATGTAATGCATTTTAGCAAGGTAGCAAAGAAGCAATAATATAAAAGATTTCTTGTTATATTTTACTTTTCTTTGTCTTTGCCCACCTTCATTATTGGGATTTCTAATATTATTAATATTTTATTTTTTATTTTTTTATTTTTTATTTTTGTCTCTAGGGTAACTAACATCTTTTGGTATTCTCAGTTTGGTATATTTTATATGATCCCTTCATCATTTTTTTAGGGGGTTAGTCGATGGATGGGAGTTCTTTTGTTGTGTATGCATGTGTGATAATTCTCCAGCAATAATATATTAAAAAATATGAATGAATTCTTGAGAGTCTCGGACTTGTCAATGAAAAATAAGAGATAAGAAGAAGTAAAAAAGGAGATCCTAGTGTCTGGGAGCATGAGAAGGCCATCTCTGTCTCCTCCAAATAGAAACAATGACATCATAGCTAAATTGAGATAGTTACCTATTTGCCTCTATGTAAAAAAGGGCTGCCTCAAATACTAGTTGTTTCAGCAAGAACATCTACATGGATTTCTGGTAATCTCTTTTCTGGTTCAGATGGTTTCTCTTAATACTGATAGCAATAGTTGAACGAGCTAGAGAGCCAACAAGACAGCCTTTTGGGTGCCCCTTTTGCTCCCCATCCTTGACTTATAGACACCTATTTCAAATTTTCCCTTATGAATCAAAGATGGATTTTTGGAATCAAAGATGGGCTACCAATGTTTTTGTGCATAATTTGTTTGGCTTATGATGAAATGGTCCCTTGCATTTTTATTATAAGCAATTTGGTACTTATGTTGAAAAATGTTGCCATATTGAAAGCTGGATAAAAAAAGTAGTCTTTAATTTCCGTAAATTTTATTTCCAGTAGTTTTGGTTATCCATTTTATTTTAACCTTTACTATTATTACAATGCCATATGTTTTCAATCTTATCCTTTTGTGCAACGATCGAAATATTGAGATTTTTGTTCTATATTTACTAGTTTATTTGAATTGATTTTGGAATTGAGGGTCGTAGGCATATCTGGCTTTATTATCCATCTTAGATCATTTCTTCTTCTATTCTTAATTGGTCAAATCATATGTTATAGTTTTCAATTGCTTTAGAGGTTCTTATAGGGTCACATCTTTTTCCCTCACATATTTATTAGTGGTATTATATTTTTTTGTTTTGTATTCACATAAGTTTGTGAGTTCTATATATTATCACACTAAATAGAAGTGTTGATTTTGTTATATATTTGTTTTGAAGAAGATTATTGTGCTAAGTTTGAGAATTACAACATTTGTAAACTAGTTTGTTTTAATCATAGATTATATGAAATTTTGTAGTAAACGTTAGGATTATGGATTGAAAGTACTTAAGACTTCAGTCATAAACAAAAAATGTGATTTTAATTTTAATAACTAAATAAGGGAATCATCTCTTGGTAGAGCAAGAGATTAAACAAGTATTTTTTGAATATTCGGGAATACTTTACATTTTTTCCTTTCTTTGATAGGTTGACTTCATCATTGATATTCCTCTTGAATGTAGGACACATCAAGAAGTAATGAAATGATGAGAAATGAGAGAAATTGTTTGTAGTGATGAGACTGAATTGATGATAACAATTTATTGAACTTCAGAGGGTGGTATGCAACTGAAAGAGATGTCTAAATTCTTTGCAAACTTATTTGGTCAAATTGTAATCAGTTATTTTATTGTGGTGATCGAAGTTATCCCAACTAAGAGGGAGTAATTCTTATACAATTTCTATAATGAGTTATTCTTTAAGAATGAGAAGTACCACCCTCTACGATTAGGCATGGTGGAAATGCATTCTTTAGTGGGAGAAATTTGAGGTGAAAGCCTTCATTCCACCCTCTTCAAGTAGGTATGGTGGACCACCCTCTATAAGTAGGGATGGTGGACTATCAAAGAAGTCTAAGGTGAAAGTCCTTGTTCTACTCTCTGTGAGTAGGTATGGTGGAAGTCATGTTTGTGACTCCACAACTTTAATCTTATGCACTTATGAAGTAACTATGGTGAAGTATATTGTGTAGAGATAACAGGTTTTAATGAGAATCTATATGATGAGAATTTATCATTAACATCTTTTGTAGCAGCTATTGTTGCCTTCCATACTAAATATTTCTCTCTTAATAAGAGGGAGTAATGAAGATTGTAGCTTCTATAGACACCTTTATCTTTGATTTTTCTATATGATTTAGCTACATGTTAAAAAATGAGATAATACCTATATATTGTGTTTTACAACTAGAGATAAGTTAAGATGAATTTATTAATGTCCAACTCCGGCCACCAAAAGGATCTAAGGGACTAAAGTCTTACAACCAAGGAGATAGCTAACTACAAGAGCACTAAATAGTGTCCATAAAAGAGGGAGCAAGAAAGAAGAAGAAAAGACCACCAAGGTAAGGTCTAGTGGTCCTTCCTCAGTGGGAAGAAATCTAGCACCAAAGGCTATGGTCCATGGCAACCAAGAGCCCCAAACTATCTTTGAGAATTGCTAGAGGAGTGGCACTGATGAGTGGACCTGTTATGGGGTCTCACTAATTTGGAGTGGCAAGTGATAGAGGTATTAGATAGATGATTCACACCCCAACACAAAGACAAGGGTAAGAATAAATTGGTGATAAGTTGATGTGAGGCCTGACACTGGGAAATAAGAGTCATAGAGTATGGTTGTAGAGATGCACGGTCTCTAGGAGGTAAAGTGTAAGGCATCACTGATCTATGTATTTGAAGAAAGATGGGAGGGACCTAAACTCTATGAACAAACAATAATATGTCAATTTGATCTCGTAGTAGATGGGGCATCAAAAAATGAAGTGAGTCTCCATTTCCACTTTAGTCAAGGTACATAGCTAACAAATCCAATCCTCTCCATTAATGTGATGGTCAGTCTAAATCCAAAGCTAGTGGGAACCAACTCTAAAGGAACCCAAAAAAATATGTAGGGAATGGTTGTAGCACCAAAAATAGTAGCCTAGGCATGCAATAATCCCATCCTAGATATCCAAATTTAAGTGCTCAATGTAAAAGGCCATCTATGAACATAACCCCCTAGGTGGGTTACTATAGGTCGTGATAATGTATTACATGTAAATATCAAGTCTAAAATGCTTGTTAAATTCTTGTTGTGAGGGGAGAAAGTGAGAAAGGGCATCCAATGAGAATGGAAAGGGAGGGAGGCGGTCAATCTCAATCTTGATCAATCTAAATAGAGTAGTGGCCTGAGTGTACCAACAATGGGTCCTACTGCCAGGATGAGAACTCATGACAACAATTGAGGAGCAATAAGCCAAGTAGGATTATCTATGGAAGCCATCTATAAAGTCCAAAAAACCATGGAGATAGTGAGGAAACTAAATCACATTAAAGATGGCCCCAAGCTTGAAAGGATGAGCATCAAACTCTGCAAGATTAACATTGTGCAGGGTAGACCGATGACATCTAATGATATGCAAGAGGAGTAGGAGTAGAGTTAGGACCCACTCAATTGAGGCCCAATTCAAGTCAAGGAGAGATGACTCCCACACCATAAAATCATAAAGTGTTATCTACCTGACTAAGGAGTCCAAGAGGAACAACTTAGATGCAGTATCTTGAAAGTGATGTCTAAAACAACATGAAAAGGGAACCTAGCCCTTTGCTAACTCTAGGTTGGATGGTGGGTCTCAAACTAAAGTAGATTCTAGAAAACTTAACCTCAATATATGTATATGATTAAGCAATCTTGACCTTCTGGCCTTGAAAGTAGAAATGGAGATGCAAGGTCTTCAAATAGTTGAAGACCATGACTTGAGTCTTACCCAAGTTCACAACAACCTGTCATAAGTCACAAAAAGATGCTAACCCCTCAAGAAGCCTTTAAAGACCCTCAGGAGAGGAGTCTGAAAGAACCACAACATTAGTGATGAGGAGAATGGAGATTAGGGTATGGTGCAAGTAAGAACTATCATCGAGGTGTGAGCAATCCTTGAGAAAGGTCTCAAGCTCATCATTACAACTATTGAACAAGGTGAGGGAGAGAGGGAAGCCCTACTTCACCCTAATGGTGCTCTCGATAGGATTGAAGAAGCCCTTGGGAATGCTGAATCTACCAACCGTAGTCTCACATAGGCTCATAATAGTTGTCAATAAAGTCTTTGAATTCCTAATATCTCTAAGTCTCTAAGAAAGGCTCACTCACAAGATGGAATCGAAAGCCTTATGTAAGTCCAACAAATAGGAGTAGAATTTTTTTGAGCAATGTTAAGCCTCCTCAATAATAGTCTACAGTTTAAAGATATGGTCCATGGTCTGGTAGTTGGCCTAAAAACTAGCTCGGCCTCTTGCTCAATAGAGTCTCCAGTCAAGCTCTCTAGATAGGATAGTGTTTAGCAGAGTAACATAGAGTTTGGCAAAGGTGTACCCAATCATGATGGTCTTGTAGTTGTCATGGTTAGAATCCAACCCAGTCTTATGGATTGGGTAGATCATGTGCCTCAACCAAGAATCAAGAAAGATAGTGTAAACCACCCTATTGAAGAGCATAAGAGGAAAGGAACCCAAGACCAAGATGTCATTGATCTAATGACCTCATAAATTCTTGAGGGAGTGAGTAAATGGAAGTGGGGAGGCACACTAAGGTCAAGAGAGGGTTGTCTAGGGTTGTCATAAAGAATGGAGGTGTGGGAGGTGAGGGAGCAAAGGTCAAGGGTGGAGAGTGGGGGGTATGACAAGGGAATGAGGTACACTAAAAAAGATTAGGGCTATGAATAAGCATGTAAGAAAGGGATCTGTACTACAATATAATGAATGACTACCTCTTGTAATGAAGAATGAGGTGGTAAGAGAGTCCTATCTAGGTGTAAGCAAGGGAGTGAGCATCAAAAGAAAAACACAAGGAATGATGGAAGGTTTTACAGTCATCATCAAACCATTGTTTTATAGGATATGTAAGTTGATGTTTGGGATTGAAAGAGGGGAGTGGAGCAGTGGGGACTAGAGAGGAGAGTTGGCTCTTAAATTGTGGTGACCAATAAGCTAAACATGGAGGAAGCTTGGCTGAAATTGATGAAGCTATCAAGGGGGAGGATTCATCCAAGATGGATGGTGAATAGATCATAGCCACTCTCAAAGAAGGTGAAAAAGGTATGGGGTGGGTCACAATAGATGAGAGGTGGAAGAGAGGAGGTAGAGGGTGGGGGGAAAGAAAACTGTAATGTCGAGGAGGGCATGATTGACCAAGGAGAGAGGGGAGATGTTGAGGCTGTAGATGGAGGGAATTAATGAAGGACAAGTGACAACATAGTCCACAATGCTCATACCACCACAACAAGGCTAACAAGTAAAGAGCATAGAACTCAAGAATCAAAAGAAGTTGTTCATAATCACTAGAGCTGATGACTCACAAAGCTATAAGAGGTGGCAACCATAGCAACAAATAAATCCATGATAATTGTCATAAAAGCGTTAAAGTCCCAACCAAACTAGCAATATCTATCTTTGAAGTACAAGTAAATTCTGAACCCCTATCGTGAAGAGGATTCTCTAGATCTCTAGTATGTACATTAAAATCCCCTAACATGATGATATCTCCCATGGTTGTGAACTTAGAAATCCACTTGTGCAAGTCCATAGAAGGGTCCCCATCCTTGGCACTATACATGGCATAAGGTGAAGAGGTTGGTGGAAAGTAGTAGATTCAAACACTGACACCCACGGGTACCTAATGTTCTCTTTCTTGGATTTTAGACTATCAATGAGCTATAAGATTATTGAGAATAATTATGTTCCATAAAACCTCTCAGATATCAGGGAATCATGTTGGGTATCGATATATTCTAGAGTCTTGTTTTTGACCCAAAGAATAGTAGTGGTTTGCTAGTGTTTTAATCTTTTATATAAGGTAAACCTAATTTAGTGTTTTATATTAATCTTTTGGGATCCAACTTTTTCATAATTTAGTGTTGAATGGTGCATAGGGTGCTATGCTTTAGAGGTTTCCTCCATCTCCAGGCTACCAACATACTTGTGTCCACGGGATTAAGCCCCAATTTCTCCTCACTCTAATGGATATGTATGTTGTTCTAGTTTCCAATATTTTTCATGTAACTAGTGTTGGAACATAACCTCTTAGGGCATCTATCTATCCCCAATAGTTCTTCCAAGATTCCAACATGCCCCTATCCATGAGATCAAGATCCTAATGTTACTTACTCTAAAAAATATGTAAGTCTGGAGTTTAATAATTTTCATGTAACTAGTATGGGAATGGAAAGTGTTGGGGTTTCTATCCATCCCTAATAGTTCTTCACTAGCGAACAATCCCTCTAGCAAGTCAAGTGGAATCCTTGGACATCAACTATAACCTTAACAATACTAAGTTCATGTTTTCGTTTGATCATGTGCAAACTTTAAGAATTTTTGTCAATAGCAATTAGTTTAACACAAAACAAAACAAATAAATCCAAGCTAAGACACAAAAATTTAGTAAAGGGAATGATAATTAAAATATTAATATGAAGTTAATATAAAACATACTCTTTGTATACTTTGCAATAATCTTGAATGGAATTGATTGACTCCTTGACCTAAGACCTCAAGGAATAAATCAAACCAAATCGAGATTTTTGCCAAGTGCACAAATAATACTCTTTATATTTATGTTATTTTTAGTTCTCACTCCCTTCATGTAAATAATTAATATCATATTCATTTATTACATTGTCTTTATAAGTCATCCTACGTGAGCCGCATCCTTGACTTGCCAAAATTTTAGGGGAAAAGGTCCTCCATGGACTTACCAGATAATTTGCTTCAAAATGATTTTTCTTGAATAGTTACATACATAAAAAATGCATCAAAGTCTCTTTTACTAACCTAAGGGCTAACCATATTACTCAACATAAAGTTGCCTCTATTGACACAAACCATATATTATCAATCTGCTAAGGTACTGGGACATATTGGATGAAATAATATTGTTATGATGATAAGTACTATGTTAGAAAGTTATATTGCAAGGCATAACCCTTTGAGTAATGCAAGATATCATTTTTAGTTCAATTTTCCATAAAGTGTTCATTTATATATATATATATATATATATATATATGTATGTATGTATGTATGTATGTATGTATGTATGTATGTATGTATGTATGTATGTATGTATGTATGTATGTATGTATGTATGTCTGTATGTATATGTATATATATATATATATGTATATGTATATATATATATATGTATGTATATGTATATATATATATATATATATATATATATATATATATATATATATATGTATATGTACAGATACATATACATATATATATATATATATATATATGTATATGTATCTATATATATATATATATATATATATATGTATATGTACAGATACATATACATATATATATATATATATATATATGTATATGTATCTGTACATATACATATATATATATATATATATATACATATACATACATATATATATATACATATATACATATATACATATATACATATATACATATATATATTATATATACATATATATATATATCTATATGTATATATGTATATATATATATATATATGTATATATGTATATATATATATGTATATATGTATATATATATATATATATATATATATATATATATATATATATATATATATATATATATATATATATATATATATACATATATACATATATATATATATATATATATATATATATATATATATATATATATATATATATGTATGTATGTATGTATGTATGTATGTATGTATGTATGTATGTATGTATGTATGTATCCCATTATCCTTACATAATAGTCATCAAACCAAGCACGTTAGGGATCCATCTATGAATCATAATGGGCATGCATCTTTCAAGTAAGATAGGTAATATAATACTCTCATAAGAGACTTACACTTAAGAATGATTTTCCACCCACTAGTAGATTTCTCCTTATGTTTTGACCTAAATTTTTGACCAAAGGCCATATTGGCCCATGAATTCTTCCTTTTTTTTCTTTTTTTTCCTGATTTGGTCAAAATTTTGACCAAATTAGGGTTTCCCAATTTGGTCAAAATTTTGATCAAATTGGGTTTAATAGCAAAAAAGAAAAAAGTGGCAATCACATTTTCTTTTTTGACTAGAGGAGTTGGTTGGATGGGCTCTGCATGCAGGGGAGCCATTTGAGGTAAGAAGTTTTTTTTTGAGTTGCTCATTAAATTCGATTCCATGATCTTTCCTTCTGATGGTGCTACTAATTGTGCAAAGTTTATGTTGAATAACTCTTTGGGTGTCTTATTGTTGTGAGAAAGATCCATTCAAAACTTTTTTGGCCTTGCTTTTATTACCCTGCAAAGTTACTACAAAATTGAGGAAGGAATTTTGGATTTTTGAAGTCAAAACATGTTTCAAGGGCTCCCTTTTACATCCTAAAATTTCTCTATAATATACATAATTTGGTAATGCTTCCAAAGGGCAATGCACATTGCTTGGTTTCCAATATGCTTATATAAGGTACAAATGAAAATGCTCTATACAGTTCAAAAAGTGATTTACAGGCCATAAGTATGTGTAGGACAATAAGTGACCGAAAAAAAGCATTGAATTTCAGCATGGTCAATTTTATTATGAAAGTGGGATATTACACTAATGAATTTTTACTCGAAAGAGATATTGAAAGTATTATCAAGTGTTAACACTCATGACTTGATAGATCTTAAATCATCTTTGTTATGAAATTATAGTCTGAAGTCTTCTGGTTTTCAGTACTGAACATGATGAAGTATATTTTCCATTACAAGTTGTAAAAAATTGATTGCATGGATCATGATGGCATAAAACATCACAATCCTAAATATGCATCAGTATTGGTTTATTTTCCAAAGTCTTATTACAAATATAGGATAATAAATGGACATTCCAATCAATATATCTTCAATTGTGATGTAGGAGCATCTAGAGGTATAAGGGCAATCCTATATCACCCAAAAAAAAAGTACTTAGACTTAGTTTTTGTTTCATGTGTTTTCATTTCTGGATACCCATTTGGGTCAAATAAAGGTTCCAACTCTCAAAGTTCCACTATTAGTGTTCTGGGTTAGAGTTTTTAATCACCTTGGGATACGTGTAAATGTCAAAAAAATAGGAGTATGTAATTGAGCCATCATTTTGGTGAACTAGAAGGTGTAAGTTGGTTGGATGATTTTTATTGTAATTTAGAGCATTCCAGAAAAAGAATCAGGTCAAAAGGCCCCACGGTTTGAAAGTTATCGTAGTTTTTCAATTTTTGGAGACATCTTAAGAATGCTTCAAAGTTAGGTTAAGGGCATTAAATGACCTAAAATAGGGCAAAAAAATGGGAGATGAGCAAAGCTGGTCCATAGGGCTATAAAGCACTTCGAGAGCTTTTCAAAAATGTAAACGGTTCGTCAATCGGAGCTATGGTTTAAAAGTTATGCCTCCTAGAAATTCGGTTGCCATTTCTAGATTCTTCTAATTTTGTGCCGACTTCTAATGCGACTTTTGGAGCCTTCTATTTGGTCGGTGGATGCCAACTAGCACTTTCTAGAATTTATTCCTAATCCTTAACCCTTCAGGGTCTATTTAAGAACATTTCTGGCATTGTAAAAGGCAGTTCGGAGTGGAGTTTGAGAGAAGGTACTGGGAGAAGAATTTATCTCCAAATTTATGCTATTGTAAACCCTTAGGGCATGTTTTGAAGTCTATTTTCTCTGTACTGAATGTATTAGCATATTTACATAGTTAATAAAATTTTCCCCTTTCTTGTTGTGTCCATTCTGTTATTTGGCTTGACCCCATCAAGTTGGCTGCAAGATCAATACATTTGAAGTTGAATGACTAGATTAAGGACCATGTACTCTACAATTGACAAGGTGTGATTATTCCAAGAGATGATCACTGGCTTAAATGGGAGATCATGCAACATTCTATTATCTTTTGTTTACTATGTATAAGGAATTTAAATTACACTTGAGTGCATATGTATGAATGACCTTGATTGATGTGCATGGGACTCTATTACCTATAGTGGAGGACTTATAATGAAGGGTGACCGAGCATTGAGATTAGTATATTTTGAGATTTTTGCAAATGGGTATTTATATGTATTGATTAGATATCTCCATCATCATGACTGTACAAGCTTAAGAGCCTTCATTAATTGAATTCCTTTTTTTTTTTTCTCAGTGCTAGAATCATAAATACAAGTGGATTGTGAGTATGCTCCATGTAGGCTAGGAAAATCATATATATAGTTTAGAAGAACAAGTTAAACGATGGTTGGTTTCAAAGTTTATCAAATGGATGTTAAATTTATATTTCTGAATTGTATATTAGAGGAAGAAGTCTATATAGAATAACTTAAAGGATTTGTTGATGTTAACAACAAAAATATGGTATGTAGATAACACAAAGCTTTATATGGTTTGAAGAAAGCACCAAGAACATGGTATGAGAGACTTCATAATTATCTTGTGAAGATTGTGAATTTGAAAGGACTGATGATAACAACAATCTATATTTGAATATAGAGAAAGGAAAAGGTATTTTGTTATCTAAATTTTTTGTTGATGATATCATATTTGGAGGTTAGCATACTTTATGTAAGGCTTTTCCAAATCAAATGCAGCAAAAATTTGACATGTCTATGTTTGGAGAGATCAAGTTCTTTGTGGGTTTGCAAGTAAATCAGATGAAATATGCAATATACATCACTGAGTCAAATTATGTTAAGGAGATATTAAAAACTTTTGGATTGGAGAATTCCAAGCTAGTAAGTACACTTATGGTGATAGGTGATAAATCAACAAAGAATGATGATTCAACTGAGGTGAATCAAGCATTATATAGGTCTATGATTGGGAAATTACAATATGTACATGGCAGACCTGATATTGCAGTATTTATAGGGATAGTTGGAAGATTCTTAGCTAATCCCAGGGATAATCATTCAATAGTTGTAAATATAATAATGAGATATCTGAAAGGAACAGAGGAATATGGTCTATACTACAAGAAAAATGATAAATTTGAATTAAGAGCCTATACAGATGTTGATCAGACTGGAAATACAGATGATAGAAAGAGCACCAGTGGAGGAGCATTTCTCTTAGGCAAGAGGATGATTACATGGACTAGAAAGAAACAAAATTGCACTTCTTAGTCTACTATTGAGGCTAAATACATTGTTGTTGTAGTAAATTATACAAACAATGTATAGATCAAACAACTACTCAAAGGTATGAAGGAAGAGATCACTAAACTAGTGATACTTTATTGTAATAATACAAGTGTTATAAATATATCAAAGAATCCTATGATGCAAACAAAGACTAAGCACATTGCAATCAAGCATAATTACTTGAGAGAATGAGTTCAAGACAAAGAGGTGAAGATGGAATATGTTAACACAAAAGAACAAATTGTTGATATCTTCACAAAAGCATTACCCAAAGATGCTCATGAGTAACTAAGAGGTAAACTAGGGGTGATACCCTTATCAAAGACTATCTAAGAAACAAGAGGAGCCTTATATCAAACAAGTTGATTGACTTATGTTACATGTTGATGTAGTGGATCTTACTTTAGGAGCTGCCTAAGGTAATCAAAGAGATGGGACTACAAATCAGTCACAAGCAAGGTGAGAGAGGGAGAAAATCGAGATGTTCATATTTGCATATTAAGATTATGAGTCTTTGGCATTTTTGTCAAAAAGGGAGATATACAAGGAAACTAAATAGAAACCTAAGAGATGTTGAAAAAAGAAGAGAATCCTATGTAGGAGATAGACTTTGTTAACAACACTTATAGGAATTGAACAAAGAGGGAGAAATCCTAACACACATTGTGAGGGAGAAATTTTGACTACTGAGAGAGAAAGTGTATCTACTGATTACATCTACCTAGTAAGAGGAAGCTAATGTAGAGGGAGATATAAGAAGTAATTCAGAGGGAGTTGTAAGGATGAGTTCATTGTCTAATGATTAGAACAAAAAAGAATTTTGTAACCTATTCAGATGATGAAAATTGTTGATACAAGGAGAGATTTCAATAGAAGGAATTATTTTCTTTTTGGTATTTTGTTGGTCTTACTATTTAAACCTAGTCAGTTTGGTTTGCCATCAATGCCAAAGAGGGAGATTATTGAAAACAAAATTGATAGAAGTATGATAAATGTGTTTCAATCATTATTTTATCACTAATGTCAAACCTGCTATTTGCTAGTATGACAACTACTTATATGATTTAAGTACTATCATTTATTTGATTAATAAAGAGGATTTGATCAAATGAGGTAACAATAGCACCTAGAGGAAAGATTGAGTTATGATATGGAAAAGGAGTACAAGAATTAGCTAAGAAAATGATATCATAGTGCATTGATAATCTACTTATGGTTACAAAGGTTGGTTACATTGAGTAAAGCTTAGAAGAATAAGTTAAATTAAGTTTGTCTACCAAGCTTGATCGAGTGGATAGAAAAGTAAGTTGCAAGCCGAGGAGAAAATTAGTTAGAGCTGAGTAAAAGTCTATTTTAGTGTAAGCTGAGTGAAATAGTTGATGTCAAGTAAAGTTTAGTTGATGCCAAGCACCAATAAATTTTAGTTCGTGCTGAGTGATTTTACAATGGATGCTAAGCAACACAGTATGTGCCAAGCATCAGAAACTAGTTAATGCTAAGTACCAACATTATTAGAAAGATCATGAATTCGATGGATCTAAGTTGTCAAAGTTGATTTCTTAGAAGATAAGATTGATGAGTTGGTGGCACATAATTCATGGTAAACTATTTTTATGTGAATTCAAAGAGGATTGAAGGAAAATTTTCTAGAAGGGAATGAAATGAAATAAGGGGTATATTCATTGAATCCTACCTAATCTATCCTAACCCTAAATTGGATGATGGAGATGAATGAAAATATATCTTAATTCTCTATTGATAGAGATAGCTAGTTAGAAGCAAATTGTGCAAGAACCTAAGGAAGACAATGTTTCTAGGGTATTTCTTCATTCAATGACCTAAGTGAAGTTATGCAAGAAGGCTTAAGGGTATAAATGCTTGTAGGGTGAACAAGCTATCAAAGTTGAAGAGTATGAAAGTCAAGTAGAATGGAGGACTGAAATAGAGATTTGTAATCTACAAATGGAGTTATAAGTTGTTATCTAATCAAGCCTTACTTTTCCTTAACAATTGTATCAATCTAGGGTAAATCCTTTAACTGGGTGACATTCCAAGCGAATGGTCTAAAGTCCTCTAACAAGGCTCACTCCTAATAGGATAATTGAAATCCTTTAACAAGGTCACATTTAATAGTGTGCATTGTAACCTTTAACAAGGTTGGCCTTTCATAGGGAATCACTTCAAAAGAGTGAGAAAGAGTAGCATGTTACTGGTGGTTTTTCCCAAATTGGGTTTCCATGTAAATCATTGTGTCAAGTATGTTATTGAATTTGTTATGTTTCATGTTTATATTTATGTAAATTGATTTGATAGTAACCTACAAGTTTTAAGTGATTGCATAATCTTATGAATGCATACATGATGAAAATGTTTTATGGTTTCACTAAGCTGTGAAAAGTTTTAATAGTACATCTTGACCTTGGATAACTGATTCACCCCCCTCAATTATTCTAAAGAATTCCAACATAGAGTTGATACAACCCTGTGCAATTTGCACATTATCCAATAGACTTTACCAAATCTAATATCTTTTTGAGGGGTAGGTTACTTCACTTCGAGATATTAATGTTGGTAGTTTTAGATTTGAATCTATTTCTAAAAATCTTGATAAAGAGGTCCCACAAAATTTTCTATGTTAAGTACATGTTTCCACAAGAGTCTCTCTACTTGAGAACCAGATATACTATCTAACTGATGTTGCAAAGTAGCAAAGAAAACTAAAAATTATTTATGACAAACAGTTGCAAAATTTGTAGTTGTTAAAGAAAAAGAAAGTTAACAAATTTATCACTTTGCTAAATAAGAGACTACCTTTCAGTTCTATGTCCTCTCTTTCAAGGTGAAGACCTTGAATTTATAACTAGTTTCTAGGTGGTTATATGTTGTTTAAGTTGATCTATCAAAATTTAAAAAATAGTCATTCTTATTTTCTCTAAAGTTAGATGATTCCTAGTTTTTCAAGAATGTTTTCATCTCTAGTATCCTCTTCCCATTGTTTATCAAATATTAGCATGTTGATGTCATATAATGTTTGACTACTCATTAAGATATCCCTTCTAATTATTTATCTTATTAATAGTAAAGTATAAAGATAATTAGGTATGTTCCAATTTGACCTCAGCTGGGATACCAATAGATGAGATTGTTCTATGAATTATTTGTATTGGGTAGGATTGATGCATTTTTGTAGAATAATAATGATATTTCTTACCAACTATGACTTAACTTGTATTTGGTAGTCTAATGACTATATCATGCTAACTTTTTCTATGTAGTTTTGTATATTGAATAAGTTGTACAATGTATGAAATAAAATGAAGACATCTTGGATATGGGCTATGTAGTTTTCATATTTTGTGAGCACAAGTAATGATTGGTCTATTACCACATAGACCTTCCTGGTAACCACCATTTTCATAATATTTTGCAAATCTTATATGTGCATGTCCTGACGAAATAGGTGCTCAACTAAAGAAGAGTAACTAAAATGTGCCTCGGTATGTTACTCCTGGAGACAACTGGCATTACTGGTCACCCTTTAATGTACCTAGGAAGCCCCTAAATAAAATGAGGATAGTGAGGATGTTCCAATTTTTTTTGTCAAATAAGGATGGGGTGGGGACATTTCCTACCGTTCCCACATTTCTTGGACATTTCCTACCCATTCCCACATTTTTTGAAGAAACTTTGCACTTCACATATTCTTGAAGATAATTAATATTGATAAACTAATATAGGAGAAAAAATGCGAACAAAATCTTAAAATCAATAAAAAGAAAACAATTGCAGATTCATAATTTAACACAACTATTTATTTTGGGATGCCTTTTAGGGAAAAATCCCAAAAAAAACACTCACCATTTAAACTCAACTATTATTATATAATTAGATTGTTTCACTTCTGCATAACCCTAAATCATTCATTTTCTATTAACACAGGCACATCAGTATGGAAAGTGAAACCAACAAGTGTTTTTACAATACAAATGACCAAAAAAGTGTCTTTTAAAGGTGTCCCACTAATGGTGGATGAGTGTGTAGTCTAAATGGAACTTGTGCAACACACATCCAACAATGATATTGCATATATGTGGTAAATGCAATTGTTTATATCATTTTTGGTTAGGTATACAACAATATTTGGTTGTATTTTTGTTTTAGTCTTTTCAGTATTGAATCTATTCAATGTTTATTGTGTTTACAATTTTGTGTTTGCCATTTTTGACAATGAAATGATCTTCAAAGTTTGATTAATGATTCAATTTTAAACACCAACCTAAAGTAAATGACTTTTTTTGTTTAGCAATGTTTTAGATGTTTTGATTTTGTCCTTTGTTTTTATTTATGGTTTTGATGGGGTATAATTATATGGATGAATGACTTTATGCTCCCTTGTGTATAGGTCAAGGGCCAAGGCAAAGAGGTTTATTTCCCTGTGAACTTACTGCAAAATTAAGGAAGGACTTTTGGATTTTTTAGAGCCTTAAGAGCCCTTGTTTTTTGGTTGTGCTTTTAGCTCAAACATTTTCTAAAATGGTTGCCTTATATACAAGATGTTGAAGCTCTTTTTTTAATTTAGCTTAAACAATTTGTCAAATGAGTGTCTCAAATTCATGCTATAAAATTAATTTTTTGTATTCTTGCTTAAATATTTTGCTTTTTCAATATGAAAAACATTTTCAAGCCTAGAAACCCTGTCATTTTAGCCTGTCCTACACAAAATTAATACCCATTTACTCATGATGTCAGTATTTTCCATAGTAAACTCTAGAACCTGGTAGTAACCCATTCCCTTTCTATCCTCCCATCTATCAAAACTATTCACAAGCTCTCACACATAAAAAAGAGTATGCGCAATGGTGTGCAGGAATTCTACATCGTCATCATCCTAATAGAACCAACAATGGAATATGAGAATAACAATCTAATTTGCAAAAATGTCTTTCAAGCTAAATTCTTAAACAAGGAAAATAATATTCATAACCACACCATATCTTGTTGTTCATACTCACATAAGTTTGACTCATGATAAAAGGGTAGTGTTGTCCTATTTGTGTCCACTATTGAAACAATGATGGTGATCCATTTATCTTTAGGAACAATAAAATTTTGATCTCTGCTAAGACATCCATTGCCTCTTAATCTAATGATTCAAAATATTTTGCATCTAGTTCGATGAGTGATTCTTAAGGCCTCAAAATCACCATTGAGTATCCTCAAATTTTGGTAACCACCAATGTCGAGATATTTCAAAGACTTGAGTTGACCAAATGACTCTAGAAGGCTCTCTAAGTTGGTACAACCACTCAAATCCAATAACTTTAGAGGAGATAGAGCTCCAAAGCTTTTTGGTAATTCAACCAATTTCTCAAATCCCTTTAGCATAAGCATTTACAAAGTGAACAAATTGCCCAAGTTGTCTGGCAAAGAGGTAAACTTGGTGCAATTGCTTATATCTAGCTATAATAAATATTTGAGTTGGCCAAAGGTGGGTGAAAGGTTGGCCAATTTAGCACTACTAGATAAATCCAAGACTTGCAAAGTAGATAGGTTTTGAATGCTCTCTAGAAGTGTACTGAGATTGTTACATCTACTTTGGTCTAAATTAATTAGAGACTCTAGTTTGCCAATGCTTGTTGGAACTGTCACAAGGGCATCATAGACACTTAAGACTAAGTATTGTAGAGGGGATTGATTGTCAGAACAAAAAATTCCTCCATATAATGGAGATACTAAAGCACAAGAAAGCCTTGCATTTTCCCACATTTCCCTACTAAGTTAAATAGATTTATCACTCCATAACATTCCTTCCAATCCGTCATTGATTTCTATACATGGTATTAGTATGACCATTCTTAAGTATGTGATGTTTAAGTCAGTTCCATTAGCACTCTCCATAGACTAGAACAACTCTAGAGATCAGAGAAATTAATTTTTCTTACTTGGTTATATTGAGAAATCTTTCAACAAAAGGAAATACTAGCATTCATAATGATGTGGTTGAGAATGGCCTCTAGCATTTTTCCTCCCACATTTTCAATGTAAATGTCTATTCCTCTTGGAAAGCACCTATTCGCTACTCACAAAGTCATTCTAGGAAAATTTGTTGATTCTTGACCAACTCTAAGGTATAGAACAAGGTTACAGTGTGGACCAAAAAAATGGCAATAAAATAATAATAAAGGAATCCTTATATATTCCCTGATTTCACACAATAAAAAAACTTAAACAAAATGGCATTGCCATCTGACACTGTACAATATTTACTATCAAAATAATGAGTAATGATATCTGGTTAACAATGAGACCTAGATAATGAATCACTACAAGCCATCTATTAGTTAGATCCCATTGATCAATATAAATGTTTAAAATGTTATTCCATCTATTGTCATTTCTTAAAGATCATTTTAAATTCTAAATAGACTTAATAATAATCATGCAAAGTGGAACAAGAATTGTAAAGTAACATAATCAAATATATCTAGACATCAAATTAAAGTAGAAATAAAAAAATATTAAGTAAATCTAGATGACTATAGCATAATGGAAGCTGGAATCTACTCTAGATACTTATCCATATACTACTCAGAAACTACATTGATCTATATACTACTATAGAATAATTCAATATAGAACTAAACTTATGCATTCTTAAAGTGAATATAAAAAATAAATGTACTACAAGAACAAAATTATGTACATGAACTAGGTGATAACATGAAGATTATAGAGGTGGCATGTACTCACTTTATAGAAGAGTTTCCCATTTTTGGCTCAGAATACATCTGAGTCAAAGGATATATGAGTTAGATCATCTAAAGTAGCCATTCATTTCAGCCCTACCCATAAAAACAATCACAAGCTAGCTATTGATAAGAGAAGAAAAAACTTTTCACTTGTTGAGAAGAGAATAAAAACCTTATCACTATAGCTGATGAACTTTTCCATGATGACGAGCATCTAGGATTTCTCTATTTGAATGAAACAACTGCATAATTACATCAACTTCTTAGTTAAATGTTCTTACATGCATCATTGGAATACTAAGAAATAGAAATCATCTAAATTATCCAATAATATTTGGATTATCTTTGTAAGCAATTTCCAAATCCTCTCAACTACCCAACAAACTTTGGATGCTCTCTCTAAACATTAATGGTTTGTACTTTCATGCACTATGATCAATAATATCTAGGGCTCAAAGACCAATAGTCTTCTTTGGTCAGCACAAACCAAATACCTTTTCAAAGTGCATAGATTTCACATGTAAAATGTTCAACACTGTCGAGTAGTTTTTCTTACCTATCCTCATAAATGACTTGATCTAGAATGCACATAAATTTTATTATAAATTCAATGGATCAGTTTGGTTTTTTAGTGTCAAGTTTGGAAGTATTCTAACGTGAATTACATTTTCCATATATTTTATGTGTTCTATTTCATATGTGTTTTGAAAAAAAAACTATATAGATTTCTTAAAGGAATACACAAACCATGGCTTGCAAAACTTGTCATATTCAAGAATAAAGGGCTTGAGAAACTAGGGGTTGTGAAACAATATTTAGAAAGCTCTAACATGAAATAATAAGAAAATCCATATACCAATCTTGAATTGCCATATTTATATATTATAAAACATAAATGATCTAAATTCTATATACAATTGTGGAACAACCAAATTTATTTATAGAAGGTTAACATCATAAGCAATGCGCTAAAGGAAGTGGGAAAAAAAGTGCAACTGTTATTCGCATAAGTTTTTGTTTTTGGCACAGTGTGAAAGCTAAAGGAGTAGCTTTTGTAGTCATTTTTTCATACTAAATCAAGTGAAATCACCAAGAAAAACATCCATTTTCTGCCCTATTATGTTTTTCATAACCAAAATAACTTGAGGAGAAATGATCACAAATTAAACAAACAAAAATTCTCAACCACCAAGTGGAAGTAAGAGCTTTATACAAATAAGGATCTAATACTAGGTATGTAATTTTATGTTGTTTGAACAACACAGGTACTCTATATACCAAAAACTAATGATAGTAAGATAATCAAGCAAACTTTATATGCCTAGCACAAACCCAATACAATTCGTGTAGTATACATTCACAAATTTCAAAGTCACATTTGTGATAATTGCATTCATACTTGTGATGTCTAGCTTTCAAAATTCAACATAATATAAGAAAGAGTTTTATTTTTTGGTCGAAGGACAATCTAATCAAATTGATACATATGCACCCACAAGATCTCTGTTGAAGATTGAGGTACTTGAAATTAATATTTTGTTATTTTTTCAATTTGTTCTATGAAAATTGCACTTACAATCTTTTCAAATTGGTTTTATTTTTTTGATGACACATCTTATAGGAATAATGGCTAGTATATGTAACCTTATGTTTGCAGGAAGTTGGACAAGGTCGGGGTGTACTAACTTTAGACTTATTTGTTGATACTTCTTCATCAACCTGTAGTTACTGTATTCCATGTTCTCAATTCTTTTCCTTGTTCTAGAAATGAAATATTTTATTTAAGATTTCTTATAAGTTTAAGATAGAGCAACATATTCTAGAAGTCAACTTTCCCCTATTTCACTTACCTTCAAGTCCCTATATCATTTTTGGTTGGATAGTATGTAGTAGTGAGTAGATATTTGACTTGTATATGAACATGAGTTAAATAATAGTAAATAATTTTATTTTCGTACATTTTATGTCTTTGTCTTAACAAATCAAATAGGGGATGACACAACTAGATTAGGGAAAAGGTGCTTTATGCTAGATTCTGAATTGGATATGGAAGTTATAGCCATAGAATGACTTGTGAATTTGTTTTAGGTCTACAAATCCATGAACCCACAAACTACTATTGTTTGAGTATCTTCAAGTTCAAACATATGAAATTGGAAAAGTTAATCTATGAAACAACTAGAACTCAATCTCCATTTTCACCTTGAAGTGAGAAATACCATTAAATCAATAAAAACTAAGGTGTCTTCTAGTATTAATTCTGACAAGGAATATTTAGAAAATGAAGAAATCATAGAAGTTTGAACAAAATCAATTACAAAATATGGTCTATGACATTGTGCTAAAATGGTAAAAGAATCTTTCCATCATAAGATTAAAAAAGAAGAAGAGAGATATCTAGCAAACATGTACATCTCAAGCATCTTGCTAAACTAATGAGAGCTATTATGTGTAACTGTTTAATGATTCTAGAGATGTTGAAGATAAGACTCACAATCCTAATCAGCTATTACCTAGTTAGAAAATGTAATTTTCCCCAATCATACAGTAATGGCTTGAATTGCCACAAAAACATTGGTCTATGCACCCAACTTTAAAAATTGAAAGGAATACCTGAGTCTTTGGAATATATATCTATCAAAAAGTGCTCTATAAAATGATTATAGAAATACATTTAATGCTGATTTTGTGAGCAATTTGTTTTGGATATTTTAGAATTTTCACAGTTATGCCTAGTATAGCTAGGAACAATCCTTTGGGTAAAATATACATCTACTATACAATAAGTATTTTGAGCTCCCAAATCCAATCTGCAAAATATGATAGACATCTACAGAAGCCATGTAAAAAGGATTGATGCATTCTAACTTTGTGTGGGAAGTCATGACTAATTTGATGTCAATATCTCTTATCATTAATCCTCTAGAGGGCACAATCAAGTTGCACATCATATTTACAGCCTTAGACATTGACGATGTTCCTTTTATTGTTTTGAAGGTCACATATTCCATGTGTACTATAGAATTCTTTTTTGACAAGGCTTTCCTTAAGAGCTCTAATCTTTACTCCTATTGCTTGGATATACACATTAATTAGACCAAATTTTTCTTTCAAAACATCTTATGATTATTATGGGTATATTTGTTTGATTTTTAATCCTGCCATACTCAGTTTTTAAATAGGACATCTAATGTTGAAAGTGAAACCGGTGCAACATTATTTTTTTCATCAACATTATAACACTTAACTTTTATTTTTGGATGCTTCTAGCTAGTATCCCATTTTATCTTTATCTATTGCAAATGTCTTTACTAACAATATTTTATTCTTTAGCTCATGATGAAGTGCGGATGCCTCCTGTAGTCATCACTCTGATATTGCCAAGTGCATTGTTGGCAACAAGGAGCATGCAAACATCCTTGACTATGCCAAGTACAACTAGTAAAACCTTGTTTTTCAATATTTTGTAATGTGCTAATCATGCATTATTTTTTTTGCTAGGTGGATTTTGTACTCATGTACCTATTTTGTGCACTAATAGATAGACCTTCAGTTGATAGAGAAATAGAGACCAGCAATACTAAAGCTGATCCATTTCTTGGGTAACCCGTGTGACTAGTATTGGTTCATTTGCAGGGACATTGTTGCTGAACAAGAAAACTATGTTTCCATTAAAATTATGAAAGCTTTCAGATGATTTAAAATCGTTATTATTTATAGTGTAATTGTAGTTTACTTATAAATAATTCATTTTGGATTGATAATCCCATGATGTTTTTGTAGGAAATAATGTTTTCTTTGATCATCTTTTTGATATGACATTGAGGCTATTTGGACCCACCATAGGTAAAAGGTACGTAGTTTCATATCATTGCTACAATTTTTTTTTTTCTTCCATTTATTTTACTATATTAAAGTTATTGATCTAACAATTTTTTTAATATAAAATATGGAATGACAAGGGTCTCGAATAAAAAAATTAGTTGATTACATCTTTTGAGGACCTTTTTTGGAAGAAAACACTTTTGACATTGCCCTACTTCTCAAATGAGCACCAATACATATAAATATTGTGAGGGACCAATATAGAAGGGGTCTAAAGGAGAACCCAAAGTACAAACATCCTCTTATGATTTCATCAATAGAGTGGAATGAAATAATAGAAGATGCAAAAGAGAAAAGGCCATATGATAAAGGAAATGAACCAGAAGAGAACAAAAGAAGGTATGTCATGATATTATTAAGTAGAATGTAATCATGCACTAATTAGTGATCTTTGTAAATATATAATCTAACATGTTTCAAACTATTCATAGACTACAGAATAAATCAGCAGCTATAAAAGAGAGAGTAGAAAAGGTTGGCCAACACAAACTTGGCTCTGGTGGCTATATGAATCTTTAGTCTTGACATGTAAGTAGCAGTAATATAATTTCACATAAATTTTTTTTACATAATGTTGCAAAAAACTTTATTTAATCAAATCATACATGAAAAAATAATGATATTAAGCAAAAAATATAGGGCTCAAAATTCAATGTAGAGCCCACTAATCAAGATAAAAAAAATTTCCTTGAAGGAAGGCTATAAAGTCATGGCGGCAACCTACACAAAGAAACTGAAAGTCATACCCAAAAATCTAGTGCACCAATTGAGACATAGGTAAATTGGTCAAATAAAATGTAAATCAAATTGAATAGTTGAGAAATTTATTTTTTGGTGTTATTTTCCAACATAAATTGACTGCATACAATGTGCATAACATTTCACTCCAGCCTTTAAATCCTATCATAGAACCTGCGCATAATGAAGGCCATGATGTGCATCATAGTGGTGGAGGTATTAATTTGTTGTTAGAAATTAATTACACAATTATAAATACAATTTAACATCTTCAATTGCAATTTGACGTGTAATTTTTATTTATTTATTTTAGAGCATGTTGAACAACATGGTAAAGGAGTGGACCATGTTCCAATTGTTCAGCATGTTGAGGTGGTAGCAAATCAAAATGTTATTATACATGATGTGACATTGTCAAGTAATAAAAATGCACACTATCTTCTACTAGTTAATTAAATACTTTTAATAGTTAATGAAAGAAAAATAGTATGCCAATTTAACCCGGTTACTTGTTATTGCAACAGAGCCCCCTTTAGTGCAGTAGCTTCCTGTTCCTTGAAATAGGAGGAGGCATCATAATTTGACATTATGTGTGCCACAAGAGGAGAAGAATGAGGTAGATATTGATGCTCCTATCAACCTTTACTTAGCAAAGCTAATAAAAACAAAAAGAAGAAATGATTTTAAAAAAATGCTCTTTGATAAACCTTGTTTGATAAACTTTGTTGGATAATGAAAGAATGTTGTTTTAAGTAATTATCTATGAATTTTGCATATTATTATTGATTTTTATTTCATGTGTTAATGAAGTCTTGATTAGTATTGTGTATTAATGAATTTAGTATCCTATTAATGAATGTTATGTGATTGTATTGATTGAATGTTATAGTTCTTAAATGGATGAATGAATGAATGAAGTATGTAATTAGATGATAATGGCAAATTTAGATTGATTTTGGGTGGGTGGGGGATGAGGCCAAATGAGCTTTCACCTTCACATGGTTGGCCTTGTTAAGTAGAGAATAATAAAGTATTATTGAAACCAACCAAAACTCAAACTAACATACCAAGGATATCTTCCTAACCAACTAATAGTTTATTTTCTTTGAGATAGAGTTCCATGTCCATTAGATCAATCACTACCCTTTTAGACTCCTCAATTTCCTACTCTATTGTTTGTTTTGCTTAAAAACTATTACCAAAGTAGCAATTTATTCTTGATCCTCTTTAGCTTAATTACCAAGCAATATAATTTTGATCTTGGTACCTCTACTTCCTTCAACTACTGTTATATTGTATTCATTAGGTTTTCATCCCTCACCCACATTTTCTCAAACTTGAAAGGAATTTTTTTGGGAGTCAATCATCAATGATATTCAGCTGAACTGCAAAGTGGTTTGAAATAAAATGAGGGAGGATATGGGCTGAGACAGTTTATTGAAATTAATTTTTATTGAGATTCTTTGGTGATTCTCCACTATTTTTCTCTAGGATTCATTATAGCATTGAATTCACCACCAATAATACAAATATGAATTCATTATAGCATTAAAATTAAAACTTGCAATATTTTTGTTAAAAAATAAAATCATGTCCAACACATGCTTACACCAGCCTTCCTATAGGGAACTGGGTGAGCATTTTCTGTAGGTGGATTGAAGTTGTCTATACAATGTATTGGCTTCTATACCAACTTCATACATACAAGAAAATTCTAGTAAGGTTTTTATTTTTGATGAGAAATCCCTTTTTTTCCAAGCACAAAATTTTAATATTCTGATGCTTGTGAGAGCTAGGAAACAAACTAGTAAGCACTGCAAATGCAATTATTGCTTTCAATCAATCATATTAAGGAACTTAGTGACAATGTCTTGTATTACACTCTTGGAGATGTTGACCTAAAAAATTTGGAAACTCAAGACTTGGACACACTGTCCTAGGAAGTTAATTTGTGCCTATACATTGCTACATATGTTTGAATGAAATATTTATCATTACATACTTGGTTTTTGTGTGCACATATAGATGCTTTCTTACTCTATTTTGTGCTTTTTTTTCCTTTGGGGGACATATTATGTTCTTAAGAAATTAATCAATTATATAGTTGAACATGATAGTTGTGGTTTGTTCTTCTAAGAACACTATTTCATACTCTAGTGTCCACATTTTCTTCATGTTTGCCTCTAGATATTCTCCTCACAAAGTCACATAATTTAGATCATATTAGTAAGTAGCTTCTAAAGCTATAAAAATAGTAAATACTTGTAGCATTATATATACCTTTGTGTAGAAACAATTTCTTGTAATCACTCTTCCATTAAAATGAGAACTGAGAACTGTTTCATTATTCATATTATTCTGAGTACCATTATTGCATCACTTGTAAAGATGCAATTATTTTTTATGCTTCATCTCTTTAATGGGTTTTAATACTTGTCTTCTCTGATAGTTTCAAATATGGTAATTTTATCTTCTGGGATTAGTTTTGTGATATTTTTAGCATTGAAATTTTGGATCATACTTTAGGATGTCTTATACTTAGATTTATTGGTTCTTTCTAATATTTGGTGAAGAGAAGGACTATATATGGATTATAAGGGTCTATTAGATCATATGATGATAAATTAGTTGGGTTGTTGATATAGGTCTATTGGTGGAAGAACCTAATGGAGATAACACTATGATTCTTTCATAGAATAACTATTTGTTGAGCCTAAATACGAGCAATTATCATGTTCTATTGCTCCAAAATAATGGTTATTTGAGTACTACAGTGAGTGGACTAATGACACTACTTGATAATAACAACTATTGCAGTGATCAACAGCTCAAAGCTTGCAAAACAAAGAGGAGAAGGTGAAGATGGTGAAGATAGGCAAAGCGAACACCCTTTTATTGTAATTGAACAAGGAGAACTTGCAAGAGGAAAAAAGAATGGGCTTGACTATTTGTTTGATCTCTATGAGTAGTGTCACAAGTTTCTATTAGATGTTCATCACATTGCTAAGGAATGACGAGAGAAATTTCCTACAAAGCTATTTGTTAATAATGCTCTACAATCACCTCAAAAAGATAGTGCATAGAATTTTTTTGAGATAATAGGTGTTGCACACATTGAAAAATATTGTTATATTATTTTATTTTATTTTATTATGTAATGTTGCACCTAGATGGATGTGCAACATGTAAAGAATCCCATGGGATATACTTGATCAGTTGTATTGTAACATTTTGATAATATTTCATGTAATTATTTAATATTGGGGTAAAGAATTAAATTTTCAATATTAAAATGTGGGGTCAATGGGTTAGGTAGCACATGATTTATGTAATACCACTTGGTGGTTTTTTATGGGACTTGCTACCATATAAGTAGACACAGGGGTAGTTGTTATAAGAAGAAGAAAGAAGGGAAAAAGGGAAGGAGTTGAGCATGACAAGGCTTGACAAGTTAGCCAAGGGAGCAATTGTGAAGGTTGGAAGCATGACATGGGATGTGTGGATTCATGCTTGTTCACATGGATTGTTTGGTTGTGCCTATGGCTTTTAAGGCCTCCATGGTTGTATTGAAATGGTGCTTTTACTGAATAATACACAGTGATGGATACTTTTGGAGGCTAGGTTTTTCCCTCAATGATTCATAGGGTATATCTTGTTGTCACAATTTTTTGTGGTATGTTTTCTATTCTCTTGCATGTGGATTTTAATTGCATATTTATTTTAGATCTATTATGGGTTATGTGGAAATGTTTATATTCTTTGTTGCAAGTTTCCTTACAAATTTAAAACCAAATCTTGGTTCTGTTATTGAAATAAGATTAGATAGCTTATCAAGAGAGAGTGATATTATTTGTGATGTAGATCAAAGTATATTTACTTGGTTGAAACAATGTTTTGATCAATAGTGTAGTAACTCTTCTTACATGTTCAAACAAATGTTTGAATGTGTGTTGAAATGCATGGTTGACCTTGTTCAACATGCTTTGCTTTCTTGTATAATGCTCATATTCATATTTAATGTGGTTGTGTTGGCATCCTTGTTATCCATGACTTGATAATACTCTAATATATTGACATTGATGTCTACAATATTGAACAGTTTTGTAGATCTCTAGAAACCATAGGTGGAACTCAATGAAAAAAAATGTGCTTCTATTGGGAAAAGTGGTCTCCTGGCTCTGTATGACAACCTATTTAGTTAGGTTTACAATAGCCTTAATTTATGTATGATTGCCATATCACTAATGTTCAATACAGTTTCTTAGGAGATAAATAGGAAAGAGAATTTATTTCAATACATTACGCAAATTAAATATGTCTTGCTATAATGCAGTTAGATTTTGCATCGTCCAAACTTCTTGTAATTGATAATGAATTCAAGGATTTAGAGTTTAGAAAACAATTGAGTGAAACTATAGGTTCTTTGCTAGAGCTGTGCATAGTTCCAATTTTCAATGAAAATGATGCAGTAAGCATAAGAAAAGAACCATATAAGTTATTTATTCCTATAATGAATTTAAACCACATGCTTTGTTTATAAGTATGCAAATTTTTAATTTGTGATTTATTTTGGTTAATTACTTATGACAGTTTGTTTGAAAACTAGCTTACTTCAATACACTTACCATTCCAAATGGTACATGGACCTGTTTTGGACAATATTTAAACATGATAGCAAAATTTTGTTAGATATGTCATGAGAAATCAAAATATTGTCTACCAAAACATGCATTTATCTGAGAGTCAAGAGACCTTCTCAAGTATTAGATGGAAGACCTATTACAATTTTCTTGCAAAACCTAAGAATTAAGATCACTTACCGTAAGACTGAGAAGTGAAATTCTTAAACTCTTCTTAACATATCATGAACTTTAAACAATGCTAAAGGAAAGCTATTACTAAAATGATTCCCTTTGGATCATTACAATATGTCCTCACAAATTACTTAACCTGAACAACTACATCAATGCAAGTCATCTATAGATGTTAAAAAAGATGGCTATCACAATAAATGAATAAAACACAATAGAATTCATCAGAGAAAATGAGTTTTTATAGAGGTCATTTGATTATTGTGCTCTTACTCTCAAATGGTTATTTTGTTTTAGGTACATGCTTAAATCTTGTTACGCTTAACTAGCTTTTGGAAGTCTTCTTGTTCATCAAATTGAATTCTTCTTTTTGAAGCTGTCCTTAATCTAATTTCATATCATCATACCTTTTTGATCTTCTACCACCATTGTGTTATGCATCACTTGAAAAATTTGTCAACATCCATACTATCACTTTACTCTTTATTTATTCACTATGACTGAATAATGTTTGTAGAAGTTGCATAAGGTTCAGTGGGTTATTATATTCTGAATGGATTAAGAAGCAAATGGTCATGGTATTAAACATTTCAGGTTAAAGGTCATTTACTAATTCTACTCTTAATATATCTACAGTAGTGGTTTTATTATAGGGAGATGCTTAAATTATGAGTCTAATTGTCTTCTTGCAGTCTTCTTCTACATTGGATTGAATTCTTCCTTTTCAAGCTGCCCTCCCTTTTGATCTTCAACTACCATTGTTATGCATAACTTAAAAAAGTTGTTGATAGTAATGGGAATATCTCTTTATTTATCAATTGTGACTTTTATAACACATACATAAAATTTAATTCTATCGCATGTCATGACTGCTCTTGTCAACATGCTCTAGTTGCTTTACAACTTTTTTTAGATCCAATAATTAGAGTCTGAATAGATTAAGCAACAAATGGTCATAGTATTAAATATTTCATGCAAATCATCATTCACTAACTATGCTCTTAATGTGTCATCTATAATAGGTCTTTCATTTAGGTAAATGTGTAAACTATCATAGAAAATTAAGTCTATCATGCTTAATGCAATTGTGGTCTTAATATATATGTAACAATGATTTCATTCTAGTTAGATTCTTAGACTATTTAAAATAGGCTTTGAATAGCTTTTTACACTATTTTATTATTCATTGGATTAAATTCTTCCTTTTGAAGCCACCCTTAGACTAATTTCATGTAACCATATCCTTTTGATCTTCTACTACCATCGTTATGCATCAACTCAAAAAGTTGTTAACAATCGTAGGACTATTGCACACAACTATGATTGTTACACAAATAGATACTAATTAAGTTTGTCATGCTTTATGACTTTCATTGTCGATATGCTCTAGGTGCTTTATGGCTTCTTTTGATTAGGTTTAGTAGTAATAGATTAAGATGAAAATTCTCATGATATTAAATATTTTATTCAATAAGTTATTTGACTATTTGTGCTCTTAGTCTCAAATGATTCTTTTTGTTTTAGGTAGATGCTTAAATTTTGTTAGACTTAACAAGCTTTCGGCAGTCTTCTTGTTCATTAAAATAGGTAATATTTTTTTGACTTCCCTTGTTGCTTAAAATGTTCTAAGAAGCTCCATTGATATAGAAAATCAAGTTAAAAAATTAAATACCTACCCTATTCACATAACTGTATTGAGGAATGATCAATTTGTTTCTATCTTGGGACTTTTGCGCTTATTGGAATCTAAACCTAGCATGTGGCATTTTGCAGAGAATGGAAAGAGACATATACCAATTTCACTTGCATGCAAACAATGAAGCACTTCCAAAAGGATTAACAATCCCTAAATAGTTCCCTGATCTCATTACTGATATGAAGGTGAGTCCATATGATGCCAAGACATTCACTTTGAAGATGAAAGCAGTGGTATGTTTTAAATTATTCTGTGTTATTGTTGCAGGTTTTCACATGCACTTTATTTTCTAGGTTTTTTATTCTTTGATACATTCTAATATTAACATTAATGATCAAGATATATTCTATCTTCCCTCTATTTTAAAATTATGCTTAAGTAATCAATAGTTAATTTTTAAAAAAATTTGGGCCTTAATGCATGGGGGTTTACCCAATCCTATGATAGGGAGGGGGGATGAAATCCACTCAACCACAACAATGGCATCTACCTCCACTAGAATCCCCCTGCACCACCCCCTTACCTCGGGCAGAAAATGGCCCCCAAGGGCCTCTGCCATGGCATCAGCCTACGGCCCCCCACCGGAGCATTTAATCTGGTGCATTTGGGAGGGACTCTAGTGCCCCTAAAACTTCATTAGATGCCATTGGACCTTAAGGTCCTATTTAAGATTGATGCATGCACCGTAGCCATGATATATGGTAGATAAGAGTACATTGAAAACTATATTGTTTTCTTGTCTGAATTATTGTGATTGCAATTCATGGATCTCATTTATAGCAGATCTAAAATGATTGAGGTATATAACTATAAAATCTACACTATCAAACCACAAGTTGTAGTAGAAAAGATTATTGGAATCATAGTTCATAGTGAGGAACAATTAACTAAATAATATAGAGATTATGCTTTTATTTTGTCATTAGTGCTCAAGAGTCAATACAATACTTATTGGTATAGGGAGGACCTATCATACATTGGATCCCTTAAGCTAATAGTGGATAAACTATTTGAGACACAACTATTGGTCTAACTACCCACAACAACTCGATAACATGCACTACCTAAGCTGACAAACATCAACAATATAATAAAGTAAACATAAATATTTATCAAATTGTAACATATAATAACTATTGTCAAAATAATTTTCTACAGAACCCTCCATTCCAAAAACTTACTCTTGTTTATATATTAGAGTTGAACAAGACAAAACAATTGTCAGAAACCACAATGTTGGAAACAACTCGTTACACAATTTTAACTTTGAAATCCTTGGATACATCTCTCCATTCTAAGTTACTGGACCCTTGCAGAATTAGTCCTGTTGGTGTACTAAATGGAATAGGGATTAGGAATGACTTTGGGAAAACCACATATCCACAAGGTACCTAGTTGTTTCTGACTATTCTTATTACTAGAGAACCCAAACAAAATTGAAAATAAAGAATATTAATCTATTAAAAAACCAAATATTTAATATTCCTTGAATCAAAAAATATGCCATGACACACTATAGAGAAGATATTGAAGACCAAGTGAATCATCTTGGTTATAAGAATTAATGGTTTTCTATAAGAAGCCTAATATTATAAGATGGACAAGACAATGATTAACTAAGGATAATAACGAACAATGATGATGCAAAGGATAATAATTAAAGTGTGAAAATATATTATAAACTGGGATTCTAATTAGAGTCATGAATGGTATAAAGGAAAAGAAACAACATTTAAATTATACTAAACAACAATTAGTGAATAATATTAAGTAACTTGAAGTAGTAATCAATAAATAAACAAGGAAAAGATCAATTCACTAGATATCAGCAATTTGACACATAGATCAAACAAGATCATAATATTTATTGCAGTTAGTAGCATTCTATTCTCTTTATAAGAGAACAAAACATCTTTATTAATCAAATATATAGATTGAAGCAATCAACATATTTACTTCTTTAAGGGAAAAAATTAGCTTCCAAAATGAAAATGGCATCAAGTTAGATCTATTTAATTTACATCAACAGACTGAAAACACATAACATGCAATAATCTTATATATTCTATAAGTGTAGTGGTATGAAAAAGTAGAACCAATAATTGTTGTAGGATAATATGAAGTGCATACCATAAAACATTAATATAATTATAGCATTTAAGGAAATAATGTAGATAGAAGAATGAAATGAAAGAAAGGGGATCATAAATGAGATCGCTATCTAAATAGACCACCCAATGCCAGATGTCTAATGTGTCTATCACTTAGGGCCAAGTGGGTATAAAGTTTGCTTGTGGGTTTAGATAGGAGGGTTTCCTACTACACTATTGCAATTTCCTTTTCATCCCCACACTAGCTAATTGTTGGAGAAATCAAATTAATAAGAGGATGAATAAGGATACATGAACAAGGAGGGTAGAGATGAGCATCCCACTAGGTAATACATCCCTTGATGGAAGTCTAATCACAATGTGTGTGTCATTCAGGGGAAAAAGTGGTATAAAATCTACTCTTGAGCAAACCTATTGTGCCCCCTCATTCAAAACCTATTGTGATTGAATGCTAACAATGAATATAGATGCGATGTGACCTATCTAATAAATTATGATGATTATAAATATTTATACTCATGTGTGATTGACCACAAATCTCATCATAAAATATTGAAATGTCATGCTTCATGAAAGTAAGAAATGATTAAATACAATTTTCATATGTCATGCCTCATGAAAGTAGCAAATTATTTAATAGAATTTGCATTAAACATGTGTGGATGTTAAAAAGACTTCATAGATACAAAGCCAGTAGTCCCATGGTAGTTAAATTTGATATTGACTACTTTAATGATTATCATCAAAATTGATGAAAATTTCTATATCTATATGGATAAGAGTAGAGTGGTAGACTAGGAGTAGAGTAGAAGGGTGGTTGGACTAGTAGAAATTATAGAGCCTTAGGCCACGAGTACATGAACGTGTTAGTGTGGTAGAGCTAGTAGTTATATCATTTATAAAGCATATTTAGTTTCTTCATTATGTCTTAAATGATATTTACTAAGCTTATGAGTACAATATTTATGATTGATACTCACTACCTTAAATTAATCAACCTTTTGTTTGGATCCATATAAAATGTTACTTCCCTTTTAATGTACCACTTTTGTGAACATAACTAGCTAGTAGTAGCCTAATAGAGATTGTATGATGTTTTTTATTGATTTAATATTTACATATAGTCAATGATATAGGTATGATTTGTGGCCAGATTTGTTATCTTCAAAGACTCATAACAATTTCCATCTAGAAGGAGTTTGTAAATTAAATATCTCATGTGTTACCACTACTTAATCCAGCATTTCGCCCCTTTCTTCACAATGTTGTTTCACATCTAGGGAGTCATTTCATGCAACACTAACTCTAACAAATGGGTTAGCTTGAAATTTCACCTCATAGTCTATATTGAAATGGATTTGACCCAACTGATTCTTGACTCCATCAAGATTTTAAGCCCTAGTTTTGGATCAATTCAACAGATAATATATGTCAACAATTCTAATGCTTGTTTATATTTTTAGAAGGAAGGTTGTCTTAATTATTAGAGACTTCCCTCATTTCAAACTCCTAACCTCATACATCTTAGATTAAGAACTCCACCCCCAACTCCATATGTAGACAATGATCAAGGTACAATCACATTTGGACTTGTATATGTAGACAATATCAAAACCTCATCCATCTGTAGCCACTTGTAGTGCCTTCAATATAGATCTATTAAATCTCATCTCAAGGTGGTGGTAGACCAAAGACCTAAAGATAAATATCCAAATTAATCATTGATTAGGCTAGTGATTACTTTGGAAAAATGAGCTCACACTAATTTTTTTTTTAAACAAATAAGATTGGTCAAAATTTTGACCAATCTTGGTTGACATTTCCACCAAATATTAGTATGGCATCCTATTCATTGATAGACTAGAATTGTTAGAGCTTTCAACCAAAGTTTGGTGGCCATTTCAACCAATATTGGTCAAAATTTTGATCAATTCTTAGTTGTAAGTATGGCGTCCTAGTCATTGATAGACCATAATTGGTCAAACTTTTGACCACATTTTGATGGCCATTTCAACTAATATTGGTCAAAATTTTGAAAAATAGTTTGACCATTATTTGGTGGCCATTTCAACCAAGATTGGTCAAAAATTAAATAGTTTGACCATTGTTTGGTGGAACTTTCAATGAAGATTGGTCAAAATTTTGACCAATGGCCACCAATAATACTCATACCAAAAGTAGCCTATTTTGACCAAGTATTTGATCAAAATTTTGACTAATTGGAGGGTTCATTGAAATTTTGATGATAAAAATCACGACACAAATTTGACTAACATGGGTAGAAGTTTTGACCAATTTTCATCAAAAAATGGGTCAAAATTTACTAGTGACCCTAAGCCCTTAATTCTACACTCCCTTAAGAGTAGTGTATCATGGTTGTCATCCCTTTTAGTACATATAGATATATTGTTCAATTCATGTAATCATATTCATTGTGATAAATAGATCCACACCCTTCTTTGTATTTTAGGCTTGGGTAGATGTGAGATTAGTGAGAGAATCACTAAGTTTGATCAACCTCTAACTTATCAACACCCTTCTTTGTCTATTGGGCTATCTGCTAGGTGTTAGGTCATCAAGAGAATCACTAAGTTCAATACCACCTCTCAATTATCTAGAATCTAGTTGGGTATTGATACATTCCCAAGTCTTGTTTTTTACCTAAAGTTTAGCAGTGGTTTGCTAGTGTTTTAATCTTTTTACCTAAGGTAAACCTAAAATGTGGGATCCAAATTTCTCTTAATTTGGTGTTGAATATTGTACAGGGTGCTACGCTTTGGAGGTTTCCTCCACCCCCAAGCTTCCTACATACCCGTCTACATAGGATCAAGTCCCAAATGCTCCTCACTCTAGCTAAAATGTATGTAATTCTCATTTCCAATTTGTTTCATGTAACTAGTGTGGGTACAAAACTTTTTGCAACTTTTATCTGTCCCTAACAACTCTTTGCTATTGAATGCTCACTCTTAGTTAAATTTTCTTTGAAGTGTTAATTTGTTTATATATTTATATATCCATCTATCCATAAATAATGGTATTCAAACCATTTATGTTAGAGATCCATCCATCAATCATGATGGGTATGCATCCTTCAAATATGATATGTAATATCATGCTCTAACTAGAGACTGATATTAAGTAATAGTTTGTCACCCTATGCCCCTAGAGTCTACACTCCCTTAATAGTAGTATACTAAGGTTGCCATCTTTAAGAGGATATATAGATATATTGCTCAAGTCTTGTATTGATATTCATCATCATCAATAGATTCAAACCATTCCTTGAATTACTAAACATAGCCTATCAGCTAGGTGTGAGACAACCGAGAGAATTACTAAGTTTGATTCAACCTCTAACTTTTCATGTATCCACTCAGGTATCTTCTTCAATTTTTTTTCATAATTTAGTGTTGAATGGTGTACAAGGTGTTGTTCTCTAAAGGTTTCCTCCATCTCCTAGCTGCCAACATACCTGTGTCAATGGGATTAAGCCCCTAATGCTCCTCACTCTAACAAATATTTTTGTAGTTTTGGTTTCTAATTGTGTTAATGTAACTAGTGTTGGATCAAAATCTCCTGGGGCTTCTATCTATCCCCCACAATTATTCGAACCTGCCTACATACTTGTGTCCATGAGATGAATCCCCTAATTTTTCTCACTCTAACACATATCTATGTACTTCTAGATTTTAAAGGTTTTCATGTAATAGGTGTAGGAATGGAACCTCTGGGGTTTCTATCTGTCCCCAATAGTTCTTTTCTAGTGAACAACCCCTCAAGTGAATCAAGAAAAATCCATAAATATCAACTATAACCTTAACAATACTAAGTTCATGTTGTAGTTTGACCATGTGACACCTTTAAGAATTGCTATTAATAGCTATTAGTTTAATAGAAAATAAAACAAATAAATCCAAGCTAAGATACAAAAATTTAGTGAAGGGAATAGTAATTAAAATTTCAATGTGAAGTTAATATAAAACATACTCTTTGTATACTTTGCACTGAGGTTGTCATCTTTTTAAGGATATATTGCTCAATTATTGTAATCATATTCATCAAAATCAATAGATCCAAACTCTTTCTTGGATTTTGGACTATCAGCCAGCTATGAGATTACTAAGAGAATATTTAATTTTGATATAACCTCTTAATTATTAGGAATCAAGTCAGGTATCAATATATTCCTAAGTATTTTTTTGACCTAAAGAATAGAAGTGTTTTTCTAGTATTTTACTCTTTTTATTTGAGGTAAACCTTAAATGCAGGATTAGACTTTTTTGTAATTTAGTGTTGAATGATGCATAGAGGGTTGTGCTCTAGAGGTTTCCTCCATGTTTAGGTTGCCTAATACCTCATGTCCATGGGATCAAGCCCCAAATGCTCCTCACTCTAACGAATATGTATGTTATTCTAGTTTCCAATTGTATTCATGTAAGTAGTGTTGGGCGAGAACATCCTGGGACTTCTATCTATCCCCAACACTTCTTCCAAGATGCCTACATGCACTTGTCCATGAGATCAAGCTCCTAATGTTGCTCACTCAAAAAAATATGTATGTAAGTTTAGAGTTTTACAATCTTCATGTAACCGGTGTGGAAATGGAACCTATTGTTAGAGTAAGAAGATATTGCCTTATTAATTAAATCATTTTGATTAAGTCACTTATTATCTCTAATTTACTCAAGCTAAACTTTAGGCATATAATAATTAATTATTTTATTAATTATTATCATGCAACCTAGATTTTACCTATTAGGGCTTTGATATCCTTTTATAAGGATTGATCTCTTTGTAATTTTATTCATTCACTTTTGATAATAGCAATTTCTCTTTTTGCTCATCAAGAATTTCTCATCTGTGGATCTGAGAATTCCAACCTCCATAGCTTTTTCTTCTCTCATTTTGTAACAGGTGTTTGCATATAGGTGATTCTTGAGAGCTGTGAATTTGATCTTTAATCAACTTCAACATGGTATCAAAGCTCTATATCTTCATGCCCTTGTTCTATTTATGAGAAGTTTGGCTTGGCTTTTGGATCTATATTTTTTCTTTCAGAGAGTTTCATTTTTTAGAGTTTTTTTGTATTGAATCTTAGGGGTCACCATTTTTTGGTGCACTTTGAGCACAAATGAACATCATTGTTGAGCTCAAAGCACCCAAAAACCCCTATTTTCAAATAAAAGTTGTCCAATTTGGACACAATTGGAATTTGAGGCTAAAAATATTGCTCCCAGATTGGACAAGTTTCCCAAGACAATGATTCTTTGATTTTTTGGGCATGTTTCTTGATGTACGAAATTTTTTATTTTTTGTGTGCAAATCAAGATTTTGCACATTTCTCAAGGCAATGATTTTCATAAATTTGGTATGCAAATCAAGATTTTTTGGCATGCAAATCAAGATTTTTGGGCACATAAATTGAGATAGTTTTATTACAAAACTAGCACACTTCCTGAGGCAATTGCTAGTACTGTTAGGCACACTTTTTGATGTATTTTAGTAGGGATCATGAGGTAATAAAAAAAAATTTCTCTTCAAGTATTTTTTGACCTACATGTGGTTTTTTGGCCATAGGTTGCTCATTTGGACTCTATTTTTTGATCCAAAAGAAGTGTTAGAAAACTAATTTCAAGCCCCTCATGATGGCTCAATTATTTGGATTTTAAAATTTTTTTGGTGTCCTATTTTGGCTATCAAAGTTAGGAGTTCTATTTTGCACTCTGAGAGATATATTTTGAGACATTATATTTTCCAAATTCCACTCCAGGCACATCCCATTCAGTTTTTGGCTTTTCCACATTCTGATGGATATCTTGGTTGTTTCAAGTCTACGGATCGATTATTTTAGATGATTTTTCACGGGTTCTACTATCTATTGTATCAACCTTATGTCCTTTTTGATATTTGTTGACATCCTTTTGAAAATGCACTGAGATAAAGTACCACTCTATTACATTTTGGGATCTTGGACGTCTTTTTATTTTATTGTACTCACACTACATTATAAAGTGTCTTGGGAGGTTTCATGTTAGCCATATTGTCCATCTTCCTATATCAAGTGAGGGTTCCTTCCATGATATTAGCTTCATGATGTGTTGATGACACATGCTATGTGTTTGTACTTCTTTTACACTCTTGATGTTTTTTATTCTTCTTTCTGTAGGAGATATTACATTTAGTTTTAGTGTTCATGTCTTACCTCTAAGCATTATAGAGGAGTTATGTTGGTTCTATTTCTTCTTAGTTCAATGGAGTGAGCTATGTATTTAGTATTTGATCTTATGTACTAGGCAATTGTAGTGGTTGGATTTTACCATATAGATATTCTTTCTTTCCTATTTTTCAAGGCCATGAAGATACCTTCTATCTTTTATTAATCAACTCTTCAAACTTAGTCTTCTCTACCTGGTCATATTCTATACAATGGAGGTTCTTTAGATTAGCAGTTTGGTAGTGTTTGCAGCTTCACACTTCAGTGGTGATCATCATAATCATCTTTTGTTCCTATCTTTTGGAACATTCTTTCCATCTCTTTTTGGAGTAGGGTTTTTCCCATGTGATTTTTTTTATTTTTCCTCTTTATAGAGATTTGGTTGTGTTTGGGTACCTCATCAAGCCTTGTTGTCGGGACCCAATTTGCTTTCAACAATAGTTTCTAGGTTTCTAGCTACTCCCTAAGTTTATCTTAAGGGGGGGTGTTAAGAGTAATAAAATATTGTCTTATTAATTAAATCATTTTGACTTAATTATTAAGTCATTTATTATCTCTAGTTTACTTAAGCTAAACTTTTGGCAAATAATAATTAATTATTTTATTAATTATTATCATGCAATGTAGGTTTTACTTGTTAGGGTTTTGATCTCCTTTTATAAGGATTGATCTCTTTTTAATTTTATTCATTCAATTTTGGTAATAGTAATTTCTCTTTTTTCTCATCAAGAATGCCTCATCTGTGGATTTGGGAATTCTAGTCTCCATAGCTTTTTCTTCTCTCTTTCTGTGATAGGTGTTTGCATGTAGGTTATTCTTGGGAGCTGTGGAGTTGATCTTTAATCAACTTCAAAACCTATTGGGGTTTCTATCCATCCCTAATAGCTTTTTACTGGTGAACAACCCCCCTGGTGAATCAGGCAGAATCCTTGTACATCAACTATAACCTTAACAATACTATGTTCATGTTTTAGTTTGACCACGTGCAACCTTTAAGAATTGTTTTCAATAATAATTAGTTTAATACCAAAAGAAAACCAAGCTAGGATACAAAAGTTCAGTGAAGGGAACGGTTATAAAAAATTTAATACAAAGTTAATATAAAGCATATATGCTCTTTGTATACTTTGTGGTAATATCAAATGGAGTTGATTGACTCACTAACCTAAGACCTAAAGGAATAAATCAAACCAAATTGAGATTTCTACCAAGTGCACAAATAATACATGTTATATTAATATTATATTTATTTATAATATTTTCTTAATAGGTCATCCTACATGAGCCATCCTTAAATAACTAATATCATATTTATTTATTATATAGATCATCCTATGTGAGTCCCATCCTTGACTTGCCAATATTTTTTGGGAAAATCTCTTCCCTACACTTCCCAAATACATCGCTTCAAAATCACAAAATTTTAATAGTTACATACATCAAAAACATATCAAAGTCTCTTTTAATAACCTAAGGGCTAAACATATTACTCAACATAATAGTCATCAACTAGTCATGTTAGGCATCCAACTATGAATTGTAATGGGTGTGCATCTTTCAAGTAAGATAGGTAAACAATACTCTTGCAAGAGACTTACACTTAAGAATGATTTTTTGCCCCAAGCCCTTAAATCTACACTCCCATAATAGTAGTGTATCAAGGTTGCCATCTCTTTAAGGATATATAGATATATTGTTCAATTCTTGTAATCATATTCAATATTATAATACATATATCCACATCCTTCTTTGTATTTCAAGCTATCAGCTAGGTGGAAGATCATCAAGAGAATCACTATGTTTGAAACCACCTCTCACTTATCAACACCCTTCTTTGTATATGAGTAGCCATCAAGTGAATCACTAAGTTCTATACCACCTCTCAGTTATTTGGCCTCTAGTTGGGTATTGATACATTCCTAAGTCTTGTTTTTTACCTAAAGTTTAGCAGTGGTTTGCTAGTGTTTTAATCTTTTTACTTAAAGTAAACCTAAAATACCTAATCCAAATTTGTCATAATTTAGTGTTTAATGATGCATAGGGCACCACCTCCAAGCTGCCTACATACCCATCTCCATGGCATCAAGCTCCTAATGCTCCTCACTCTAATGAAAAATGTATGTAGTTCTCATTTCCAATTTGTTTTCATGTAACTAGCGTGGGAACAAAACCTTCAATGATTGTCAGGCAAGGAGAAAAATTGGAGATAGAGGGTACCATCCAAGCCAAGTGCAACCTTTAGGAATTTCTATCAATAGCTATTAGTTTAATAGAAAAAAAAAAAAAAAAAATCCAAGCTAAGATATGAAAATTTAGTGAAGGGAATAGTAATTAAAATTTCTATATGAAGTTAATATAAAACATACTCTTTGTATACTTTGTAGGAATCTTGAATGGAATTGATTGACTCCTTAACCTAAGGCCTCAAAGAATAAATCAAACCAAATTGGGCTTTCTACCAAGTGCATAAATAATAAACTTTATGTTTATGTGTTATATTAAGCAGTTAGTGCTCACTCCCTTTACTTAATAAATAATATCATATTTATTTACAATATTTTCTTAACATTGCATCCTCCATGAGCCCCATCTTTCAGTCTACACTCCCCTAATAGTAGTACATCAAGGTTGTTGTCCTTTTTAGGATATATAAATATATTGCTCAATTCTTGTAATCATATTCATCATAATAAATAGATCCACACTTTTTCTTAGATTTTGGACTATCAACTAGTTGTGAGATCACTAAGAGAATAATTAAATTTGATACAACCTCTTAGTTATCAAGAATCAAGTTGAGTATTGATATATTTTGGAGTCTTGTTTTTTGACCTAAAGAATAGTAGTGGTTTTCAAGTAAGATAGTTAATATAATACTCTCGCAAGAAACTTACACTTAAGAATGATCTTCCACCCTAAGCCTTTAAATATACACTCCCCTAATAGTAGTGTATCAAGGTTGTCGTCCCTTTTAGGATATATAAATATATTGTTCAATTCCTATAATCATATTCATGTTAATTAATAGATCCACACTCTTCTTTATATTTCAGGCTATTAGCCAGGTGTGAAATCGTCGAGAGAATCACTAAGTTTGATACCAACTCTTAGTTATCTTGCATCTAGTTAGGTATTGATTCCTAAATCTTATTTTTTACCTAAATTTTAGCAATGGTTTGCTAGTGTTTTAATCTTTTGACTTAAGGTAAACCTAAAATGCGGGATCCAGATTTCTCATAATTTAGAATTGAATGGTACACAAGGCGCTATGCTTCGGAGGTTTTCTCCATCTAAATGGGATCAAGCCCCTAATGCTCCATACTCTAACAAAAATGTATATAGTTCTCATTTCCAATTTGTTTCATGTAACTAGTGTGGGAATAGAACCTTCTAAGGATTTTATCTATCCCCAAGAACTCTTCATAGTCTAACACTCACTCTTAGTTAAATTTTCTTTTAAGTGTTCATTTGTTTATATATTTACATATCCATCTATCTATACAAAATGGTGATCCAACCATTAATGTTAGAGAGTCATCTATTAATCGTGATGGGCATACATCCTTCAATTGGGATAGGTAATATAATGCTCTAACTAGAGATTTTTACTAAGTAACATTTTGTCACCCTATGCCCCTAGAGTCTACACTCCCCTAATAGTAGTGCACCAAGGTTGTCATATTTAAGAGGATATATAAATATATTGCTCAAGTCTTGTAATGATATACATCATCATCAATAGATCCACACCATTCCTTGAATTTTAGGCTATCAGCCAGGTGTGGGACCACCGAGAGAATTACTAAGTTTGGTTTGACCTCTCACTTTTGCATATCCACTCAAGTACCGATATCTTCTTCAAAAATTTTCATAATTTAGTGTTGAATGGTGCACAGGGTGTTATTGTCTAAAGGTTTCCTCCATCTCTAGACTGCCTACATACCCATGTCCATGGGATCAAGCCCCTAATGCTCCTTAGTCTAAAGAATATATATGTTATTCTAGTTTTCGATTTTGTTAATGGAACTAGTGTCAAAACAAAATCTCTTAGGGATTCTATCTATCCCCAACAATTCTTTCAACCTGTCTACATACCTGTTTCCATGAGATGAAGCCCCTAATGTTGCTTACTCTAAAAAATATCTATATACTTCTGAATTTTAAAAGTTTTCATGTAGCAGGTGTAGGAATGGAACCTCTTGGGGTTCCTATATATCCATAAAATTTCTTTGCTAGCGAACAAACCCTCAAGTGAATTAGACAAAATCCTTAAACATTAATTATAACCTTAACAATACTAAGTTCATGTTGTTGTTTGATCATGTATAATCTTTAAAAATTGCTATCAATAGCTATTAGTTTAATAGAAAACAAAATAAATAACTCTGAGCTAATATACAAAAATTTAGTGAAGGGAATTGCAATTACAATTTAAATATTAATTTAGTATAAAAAAAACTCTTTTTATAATTTGCATGAATCTCCAACGAATTTGATTGAATCCTCGACGTAAAAATGAAAGGAATAAATCAAACCAAATTGAGATTTCCACCACGTGCACAAATAATAAACTTTATATTTACATTATATCAAGCATTTAGTTCTCACTCGCTTCACTTAAATAATTAATATCATATTAATTTATTATATTTTCTTTATAGATCCCATCCTTGACTTGCTTGGGTTTTAGGGGAAAAGCTCCTCCCTAGACTTCCCAGATATATCACTTCAAAATTAAAAAATTTAAGTAGTTATATAAACTAAAAATGTATCGAAGTATCTTTTACTAACCTAACAGATAACCATATTTCTCAACATAAAGTTGACTTTGTTGACACAAACCATATATTTTCAATCTACTAAGGCACTTGGGCATAGTGGATGAAATAACATTGTTATAATGATAAGTGCTATGTCTAAAAGCTATATTGTAAGGCATAACCCTTTGAGTAATGCAAGATACCATTTTTAATTAAGTTTTCTTTAAAGTGTTTACTTGTTTATATATTTGTGTATCCCTCTATCCTTACATAATTGTCAATAAAACAATCACATTAGGGATCCATCTATGAATCATAATGGGTGTGCATCTTTCAAGTAAGATAAATAATATAGTACTCTCACAAGAGACACTTAAGAATGATTTTCTATCCTAAGCCCTTAAATATAGTCTACCCTAATAGTAGTGTATCAAGGTTGCCATACCTTTTAGGATATATAGATATTTTCTTCAATTAATTTAATTATATTCATTATAATCAATAGATCCACACCCTTCTTTGTATTTTAGGCTATCGGCCAGGTATGAGATCATTGAGAGAATCACTAAGATCAATACCACCTATCACTTATCAACACCCTTCTTTATATATTAGGATATCAGCTTAGTGTCAGATCATTAAGAGATTCACTAAATTTAATACCACTTCTCAGTTATCCAATAACCAGTTGGGTATTGATACATTCCCAAGTCTTGTTTTTTTAACTAAATTTTAGTAGTAGTTTAGTAATGTTTTAATCTTTTTAATTGAGGTAAACCTAAAATGCAAAATCTAAATTTCTCATAATTTTGCATTGAATGGTACACAAGGTGTTGTGCTCTGGAGGTTTCCTCCACCTCCAGGTTGCCTAAATACCTGTCTCCATGGGATCAAGCCCCTAATGCTTCTCACTCTAATAAAAATGTATGTAGTTCTCATTTCCAATTTGTTTCATGTAACCAGTGTGGGAACGTAACCTTCTAGGGCTTTTTTTTGTCCCCAACAACTTTTCATTGTTGATCACTCACCCTTAGTAAAATTTTATTTTAAGTGTTTATTTGTTTATATATTTACATATCCATCTATTCATATATAATGCAATCAAACCATTCATATAAGAGATCCATCTATCAATTGTGAAGAGCATATGTCCTTCAAATGGGATAGGTATTATAATACTCTAACTTGTGACTTATATTAACAGTTTGTCACACTATGCCCCTAGAGTCTACAGTCCCCTAATAGTAGTGTGTTGAGGTTGCCATCTTTAAGAGGATATATAGATATTTTTCTCAAGTCTTATAATGATTGATGGGCCTCCAAAAGACCATCTTTCTAAGTTCTTTTTTTATCTTACTTTCAAACATTTATCTTGCAAAGTAGTTATGACTTTATGCTTTCAAGCATATGAACTTATGGTTTTTATGTATATGTTATATATTTGAAGACATGAAGTCGAAATATGGATAGTTTAAAGATGCTATATTTTCTTGAATTCATGGACATGAATGGTATAATGAAGTAGGTATATATGTTGATAAATGTTTCCCCATCCATGCTATGTTTTGGGTAGTTTTCCTCCTGTAGCCATGGGATTTGCAAGAGTAGTAATTATAACTTTACGCCTTTTCTCTAATATTGATGATGAAAAAATATATATGTATATGGAGGTTATGTGTGCATTGATTATTTTGCAGGTGTTTGCCATAGGTATTCAACATTTTAGTGCTAGAGTAGTCAAAGCCAACCATGAATTGACCTTCGTAAGCAAGGAAAATCATTTATTACTTTTATTGTTCTAGCACATGAATGTAGCTTCCACAACTTGCTATATTCCTAGAGGATTTATTCATGGTTAATGTTGTTTCTATTTTAAACTTTATGAGTCTATAAAGGATCCTCATTAATGGAATGATCTTAGATTTAGGAAGTAGTTATAGTTTCCTTTAAAATAATGACTATTGTAACTTTGAGGGCAGTTAGAGAGAGTAGAATGAGGTTATTTTTATAGCAGTAAAGTGTGACACTATTTTTCAATCAAGTGTAATCTTTCACCATGAATGAATAGAAAGCATTGTTAAAGTTTGTATCTTTTATCTTGATTTTATTTTCTATTCACTCATCCAAGGGGGTCCACTTGGTGAGTGGACTATTCCATTAGGATAGATTTCATTTCCTTGTTTGATTTTAAGTAAGGTAGAACTCTACTACTCCTACAACCATTGATAACAAAATTGATGAACTGTTCATATAGCATAGGCAATTAGACTATCTTCTATTTGTGATTGTATGCTTTATTGGAGTAATTTCATTTACTAGCTCTAGTTTAGTTTTCTTGAAGCTCAAGAATTTGAATTTCATAGGTTAGTCTTAGATTGAGAAGGTTTAAAGCATATACTTTGCAAATGTCATTCATGTAGTTTGCACAACTTGCTATATTCCTGGAGGATTTATTCACGGATAATGTTGTTTCTATTTTAAACTTTATGAGTTTTTAATTGATCCTCATTAATGGAGTGATCTTATATTTAGGAAGTAGTTATAGTTTAAACCCTTAAAAATAACAACTATTGTAACTTTGAGGGTATTCAGAGAGAGTAGAATGAGGTTATTTTTATAGTAGTAAAGTGTGATACTCTTTTACAATCAAGTGTAATCTTTTACCATGAATGAATAAAAATGCACAGTTAAAGTTTGTATCTCTTAGCTTGATTGTATTTTCTATTCACTCATCCAAGGGGGTCCACTTGGCGAGTGAACTATTTCATTAGACTAGATTTCATTTCCTCATTTATTTTTAAGGTAGAACTCTGCTGCTCCTACAACCATTGATAACAAAAGTGGTAAATTTTTCCTATAGCATATGGTGGTTAGAGCATCTTCTATCCATGATTGTATTCTTTATTAGAGTAATTTCATTTACTGGCTCTAGTTTAGTTTTCTTGAAGCTCAAGAATTTGAATTTCATAGGTTAGTCTTAGATTGAGAACGTTTAAAGCATATATGTTGCAAATGTCATTCCAAATTTACATCCTTGGTTGATAATTAAATAAAACTGAATAATTCATTTACAAACCAATTAGGCCTCAAAGAATAAATTAAACCAAATTGTTATTTCCACCAAGTGCACACACAATAAACTTTATATTTACATTATATTAAGCATTTAGTTCTCACTCCCTTCACTTAATTAATTAATATCTTATTTATTTATAATATTTTCTTAACAACTCATCCTCCATGATCCCCATCTTTGAGTTTACACTCCCTTAATAGTAGTGCACCGAGGTTGTCATCCTTTTTAGGATATATAAATATATTGCTCAATTCTTGTATTCATATTCCTCATAATCAATAGATCCACACTCTTTCATAGATTTTGGACTATCATCCAACTGTGAGATCATCAAGAGAATATTTAAGTTTAATACAGCCTCTCAAATATCAAGAATCAAATCAAGTATTGATATTTTCCAGAGTCTTGTTTTTGACCTAAAGAATAGTAGTAGTTTGCTATTGTTTTAATCTTTTTATTAAAGGTAAACCTAAAATGCAGAATCTTACTTTTTTACAATTTAGTATTGAATGGTGTATAGGGTGATATTCTCTAGAGGTTTCCTCCATCTCCAAGCTATGGACATACTTGTGTCCATAGGATCAAGCCCGAAATGCTCCTCACTCTAATGACTATGTCTGTTATTTTAGTTTCCAATTGTTTCATGTAACTAGTGTTGGAGTAGAACCTCCCAGGGCTTCAATCTATCCCCAATAGTTCTTCTAAGATGCCTACATGTTTATGTCCATGACATCAAGATCCTAATGTTGATCACTATAAAAATATGTGTGTAAGTCTAAAGTTTAATAATTTTCTTGTAACTAGTGTGGGAATGGAACTTGTTGGGGTTTCTATCCATTCTAAATAGTTTTTACCTAGAAGGGAATGATAATTAAAATTTTAATATGAAGTTAATATAGAGCATACTCTTTGCATACTTTATAGTAACCTCAAATGAAATTGATTGACTCATCAGCCTCAGACCTCAAGGAATAAATAAAACCAAATCAAGATTTCCTCCAAGTGCACAAATAATACAGTTTATATTTATGTTATATTAAGCATTTAGTTCTCACTCACTTGACTGAAATAATTAATAGCATATTTATTTATTATATTTTCTTTAGACTCCATCCTACGTGAGCCCCATCCTCAACTTGCTAGCATTTTAGGGGAAAGGATCCTCCTCCCTAGACTTCCTAGATACATCATTTCGAAATGACAAATTTTGAATAGTTACATACATCAAAAATGTATCAATGTCTCTTTTACTAACCTAAGGGCTAACCATATTACTCAACATAAAGTTTCCTTTGTTGACACAAACCATATATTATCAATTTGCTAAGACACTAGGGCATAGTAGATGAAATAACATAATTATAATGATAAGTACTATGTTTGATAGTTATATTGCAAGGCATAACCCTTTGAGTAACACAAGATACCATTTTGAGTTAAGTTTTCTTTAAAGTATTCATTTGTTTATATATTTATGTGTCCCTCTATTCTTACTTATCATCAAACCAATCATGTTAGGGCTCCATCTATGAATTGTAATGGGCATGCATCTTTCAAGTAAGATAGGTAATATAATACTCTCGCAAGAGACTTCACTTAAGAACATTTTTTCACCTAAGCCCTTAAATTTACACTTCCTCTAATAACAGTGTATCAAGGTTGTTATCCCTTTTAGGATATATAGATATATTATTGAATTCTTGTAATCATATTCATTGTAATCAATAGATCCAAACCCTTCTTTTTATTTTAGGCTATCAGCCAGGTGTGAGATCATCACTTAAGAATCACTAAGTTTGATACCACCTCTCAGTTATCTAGCATCTAGTTGGGTATTGATACATTCCTAAGTCTTGTTTTTTACTTAAAGTTTAGCTATAGTTTGCTAGTGTTTTAATATTTTTACTTAAGGTAAACCTAAAATGTGGGATCCAAATGTTTCCTAATTTAGTGTTGAATATTGTACAAGGAGCTATGCTCTAGAGGTTTCCTCCACCCCTAGGCTGCCTATATATCTATCTCCATGGGATCAAGCCCCTAATGCTCCTCACTCTAAGAAAAACGTATGTAGTTCTCATTTCCAATTTGTTTCATGTAACTAGTGTGGGGATAGAACCTTCTAGGGATTTTATATGTCCCCAACAACTCTTCATTGTCTAACACTCCCTCCTAGTTAAATTTTCTTTGTGTTCATTTGTTTATAAATTAATGTATCTCTCTATCCATACAATAGTCATCAAACTATTCTCTTTAGGCATCCATCTATGAATCACACTCTATGTGTATCTTTCAAGTAAGATGGGTAATATAATGCTATGGAAAGAGACTTTTAGTTAACAATAATTTTTTCCCCTAAGCCCTTTGAGTATACACCCCTTAATAGGTAGTGTATCAAGGTTGCCATACCTTTTAGAATATATAGACATAACATTCAATTTTTGTAATTATATTCATCATAATTAATGCATCCACACACTTCTTTGTATTTAGGGCTATGGACCAAGTGTGAGATCATCGAGAGAATCACTAAGTCTGATATCACCTCTTAGTTATTTAAGTTAAGTGAATGTTAATTAAAATTTCAATATTAAGTTGATATAAAAAATACTCTTTGTATACTTTGCAAGAATAATCTTAAATGGAATTAATTGACTCCTTAGCTTAAGGCTTCAAGGAATCAATCAAACCAAATCAGGATTTCTACCAAGTGCACAAATAATACATTTTATATTTACATTATATTAAGCATTTAGTTCTCACTCCCTTCAATTATATAATTAATATCATATTTATTTATTATATTTTCTTGATAGATCATCCTCCATGAGACCCAGCCTCAACATTCCAGCATTTTAGGGGAAAAGTTTCTCCCTAGGCTTCCTAGCTACATCACTTTAAAATGATTTTTTTTGAATAGTTGCATACATTGAGGACGTATCATAGTCTCTTTTACTAACCTAAAGGCTAACCATATTACTCAACATAAAGTTGCCTCTATGGACACAAACCATATATGTTGTGATATGGAGCCTAGTTAGGCTCGAAGGTTTATTCAATGTGGTTTTCTCTAGAAAGGCTAAGTAGACCTCTAGAAAGATTTTCTCCTTCCTTGTATTCTATTTTACTTACTGAAATTGGTAAACCTGAATGTTATGATAAAGCTATGTAGGTGGATAGAAAAAATCAGTGGGAGTCTGTAATGAACGAAGAAATGAACTCTTTGCTAAAAAATAAGACTTGGGATTTATGCAAGTTGCCTGTAGGTAAAAGGGCTTTACCGAATAAATGATTTTATAGAATAAAATAAGAGGATAGAGGTAAGAAAAGATTTAAAGAAAAGTTAATAGTAAAAGGATTTGCACATAAATAGGGCATTGATTTTGATGAGATATTCTCTTATGTTATTAAAATGACTTCTATTCGCATTGTTTTAAGTATTATGGCTACTGAAGATTTGCATTTGGAGTAGAATGATGTTAAAATAGCCTTCATTCATGATGATTTAAATGAAGAGATATATATGGCACAACCACAAGGATTTGAGGTCAAAGGTAAGCAAAACTTAGTGTGCAGATTGAAGAAAAGTTTATATGGCTTGAAGCAAGCACCTCAACAATGGTATCTAAAATTTGACAGGTTTATGGATATAGTAGGTGTCATTCAGATCACTGTGTTTATTTTAAGAGGTTGGATGATGATAGCTACATTATTTTATGTTTATATGTTGATGATATACATGTAGCTAGGTCTAACATGGATCACATTAAGAGGCTAAAATGCTAGTTAGTACATGCATTTGCTATGAAGGATTTGCGGGCAGAAAAACAAATTCTTGGTATGAAGATTTGTAGAGATAGGAAGAATAGAAAATTGACATTATCTCAGGCTGTTTATATTGAGAAGGTGTTGCAACATTTCTCTATGAAGAATGCTAAAGTTGTCAGTACACCTTTACCTAGTCATTTGAAGTTGACTAACGAGATGTCTCCAAAGCCATAAGAAGAGGAGGATAAGATGTCTAAGGTACCTTATGCTTCATCTATAGGAAGCTTGATGTATGCTATGGTATGTACTAGACCAAATATTGCACATGCAGTGGGAGTTATTAGCAGGTATATGAGTCATCCAAGAATTGAGCATTGGAGTGTAGTCAAATGGATTTTTAGATATCTGAGAGGAACATCCAGTAAGTGTTTACATTTTGGGGGGGCTCTACTACTGATTTACAAGGCTATGTTGACTTAGATTTGTTAGGGGATATTGATACCAAGTAGAGTACTATAGGTTATGTATTTTATTATTGGTGGGGTAGCCAAGAACTGGGTTTCTAGGTTACAAAAGGTTAATGCTTTATCCACTACAAAGGGAGAGTATGTTGCTGCTATAGAGGCAACGAAGGAGATGATGTGGTTTTAGTTCTTCTTGGGAGAATTGGAACACTCTCAGAAGGATAATTATTTGTTTATAGATAGTCAGAGTGCCATTCATCTTGCAAAGAATTCATTTCTACATTCAAAGACAAAACACATACATTTGTGGTACTATTTCATTCGGTCAGTTTTAGATGATGGATAGTTAAAGCAAGAGAAAATACATACAAATGACAATGTAGTGGATATGTTTACAAAGGTTGTGACAAGGGAGAAGCTAAACTCCTCTTCAGCTTCGGTTAGTCTTCTTGACTAAACAAAATTAAAAAACAATAGAGTTTAGGGTGGTTTGATATTCCAGTGGGAGCTACAGGTTTAGTAGTGTTATGGTCAATCTCCAAGTGGGAGATTATTGTTGTGGAGCCTAATTAGTCTCAAAGTGGGAGATTATTGTAATATGGAGCCTAATTAGAGTCAGAGGTTTATTTAGCATGGTTTTCTTTTCATATTATTTCTATAGGGGTTTGGGGTAGTGTTGCTGTAGGGCCCTAGCTCCTTATTGTAGTATAGGGTGGCATCAAGGGGCAACGCCTCCATGGGGGGTTTTGGGGGGTAGTGCCCCCCAAGCCAAAAATGCCCTTATATTGTAAAAGGTTTCGACTATTATTTCTCTATTGTTCTAGCCCTAATTTTGCAAGACGCAAAAGCTTGTATAAAAAAGGCTTAGGGTTAAAGATTTCATAATGTAATGGTGATATTGTAGCTTCTTGCGGTGCTATTGAGCTGTAAGGGATTACGGATTGTAATCACTAGATAATAATAATAATATTGGACATATTGCTAGTGAACGTAGCCTAGGGATTGGGTGAACCACATTAAATCTTGGTGTCTTGTGTTCTCTTTTATACAATCTACTATTTTTTTGGTATTGGTTATATTTGCATGTAACTATTATTTCTATCTAAGGTTAATCCTAACAATATATTTATCAATCTTCTAAGACATTAGGACATACTGGATGATATAACATTGTTATAAAGACAAGAACTATGTCCCAAGGTTATATTATAAGGCAAGATGCAATCTTTAGTTAAGTTTTCTTTTAAGCTTTCATATGTTTGTATATTTACATATCCCTCTATCCATATATAATGTTCATCAAACCATTCACATTAGGCGTCCATCTATGAATCGCACTACGTGTGCATCTTTCAAGTAAGATAGGTAATATAATGTTATGGAAAGACACATATAGTTAACAATGATTTTTTTCCCTAAGCCTTTGGTGTATACACTCCTCTAATACATAGTGTATTGAGATTGCCATCCATTTTAGAAAATATAGACATAGTGTTCAATTTTTGTAATCACATTCATCATAATAAATAGATCCACACCCTTCTTTGAATTTTGAGCTATTGACCCGGTGTGAGATCATTGAGAGAAACACTAAGTTTGATACCACCTCTCAGTTATTTCAGTGAAGGGAAAAATAATTAAAAATTCAATATTAAGTTAATATAAAACATACTCTTTGTATACTTTGCAGGAATAATCTCGAATTGAACTGATTTACTCCTTGGTCTAATGCCTTAAGGAATCAAACAAACCAAATCAGGATTTATGCCAATTGCATAAATAATACACTTTATATTTATATGATATTAAGAATTTAGTTCTCACTCCCTTAATTTAAATAATTAATATCATATTTATTTATTATATTTTATTAACAGATCATCCTCGATGAGCCCCATCCTTGACTTTCAAACATTTTATTGGAAAAGCTCCTCCTTGGGTTTCCTAGATACATCGCTTCAAAATGAATTTTTGTTGAATAGTTACATACATTGAAGATGTATCAAAGTCTCTTTTACTAACCTAAAGGCTAACCATATTACTCAACATAAAGTTCGCATTGTTGATACAATCCATTAATTTATCAATCCACTAAGACATTGAGCCATAGTGGATGATATAACATTGTTATAATCATAAGTACTATGTCTGAAAGTTATATTTTAAGGCATAACCCTTAGACTAACACAATATACCATCTTTAATTAAGTTTTCTTTTAAGTTTTCATTTATTCATATATTTGTGTATCCCTCTATCCATACATAACAGTCATCAAACCATTCATGTTAGCCATCCATTTATGAATTGCAATGGGCATGCATCTTTCAAGTAAGATAGTTAATATAATGCTCTTGAAAGAGACTTAGACTTAACAATTATTTTTTTCCCCAAGTCCTTGGAGTATAGACTCTCCTCATAGGTAGTGTATCGAGGTTTCCATCAATTTTAGAATATGTAGACATAGTATTCAATTTTTGTAATCATATTCATCATAATCGATAGATAGACACCCTTCTTTGTATTTTGGGCTATCGACTAGGTGTGAATCATCGAGAGAATCACTAAGTTTGATACCACTTCTTAGTTTATTTAGTGATGGAAACAATAATTCCAATTCTAATATTAAGTGAATATAAAAGATACTCTTTATAGACTTTGTAGGAATAATCTCGAATGCAATTGATTGACTCCTCGGCCTAAGGCCTCATGGAATCAATCAAACTAAATTGAGATTTACACCAAATGCACAAATAATACACTTTATATTTACATTATATTAAGCATTTAGTTCTCATTCCCTTCATTTATATAATTAATATCATATTTATTCATTATATTTTCTTAACAGATCATCCTCCATGAGCCCCATCCTTGACTTTCCAACATTTTAGGGGAAAAGCTCCTTCCTAGGTTTCCCAAATACATTGCTTCAAAATGACAAATTTTGAATAATTACATACATCAAGGATGTATCAAAGTCTATTTTAGTAACCTAAAGGTTAATTTTATTACTCAACATAAAGTTGCCGCTATTGACACAAACCATATATTATACATTTGCTAAGACATTGTGGCATAGTGGATATAACATTGTTATAATTATACATACTATGTCCAAAATTTACACTGTAAGGCCTTTGACCAACACAATACCATCTTTAGTTAAGTTTTCTTTTAAACTTTCATTTGTTTATATATTTACATATCCTTCTATCCATACATAACAACCATCAAAACAATCATGTAAGGTATCCATCTATGAATCGTGATGGGTGTGCATATTTTAAGTAAGATAGTTAATATAATTCTCTTGAAAGAGACTTATACTTAACAATGATTTTTTTCCCTAAACCCTTGGAGTATGCACTCCCTTAATAGGTAGTGTATCGAGGTTTCTATCTCTTTTAGAATATATAGATATAGTGTTCAATTCTTGTAATCATATTCATCATAATCAATAGATCCACACCCTTATTTATATTTCAAGCTATCAACCAAATGTGAGATCATTGAGAGAACCACATAGTTCTATACCACCTCTCCATTATCAACACCCTTCTTTGTATTTTGGGCTATCACCCAGCTGTGAGATCCTCAAAAAAATTCACTAAGTTCAATACCACCTCTTAGTTATCATGCATCCAATTGGGTATTGCTTCATTCCAAAGTCTTCTTTTTGTCCTAAAGATTAGCAGTGGTTTGCTAGTGTTTTGATCTTTTTATTTAAGGTAAACTTGAAATGTGGGATCCCAATTTCTCATAACTAGTGTGGGAACAAAACCTTATGGAGATTTTATCTATCCCCATTTCATTGTTGAACACCCATTCTTAGTTAATTTTTCTTTTAATTGTTCATTTATTTATAGATTTACATATCAATCTATCCTTACATAATGGTGATAAAATAATCCATGTTAGAGATCCATTTATCAATCATGATGGACATACATCCCTAAAATGTGATAGGTAACATAATTCTCTAACTAGAGACTTATATTAAGCAATAGTTTGTCACCCTAAGCTAATAGAATCTATACTCCCCAAATAGTGGTTCCCAAAAGTTGTAATCTTTAAGAGGATATATAGACATATTGATCAAGTCTTGTAATGATTTTTGTCATCATTAATATATCAAAATGGTTCCTTCATTCCTTGTATTTAAGGTTATTGGCCAGGTGTGAGACCACCTAGAGGATTAGTAAGCTTGATACGACCTCTCACTTTTTAGGTATCGACTAAGGTATCAGTAACTTCTTCAAACATGTTTCTAATTTAAAGTTTACATGTGGAAAGGTAATATCATTAGTAGGGTACAAGAGGTAAGACATGTTCCAAGGCTAAGTATAAATTTAATTTCAATAGAGAAACTAGGTGATGAGGGTTGCATGATTACTTTTAATGATAAAAATTAGAAAGTTTCAAAAATTTCCCTTGTAATAGAAAAAGGTGTCAAAGAACACACCTTATATTTTTGCATAGGTCATACTCTTCCTTCTACGTTAATTGTTTTTGAGAAAAAACAAATGTTCAAGAATAGTTGTTGGAGTTGAGAAGGAAGAACATCAAGTAAATGCTAGAGATTTTGAAACAACACTATGGTAGAACAAAATTGGGCACATGAGTGAAAAAGGTATAAAATTACTTCATTCAATTTTTTTTACCTAGTCTATGTAATCACCTAAATATGGTCATCTATACTATTAACCCTCTTCTCAACAGTTTGGCTAAATTAATTAATCATATTCCTAGGCCAAGTTGCTAAAAATCAATTAATTTTATTATAACCTATAGTTTGACTATATTATCCTAAGTCTATTATTTTATTAAAAGAACATGTTCCCTTTTAATTAAATAAAAAGACCCGATTCTTCTAACCCACTCAATGTGCACACATAGAGTCCTTTTTCCATTTTCAAATTAAAAGAAAAGGCTTTTTTGGCTTTTGTCTCACATGAAAAAGTCAACTTCTCTCCATTAGTTGACTTACTCTTGCACATAGATCATGCCAAAGTCAACTCTCACCCTTGATCATCCATCCCATGATTTTGATCTCCACCGTCTGTATGCCCTTAAAAGGAAGAGCTCTCCCCTTCTCAAAGAATCCACATTGTTGAGTAATGTTATGTTGCAGATTTATTGGTTGATCTTCTTGAGAGCTTGTAGAGAACTTCTATCCTCTTGTCTAATTCTTTCATAGCATGACATTTTAGCTTAGATTCATATAGTATAGGTTCTATCTTGCAAATTTCTAGCTCAAATAGTTTAACTAGCTTGGATCTTGTAATACTCTCATTAGATTAATATAGTTGCATTGTGCATTGCATGCTAGTTTAATCTTTATTTGCATTGCATAGCTTGAAAGCTCTTGTGGACACTTGCATTCTTGCTCTCGTCTTAAGAAGCTCCAATTGCATAGTTTACTAGCAAGGGTTGTGTCTCAAAGGCTCAATGAGAGTCATTCACATTTTCTAAAAACATATCTTTGCACTCCATGGATAGGGAGCTCTAAGACAACATTCAAGAATTCCAATCCATGGATCACTTTCTAAGTGTAAATTTTTGGCACCCACTATGGGGTAGAACAATATAGTTTTGCTACTAATTTGCATGCATTTTTTGCACTTTTTGCATTTTGTTTGCACTTTTACTTTTTTATAGTCACAAGTATTGAGTGATACTTTTTAGTATCATACAATATTTGTCAGCATTGTTGGGCGATACTTTTCCAATAAAAGTATTGCACATTTATACTAAACTATATCTCTCTAGAATAGTAAGTTTTATTGCATGGGTATAGGAAAAACTATCACACAAAGAAAAAGTTTTGTATGGCTATATTGTTAAGTATTGTATGATATTCTTCTAGCATAAAGTATCGCCCAACCTATAATGGCTTGTTGTTTGGGTGTTTTGATTAGTTTTTCAATTTTTGCAGTCTGTCTATCAGATTTTTTAGGTCCATTACAATCTAATAGAGGTCCACATGCAGATTTTTATGTTGTTTTGAGACTAACTTGTGTTGCACAAATGGTTGTGCTTGTAGTTTTTTTCCTTAAATACTTGTATAATTACCTTAAAAGAATAGATGTCAAAGCTTCAAATGCACAAAGGCTACTAATGGTTGTTTACAAGATTGTCTAAAAGCATAAAAACCAAACATGTGCTTGTATTTCTTTTATTTTATTTGCGGCATCTTACTAGTTATTTCCATTTTTTTAGGCATATAAACTTGTAATTAGGATCCCTTGGTTATAGGAAAGTATGCTCTTCACCCTTGTGGTGAACTAGAAATCTTAACACACCTTTGGATTTTGAAAGCAAGAGGATTAATTAAACTTATTGGCATGTTTGGGGCAAACAATTGGGATAGGAGCATATGCTTTCCACCCTCATGGTGAATTAGAAATCTTGACTCTCAAGAGTGGTTCCAATATATTTTAGTTAGAATCCTTTAAAGGGCCTGCTCTTGAGGAATCAAGAGGAATGACCCAAGTGGGGACAAGTGAACCTGGCTTTTCCAATCCACTATAATCACAAAGCTACCAAGGACACAAAACCTTGGTAGACGTAGTGTTTTCTTTGCTTGGTGTGAGCACTTGAGGAACTAGGACCATGAAGAAAATGCTAGGCAAGAATGTCTAACGTACTCTTGTAGCCGTAAGGTCTGTTACCTACTACAAGGTGAGATGTCTCATAATTGGTTGCAAGAGGAACATTACAAACAAAAGCCCTTTCTAAACACTCTAGTTTAGTAACTACCTTATTTTGCCTCTCAACTTCTTGGTGCAAGGATCAATCCTAGTGGATTACCTATATCACCCCAAGATTTTATACTCACCATCTATGTTCCCTTGGTTATGCTTACGGAATTTACATGATAAATCCAATATCTCTTTTGGGAAACCACTTGGTGTGAGGTGAAAGAGGACTTAGTGTGTGCCAAGTTGTTGAGTAATGAATCTTGAATTTTAGGTAGATATGTTTGGCAAGTGTTTTTAAATGTCCTGGCCTTTGTAAATGTTCTTGCGAATCAAACATCTCATTAGCATTGGTAGAAATCTGTTCTAATATCACAAATATGTATTGGCAAAGTTTCTTTGTCCCTTGTTCAATTGTTTGAGACATGAAAAATACCTCCACTATTTTCAAATTGTATTGCTCTTTCACATAAACTAGAGTCCTATACTATCTACTCTACACAACATTCTAATCTAAAAACAATTTGACTGTCAAACCAAAACACAAGTTTTTTTTTGTGTCAAAAATTATCTTTTTCACAATTTGCTAGCACGCTATCATATGACTTCTGAAGAAATATCATCTGACATTATTTGTTTAAAATTGTATTGTCTAACTACTTCAAGTTTATCATCTAGCCATATTGAACTCTATTTTCCTTCTTGAGAGAAAGTATCACCTGAAACAAAAGTTTCTCTTGGTTACTATAAATTCTATCATACAATACTATTTTCTATCTTAATCTCGCTTGGCTCTTTAAAAAGTATTATCTGGGTTCTGTTGCCTCCAAAATAGAGTCTAAAAGACATCTTAGTTGATCTAGGGATATTTTTGCTTCATCCTTCCTGAGTCTAGTTACTAATCTCCATGTTAGGTATTGTTCTAAGTTGAATAGATAGGTTTAGTTTTCCAAATGTAAGTCCCAAAACCTTAGTAATTGTCACTTGTCAAAATTTGGTTACCATTCTATGCTAGCTATTTTCTATCAAGCTTCTTGCTCATTCTTTGGACTCAAGCCATTAGTGCTTTAAAAATTTTAGCACTCTTGACAAGCCATCTATTCTATTTTGACAAGTGATTATTTTGGATTGTACGAGCTTCAAATCTAAAACTCTTTTCTTGTCCTACTAAATGAAGACATATCCCTACATTCTAGTCATAACTAGGTTCCAAGTTGACAAAGGTAGTCATCCCTCTTTCACCTTTGCACAATTGGAAACTCCACCTAGGTGCCCTCATAGACAACCTTGTGTGGAAGATCTTGACTCTAATCAAACACAAGAAGCCAACATCTAGCATAATCTACTCTATATCTTTGAAAATCCATTTGGTATACCCTTTGATACACCTACAAGTAAAGACAACATCTTGATTAGCATGCATCCTAAGGAGATCAAACGTTTCTTAGAGGAACAATTGTGAGAAAATGAAAGACTCAAAGAGGCCATATGCACTAGAGAAAAAAATATATCAACAAGTTGAGCTTGATGCTCATGCACACAATGAGGAAAATAGAGAGGCTAATACAACAACTCATTTGATAAAATCCCCCTCAGTGGAAATGATGGAAACAACACACCTCCTAGAACTCCTAGAGTCAACACATGAGCATGTCTCTCACCACCTAGACATTCACAATCACATCACAAAAGTGATGATAAAATCACTAGTGAAGACATGATGAGATTCCAACAAGATGAGGTCACCCAAAAATTAATTCTCAAAGTGTTGGAATAGAATGGGGACCAATACTTTCAATATATGATAGAAAAGGGATGGAAACTCCCTCAAGACTTTGATGTGCAAAGGATAATAAAAAAACAAGATCCCACCAAGGCTGAAATTTTGAGAGAGGAGATGCAAGAACTTAGAAAACAACTTGCACAACTACAAGTCTCTAAAGAACACTATAAAACCTCCTTTGTTGAATCGGTATGTGCTCTTCCTTTTTATATGATTCTTTTGCATGCTTCCATTTCCTAGGGATATAGAGGTTCCCAAATATGAAAAATATGATGGAAATGGTGACCCTCACGATCATGTGAGGAACTTCTACACTATTAGCATGGACTTTATGGATGAAGACACTTATCTCATGAGGCTGTTTCCTAGGACTTTAGGAGGACAAACCATGGAATGGTTTACAAAATTGCTATAACTACAAGTCTCTAAAGAACACTATAAAACCTCCTTTGTTGAATCGGTATGTGCTCTTCCTTTTTATATGATTCTTTGCATGCTTCCATTTCCTAGGGATATAGAGGTTTCCAAATATGAAAAATATGATGGAAATGGTGACCCTCACGATCATGTGAGGAACTTCTACACTATTAGCATGGACTTTATGGATGAAGACACTTATCTCATGAGGCTGTTTCCTAGGACTTTAGGAGGACAAACCATGGAATGGTTTACAAAATTGCTATAACATTCAACATTCAACATCCTATTACTATGTTGGATTTGTGTAGCATCAAACAAAAACAAGGAGAACCCTTTGCAACATATCTCCAATAATGGATGTGACTACATTCTAGATACCCTTGGCAAGTTCCTGAGACCAAGAAGATTGACATCTTTGTCAATACACTTGTACCAAAACTTTACTTCGACCTTAGAAAATAATTATTCAGATCCTTCAATGCTATGGTTGAAAGTACATATTGTATTGAGGATGTTGCTATCAAAAAAGGTGACATTGTCTTGAATAAAGAGAAAAATGGCAACAGAAATGGCAAAGACAAGAACAAGCCTTGAAATAAAAATAAATGCATTGTCAATGATGGAGTAGTGGATGCTCCTAAGACCAAGGAGTTTGATTTTAACCTTTTCAATGCTATTCACACTGTGAAACAACAAGAGGCTTCAAAGTCTCAAATATTTGACAAAAATAACAAATTTTCTAAGAAAAGATGTGTCTGGACCTTATGAAGTGATCTTGAAGACCTTACTTACAAACAAACTGGTCACACTTCCAAAAAATTCCTAACCCTATGATCCACTTGTCAAACCCACTTTTGTGGAGAGAGGACCATGTATGTAGTTATCAAATAAGCAAAGGTCACAACACTAAAATTTACTTTAAGCTTAAAGATGTCATTCAAGATCTCATGGATGCTAGAAAAGTTGTCACAGATGGCCCAGTCAAAAAATTAGATCACAAAGCTTTCAAACAACCATTACAAGAGTATGAAAAAGTACAATCCTCCAAGATTCACGAGAAAAACCATGATGAAAAGATCAACTATACATATGCTAGCATTGACAATGTTATAAACATGATTGAACCTATTGAATATCTTTGCATGATGGGTCCTAACTCTGACAAGGAATCCAATTATGATACAAATAAGGAAAGGCAAAAGGTTGTCCTAAAAATGTGAAATGCTCAACAACAACATAGGGACACTTGATCTAAGGTACTTCCTAGAATGGACGTATATCTTCCTCACATGGTGAGCTGCTAAATGTTGTCACTAGGGAGCAATCAAAAGTCATCCTTAAAGTTGCTAATGATCCTAAAAATGCCTCATCATCCAAACAAGAAACTATCTCAAAAATCTCTAGTTATGACCTTGTCCATCAGCTACAATGAACCCTGACCCAAATATACATCTCTAAATTGTTAAAACTATCTCCTTTGCATAAGGATATTTTTGAAAAAGCCTTATGCTCTACCAATGTCCCCACATATATTAATGCCAAGCAATTCTAAGATATGGTGAATCACATTTCTTTACCCCATTATCTCACATTTTCTGAAGAAGATGACAAATCTCTCAGTCATCCCCACAATCTTACTCTCCACATAGAAGTCCAAATCTTCTATACTCATGTTCACCAAGACCTAATAGACAATGGTGCAAGGTTAAACATTATCTTTTTCAATGTTATCCAATAACTAGTCATGTCTAAATTTTCCATAAACCCTAGGCAAAAGATCATTGTCAAAGCCTATGATGAGGTCAAGAGACCTTCTAAGGTCTCATTGTGCTATCAATCTGTGTTGGTCTGGTTGAAAAAATGTGGTCTTCCAAGTTCTAGACATCTCACTTGTGTATAAATTATTTCTAGGAAGACCTTGGACTCATGATATGCAAGTAGAACTATTTAAGTACCACTAGAGTATAAAGTTTCCTTTCAACAATACTAAGATAGTTATCCTTAGAGACAACTCAATGTCCATCAACACACTATTTGCTGCTAAAACACTAGTTCCTCACAATTGCTCTTCTCATGAGCTTAAATCATCCCTAACAAAGTGTGAATAGAAATTGAAAATGATGAGCCTAGGTGTGGACGAGTATATTGTGGATTATATTGCTACTCTATTTGTTTCTCCTCAATCTTATGGGATACCTTCTAAAAAATTGAAGCCCTCAGGTTTTTCTATAACCATTTTTGACACTTTTGTTCAATCCTCAATTCCCCTGGAACCAGTAAAAGAAGACCAAGCTATCAAAGATTGGATATATAAGGAAGAGAAAGATGTGGAAGAAGTCACAGTCACTACTCCTATCTCTCCTAAGAATTATGGAAAATGGATACAAATTTATAACAAACATGGGCTATCAGGGCCACATATCCTTAACTAGTAACAAAAAAGCTCTCATAGAACCCTTAAGTCATACCAAGGGTCGCAAAACTAGAGATACAGATGGCCTAGGTTCTGGGCTAGAAGATGAATTACCAACATTTTATAGAAGAGCTCCCATGTTTAGCGAATTAGAAGATGATGAACCATCTTTTGCCACAACTATCCTACAAGAAGAGGATTCTATGCCTCCCACTTTTCTCCTTTGGGGAGAAGAATTAATAATTACCTCCAATGGTGTTGAGGCTTCTACTTGTAGAAAACCTCAACATGATGAATCTAACAATGAAGACTCAAACAAAGGAAGGATAAGAGAGAATGTTGCTCGCTTGATTGTTAGGAACCAAAGTACAAATTATGGTGAGTATAAATGGGAAAGTCTCTTAGATGCATCTTGCAAATTAGGAGTGGATGTTATTCATGCCTATGCTACCCAACCAAATGTAGTCAAAGAGTCTAGTTTAGGGTTCAATGAGTTTGGTTTGCAAACTACTTTAGTGGATCACACTGATCCCTTTAGGTTTATTCCTGATCTGGATGCCTTTGGAACTTTCACTATAGGCTTGACCTCTCATGTCACCAAACATATAAAAAATCTTGAAGCCTCCACATCCCTCTCATTAATCTATCCCAATCTCATAGAATGGTCTACTCAAAGACCTAAACTACCATCTTTCCAAAATGACTATGAGATCACCTGCTACCTCAACACTATTGAACCTGTGATATCTTCCACTAGTGAACCAATGATTAACATGATGAAAATGGATATCAAATACATCATTCATAAAATCAAAAGAAAAAAGAAGCGATTAGATGGCAAAAACCACTTTGTGGCGATATTTGGACCCAAAAAAAGTAAAAATAAAGACATATCCAATAGTGAAAACCTCCTTAAGGCACCTGTAGATGAGGTACTTGGTAGTCTTCCAAGCTATTTCTAACGTAGATCTTTGATTCTCATTGAACCCATGCAACCAATTAACTTGGGTATAGAAGAGTCTCCTAAAATCATTCATGTGGCTCAATCTCTATCAATTGAAGAAAAGGAGAGCTTTGTCAAGTTCTTTCAAGAAAAGAAAATCAATTTTCCTAGACCTACTTAGATATGACTGGTCTTATCACTAAACTAATTATGCACCATCTATCTATCTCTCTTAGTGTCAAACATATTAAACAAAAGTTGAGGAAGATGCACCCACATGTGGCTCTTTTGGTCAAGGTAGAACTCAATAAACTCTTAAGTACAAACTTTATCAGAGCCATTGATTATGCACAATGGATTTCCAATATTGTACCTATGTCTAAACATGATAAATCCATTCAAGTGTGCAATTATTTTAGAGACTTTTAAGTAAAGCATGTCCTATAGATGACTTTCCACTACCTAGCATAGAAATGACAATGGATATAACTATGGGTTATGAGATGTACTCTTTAATGGATAGTTTCTCTGGGTTCAACCAAATCAAAATTGCCCCTAGAGATTAGGAAAAAATAGCTTTTACATGTGCATGGGGTACCTTTTTTTGGAATATCATGCCCTTTGGGCTTAAAAATGTAGGAGCTACCTATCAATGAGCCATGACCACCATCTTCCATGACATGATGCACAAAAACATGGAAGTCTATGTTGATGACACATTAGTCAAATTTAAACAAAGAAATACACATCTTGATGACCTTAGTTTGATATTGGACTATATGGAACAATTTCAACTTAGGCTAAATTCTAAAAAGTGTGCCTTTTGTGTCATGTTAGGAAAATTGTTAGGCTATACATTAGATCAAAAAAAAAACATTGAAGTTGATCCTAAAAAGGTACAAGCATTCATGGAAATGCCTTCTCCTAGAAATATTAGTTAATAAAGAAGTCTTCAGGGATGTTTGCAATCAATTAGGAGGTTCATATCTTAGTTGGCTGATAAAGCTCAATCTTTCAATAAGAACTTACATAAAGGCTCCACATTTATTTGGAATGAAGAGTGTCGACAAAGCTTAGATTAGATCAAAAGGTATTTGGCTAAACCTCTGGTATTAATTCCACCCATCGCAGGAAAACCTTTGATTCTATACATTTTGGATATAGACTCTTCCCTAGGAGCACTTTTAGCAAAAAGTGATGAAACTAAAAAAGAGCATTCTATATACTACATCAGTCGCACTTTACTCGCCTATGAGATGAACTACAAAAAATTTGAGAAAGCTTGCCTTGCAATGGTATTTGCCTCCCAAGAGCTTAGACACTATATGTTGGCTAACACAGTCTATCTCATTGATAAATTGATCCCCTAAAATACTTATTTAGTAAATCTGCACTTATCAATCACCTGGCTAAATGCATGATGTTTCTCTTTAAATTTGACATTCAATACATCAAATTCAAAGTTATCAAGGGGCAGGCCATAGTAGACCAACTGATTGATTTTCCATTAGAAGATGCAAGGCCTATGTAAATTGATTTTCCAGATGATTCCATTATTTATATCACTAAAAGAACTTGGAAGATGTTCTTTGATAGTTCTCACATCTAGAATGGGGCTAAGGTAGGCATCTTGTTTACCTCATGGTTACACAATCCCAAGGTCTTACAAACTATTGTTTCCTTGTACTAACAATATTGTCGAGTATGAGGCTTTAACAAATGGGATTAAAATGACTTTAGAATGGAGAATTGTAGAGTTGCATATCTATGGAGATTCTCAACTTGTCATAAACTAAGTCAATAATGAGTATCAAACCAAAGATGATGAGTTTGTACCTTATAAGAAGTTGATTGATGCTCTATCGAACTATTTTATATTTGTGAAATTCCAACAAATTCCTATAGTAGAAAACAAGGTTGTAGATGCTATGGCCACCCTAGCATCTATTCTCTAGTTATAAGAACATGAATTGCATTTTGAGTTCCTGGTGGAAGAATTGCATCTCCTTTCCTATGGTTCCTCTGATAACCATGTGATCTACACTATTGTTGTTCACGATTCATTTCTCTATGCCACCATTTTATCCTTTTTGTGTGATTAGATTATTCCTAAAAATATCATGTGAAACTGAAAATGGCAACTCCTTCATAATACCTCACACTACACCTTGGTCTCTGGTGACTTGTATAGGAAAGGTCTAGATAGAACACTCCTTATGTGTATAGAACTAGAAGACTCTAAAAAGGCATTAGCCAAAGTTCACAATAGTATTTATGGGGTACATTCTAATGGCCTTGCACTTGCTCAAAAAATGCTTAGGGTGGGCTATTATTGGCCAACTATGCAAGTTGACATTGTTTAATATTCTAAATCTTGTAAGAAATGTCAGCTTCATGGTAACTTGATTCATGCTCCTTGACGTGAACTTATACCTTCTATTACATATTGGCCATTTCAGCAATGGACCTTCGACTTGGTAGGAAAGATTCATCCAAGTTTGTCTAGTGGTCACAAGGTTATTATCACAATGACTAAATACTTTACAAAATGGGTTGAAGTTGTACCTTTATCTGCTACTATAGGAAAACATGTTGCCTTATATATATACTCAACTACATTATTTGTCACTATGACATCCCATCCTCCAATGTTACTGACAATGAAGAAAAATTCAAAATTAAGGATGTAAAACTATTATGTAAGAAATTCAAGATCAAACAACATTGGTCCTCAATCTACTATACCCAAGTGAATAGCCAAGCTGAGGCCTCTAATAAAACATTGCTCAAAATCCTACATAGAAGGATTCACAAATCAATTCAACACTATGGGCTTATAGGACCACTATTTGTACTCCTACAAGGGCTATGCATTTTTCATTAGTCTATGGTTCTGAGGCTATCTTAGAAGATGAGATTCCCTTGGTATGAGTCTCCCTACATGGGTTGATAACTGATGAGGACCATAGGGCTATGAGGATACAAGAGCTAAAGACCCTTGATGAACACTGTAAGGCTACTTTAGACCACATAAGGGCTTGTCAAAGCAAATGTCTACAACCTACAACAAGAAGGTTCATCCCTATGAGTTCCAAGTGAGTGACCTTCTGCTTAGAGAAAACCCAAAAAATTAGTTGAACAAAGAGAAGAAAGGGAAATTCAAGCCTAACTAGGGTCCTTATATTTTAATAGTAATATTTGGATCTAGTGCCTATCAGCTTTCTACTCGTAAAGGCAAACAACTGGTTGATCTTATCAATAGTATACATTTGAAGAAATTCTATGCCTAAGGCTCACAGCTCAAGTATATGTATAGATCTATTTATCTTGGAAAAATCCTAAAAATAAAAAGAAGTACTAAAAAATGATCATCTTAGTGAAAACCTAGCAATAGGCGCTTTGATGTATAACCAAAAAAGTTAAAAAAATACAAAAAAAATTGGAAAATAGTCCTAAAAAAATCTAAAAATCTTCCAAGTGGTGAAAACTTGGAAACAGGTGCTACTTGAGACCCTCGCACCTATGTCTATCAGTCTCACTCATTCACTTTGCAACACATTTCCTAGCTTGGAATTATCTCTCATCTCAGGGTCACAACTACTTAGCTTATCAGGGTGTCCTTGTGCATTAGTGTTTCTTTGGAAACTCATGCAAAATAATGTTTTTCAACACTACCTCCCTTGACATCAAGTGTTTCTCAACACTTTTCGGATAGCTTACCTACAGTCTAGGATGCTATGACATTTCTCACCATTAGATTCAAGTCTTGAAGAAATGGCTATGTGACATACACAAACACACACTTAAACATTAAACTTGTTGAGCTATGATGAATTTTTATCATCTTTGTGTGTTGTTTATGATGATTTCTTTGTTGAGTGTTCCCTACCTAATAGTCTTTCGAGGATGTCTAGGACTAGAAGACTAGGGGCATGGGGCATGTTTTAATTACTTGGTTTTTTTCTTATTGATATACATTGTTAGTCTAAGGTGTTTTTAGAGCATTCATTCTTTTCCTACTTGACACTTTGGACCTGCAGTGTATCGTCCTTATCTATTTTTGCAAGACCACATTCAAAGGTTATCCTGGTACTTATGCGTTGATACAGGGGTAATCTAGCTATATTAAAACTAGGGAATCTAATTGCATAGCCATCTTGACTTACATGTCTTTGATGCTTAGGTTGGATTCCCACATTCCTATCTAATATCAATCATATTATTATCCTCATAATTACACTAATATTGATTGTATTATCTTACAATGTCCATAATAAATGCTCAATGATGAAATTAGAGTCTAAATCTTTTGTGTCCCTTGCTAGTAAACCATTTTGCATGCTAGTTTGCATCATAGGTATATTTTAGCTTAGTCTTTCATTTTTAGATATGGGGAGAGCTCTCCATCTTTTCTCAGACATAGCAAATAACTACTTTCATATCTTCTTTGCTTTCTTCTTGATCATATCTTTTCGCCTTTCACTTCATCTTGCTAGATCTTACCATCACAAGGGGTTAATCTAAAAATCACTTATGATCTATTCAAGTATCATATTTCCAAAATATGAGTCTATATCATACACATGAGAGCTAAAAACTATACATGAGAGAGATCCATGAGCATGTCAACACATGAGAAGGAAAATGGAAACATCACATGGAAAAGAAAAGAAAAATTGAAACAACCATATACAACATTAAAAAATTTAGACAAGTACACAAAGATATTGATCAAATCTAGTATCTCTCATATATATATATTCACAATACAATATGTGATCCAAAATCTAGATGAGTGCCTCAAAATACATATGGTATAATAACACTATCATCAAAACGTTAGCCTAGACCTAAGACTGGCTTCCCCACTCATGAGTAGGCTGTGCTTGGGGAGGAGCCATTGGTACCTTCAATGGTGGCTGATCTAATCTACCAACCCTCTTTGAGTACATAGGTACCTGTCGATCCACCAAAACTATAGCAATATACACATAATGATACTAGGTCATCCTGGTCATCTATCACTCCACCTCTTGTTGGGCATCTGCTAAATCATCTCTTAGAGATCACTCTCATCTATCAGCCTCTACTTGCACATCCACTAGTTGTTGGTCTCTAACTACTATGGTCATCCTCAACCCCTATAGCTCTGCCTCTAATGCCTAAATCTTGGTGTCCTAGTCATCCTCCCCTCCATCTCCTCAACAAGTTGCTCCTGTCATGCCTTTGTCTGCATCACTCTCCTACATCTTAATGGATGCTCCTCCTCCTCCTCCTCCTCTCTCATGACCTAGGCCCATATTTGTCTCCTCCCATCCTAATCGAGAACTACTCCTAACCTCCATGCACCTGCCACCTCAGCCTCTACCTCCACTACTATCTCCTTGATCTCCCTCATGTACTACTACCATGTATGGGGCATCTAGCTATGTGAATATGGGAAAAGTATGCCTCTACATCTCATTCATATAAGCTAGATCTTCTCCTACATCTACCACCTTCTGACAATAGTCCTAAGGCTCACACATCAAAGCTGATGTCTCTCATAAGGTGGCCTAATAATCTAACATGGGCAACTAACCCTGAGCCTCCTACTCATGAAATCATGCATAAGTAGTGGTCTCAACGAAAATCCCTTGTTATTGGCTAAACTAATGCCATACTTGGATGATGACAAAATACTCCACTATCTCTGAATACCTCCCAACTAGTGGCTGACTATAGTGCATATAATAGACCTATAGTGCATATAATAGACCATCTATGGCACTCACTATAGCGTGCATACTTGAGCTCCCATACATTAGACCATGAAGTGAGCTCATCAAAGAGAAACTCGTAGTAAGTCACATCTCTACTATGACTTTTTGGGATAAACCTTGTATATCTTAAAATATAAGGCTCATTGCACTCTTGTAGCTCCACTTGCAGTCAAATCATAGTGATATACTCCCACACCCATACTTGGGCTAGCCCTTCTAGCCCTTATCAGTGACTAGAGCTTGGACAATCAGTGAAGATAGAAGGCAAGGTAGTGGATACTTAGCCCCGTACTCATCTATGAGTCCCTCCCATCTTAGGTGGAAATCCAAGATAGTAACATCCTAGAATACTTGTTGTATGATTGCCCTCCCCTCTGTTGGGGTCTAGTCATAATATACCTATGACATGCAAAACTTGCATCAGTACATGCTAGATGGATATGAAAAACTTAACACGAAATGAGCAACCAAACATAAACACTCATTGGCTCTCCATAATAGGGAACATGTAGGATGCAATATGCATCCTCCAATGTGATGGTAGCATCTGCAGTCAGCAAGTGGAAGGTGTTGTGCTCGTTGGACCACTACTCAACTAAAGCACTTAGTAGCCCATGATTTGCACATATATGGGGGTATGTGTGTCACCCATTTCAGCCCCATACCCAATATGGTGGCCTTATCATCATCATGTAGATGGTGAAGGACATGTAACCCCACCACTTTGGGGGGCCTTATATGAAATGCGAGAAAACAATCTACAAAACCAAGTAAAATAACATCTGAAACATGAAAACAATGCTTAAACATGTAGCAAAAGCCCAAAAATAGACCGTAAAATCTTTTTCCCCATATACAGGCAATACTTTTGTTGATTAAGTATCATACGATACTTCTTGTAATACACAAGTGATACTTTTTTCCTAGGCAACATTTCTTACCATGTGGGACAATATTTGGGTATGGCTAGGATAATAAACTTTGTTAGGTGGTGTGATACTTTTGGTCTAATAGAAATATCACATAATATTTCTTAAAGTACTCATGTGATACTTTTAATGTATCATACGATATTTCTTTTTCAAACCCCCAAATTGTACTAAAAAGGCAATAAATGCTTCCAAAAGTAACAAAATATTGATGACTTACCAAGGCCTCATAATCAGGTGGTTGGTTGTGCAACCAATTGCACTCAAAATGATGTTGGTGGGTTGGAATGCCTACCAAAGCCATTTTCTCTCTCTAAATCACTCAAAAGCTCTCAAAACAATAAAAGACAATTGAATTGAAAATGACACTTGGACCCCTTATATGGCCTTCCGACCTCATTTTGACTCATTTCTCAAACTCCTCAGAGTTTTGCCAAAATTGATCCCCTAGCTATTTTTGACATCTTGGATTCATTTTTGGGATCAAAATAAAAATTTGAATTCATCTTGATATTCAAAATCACATTTCAAAGTTTTACCTTTTCTCTATGCAGTTAGCTAACCTTTTAAGGTCTAACCTTTAAATATTTTCTTGGCATCTTCATTTCTCCATGTTTTCACCATTTATACAATATACTTAGAACCAAAGACTGGCCATAAGAAAATGATAGAATGTCCCAAATTGACCAAAGTTGGCCAAAAAGATCAAATCAAGTAGAAAGATCATCATTCCCCTTTACCTCATTTCAGTTTCTGATGCAGGAGCATCCAGAGGTATAAGGGCAATCCTGTGTCACCAAAAAAAAATGTACTTAGACTTAGTTTCTGTTTCATGTCTTTACATTTTTGGATATCCATTTGGCTCAAATAAAGGTTCCAACTCTCATAGTTCAGCTATCAGTGCATTTGAAAATCTTAAAAAAATAGGAGCATGCAATTTGGCTATCATTTTGGTGACCTAGAAGGTGTGACTTGGCCAGATGAATGTAATCAAAATTTAGAGCATTCCAGAAAAAGAATCAGGTCAAAAGGCCCCACGGTTTGAAAGTTATTGCAGTTTTTCAGGTTTTGGAGACCTCCTAAGAATGCTTCAAAGTCATATTTGGGGCATTAAATGACCTCAAAAAGGGTCAAAAAATGGGGGACGAGTGAACCTTTTCCATAGGGCTATAGAGCGCTTCGAGAGCTTTTCGAAAATGTAAACGGTTCGTCAATCGGAGCTACGGTTCAAAAGTTATGCCTCCCGAAAGTTCGGCTACCGTTTTTGGATTCTTCTAAATTTGCACCGACTTCTAACATGGCTTCTGTAACCTTCTATTTTGTCGATGGATGCCTACTAGCACTTTCTAGAATGTACTACTAGTCCTTAACCCTCCGGGGTCTATTTAAAGAGATTTTTGGCATTTTAAAAGGCAGTTCGGATTGGAGCTTGAGAGGAGGTGCTAAAAGGAGAAATATTCTCCAGATTTATGCTATTGTAAGCCCGTAGGGCATGTTTTGAAGTTTATTTTCTCTGCACTATTTGTACTAGCTTATTTTCTCAGTTAATATAATTTCTCTTTCTATTGTGTCTATTCTGTTGTTGGGTTGTATCCCCATCAAGTGGTATCTCGAATGCAGGAGCATCATGCATCAACAAATAAAAAAATGTGGAAGATTTGCATGTTGGTTTTCTTGTCCCTATTGAGATGGAAGCTTGTGGTGAAGATGAAGATGGTGGTATATCTTTCTTTTGGCGTCAAAGTGTGGGACACACTTTTCTATCTACCAAGGGAGTCTAATGCAAGAGCATCTTGCATGGGAAAATTAAATTTACAAAAAAATAAAAAAACAAAAAAAACATTGTGGAGGAGAGAGAAAGTGATGAAAATAGAAGGAAAAATAATTTTAAAATAAAATAAGAGAAAAAGGAGAAATGAGGAATTTCTATTTTCGAGGTGCATGGGTGGCATAAAAAGAAAAATAATAAAAATAGTTGTCATTCCATTAATCGAGGTGTATAAAGTTCCTTGAATCATGTATTTAATATTTGTTGGGTGCTTAGTTCTATTTGGAGTGGAAATTTAATATTTATTTAAAGGTAGTTGTATTTACCTTTTATCCCACATTGGTTGTGTTTGTAATGTCTTGGGTTAGAAGTGCCTATTTAAGCAAGGCTTATTATCATTTGTAGTCAAGTTGGAGAAATAGAAGCTCTTCAAGTGTAATCTCTTGTAGTGAAGCTCTTCGAATGTAATCTCTTTTAAGGAAGCTTGAGAAGTAGAAGCTCTTAGTGAGCAAATATCTCTTATATTGTAAGAATTTGGAGTCCTTTCATTTGGAGGATATTGTAATAAATTTCAAGTATTAATGGATGCTTTATGAAGCATTTTGTCATCTCTCTATCTCCATCTTGTTGCATTTTTTTTTTTGTTGTGAGATGGTACGGGTGGTGTTGGCCCGTCATCAGTGGTATCAGAGCAGGTTGTTCCTGAGTGTACAAGTAGATCGTCGAAGTGTGAGACAGTTTGTACCAGGACCTTAGTTGGGTGAAGTTTAGCAGAGCAGGAGTTCCTGAGTGTGTGGACAGATCGCCGAAAGTGAGGCAGTTTGCACCAGGACCTTGTGTTGGGTGAAGTTTGTCAAGAAGTTATTGATTGTGTAGACAGATCGCCGACTGCGAGGTAGTTTGCAAAAGGTTCTTGTGTTGCATGAGATTTTTCTTCTAAAGACTTGATTATGGAGAAGAGAAAGAAGAAGATGACTTTTGTGATTGGATGGATTCTGAGGATTCCTCGACTTGAAAAATTTAGAGTAAGAAATCAACAGTCATTGCTAGTTGATTTGCAGAAGCAAGTGAATGGATTAGAAGCTGAGATGTGGAAATAAAGAGCACATTACCAAAAAAGAGATGTTGATAATTATTTGGATGCAGAAAAGAAAGATGATCCAGTGAAAGAGCAAGCGGATGTAGAGGAAATTATTTGTGAACCTAAAGTTGAACAAGATGAAAGAGAAGAGGAAGAGCATGAAGATGAAAAGATTTACAAACCTGAAATAGATCAAAATGATTTGAAGATTGCAACAATGGAGGAAAAGTATAGTGCCTTCATTGGAGATCAAGCAAGTGGAGTAGTTACATGCATTTTTGACAACATGAAAGAGGCAAGCAAAGATGAGGATGTCAAACAGGTAAATTCTTATGAATCATGGGATGTTGTGTTTGATATGAGTTTAAAAGATATTGATGATGGTTTGCATGAGGATCTTGTTAGTCATGTGTGGTATGCAAAGGAAGATTGGTATGGTATTGTTAGGTTTATTATAGGTGTGATTAATTCAACAAGATTGGATGAGGATGAGAGTTATACTTGGATAGAGTTCATTGCGAAGGAGCATTTTCAGCAGCAAATAGTTATTCCAGCTAGGTGTTGGAAAAGAATAAAGAAGGACATATATCGACACCAGATACTTGTTTCAGCTATGTGTTGGAGGAAGAGAAAAAAAAATGTCAACAGTGGCTACTTCATTTTGTGAATCCATATTCACAAAAAAAAATTCTACCATGGGAGTCGAATGCAAGCATCATGCATCAACAAAAAAAAAAATGTGAAAGATTTGCATGTTGGTTTTCTTGTCCCTATTGAGGTGGAAGCTTGTGGTGAAGATGAAGATGGTGGTATATCTTTCTTTTGGCGTCAAAGTGTGGGACACACTTTTCTATCTACCAAGGGAGTCTAATGCAAGAGCATCTTGCATGAAAAAATTAAATTTACAAAAAAACAAAAAATCAAAAAAAACATTGTGGAGGAGAGAGAAAGTGATGAAAATAGAAGGAAAAATAATTTAAAAATAAAATAAGAGAAAAAGGAGAAATGAGGAATTTCTATTTTCGAGGTGCATGGGTGGCATAAAAAAAAAAATAATAAAAATAGTTGTCATTCCATTAATCGAGGTGTATAGGTGGCAATTTAGAAGTTTGTGAAAAGTTCCGTGAATCATGTATTTAATATTTGTTGGGTGCTTAGTTCTATTTGGGGTGGAAATTTAATATTTATTTAAAGGTAGTTGTATTTACCTTTTATCTTACATTGGTTGTGTTTGTAATGTCTTGGGTTAGAAGTGCCTATTTAAGCAAGGCTTATTATCATTTGTAGTCAAGTTGGAGAAATAGAAGCTCTTCAAGTGTAATCTCTTGTAGTGAAGCTCTTCGAATGTAATCTCTTTTAAGGAAGCTTGAGAAGTAGAAGCTCTTAGTGAGCAAATATCTCTTATATTGTAAGAATTTGGAGTCCTTTCATTTGGAGGATATTGTAATAAATTTCAAGTATTAATGGATGCTTTATGAAGCATTTTGTCATCTCTCTGTCTCCATCTTGTTGCATTTTTTTTTGGTTGTGAGATGGTACGGGTGGTGTTGGCCCGTCATCAGTTTCAATCCCGAGTGGGAAAAAATACTCTATCATTGCTTGCTACAACTATCTATTTCTTAGGAGCATATGTTTAATCTTTTCACGTGTTCTTGATCTATTTAATTTTCTTGGTATTAGTACTCTTCTTGAGTTTTAATATTGTCTCTATCCTAGTGTTTAGTATTATTGCTATCAGACTGTACATTTAGGACTTGTTATCTCTTTTTGTGTTTCATTCTTCAAAATCAGTTCTTTCTATCTATTGCTACCTACTTGTCTTTTGTATTCTTTAACGTCATGTGTTCTTAGATCAATCACACATTAGCCAAAGAGGGGAAAATGTAATCATTTAAAAATGGTCATCTAGACTATTAGCCCCCTTCTCAACATTTTGGCTAAATTAATCAATCATCTTCCTAGGTCAAATTGCTAAAAATCAATTAATTTGATTATAACCTATAGTTTGACTATATTATCCTAAGTCCATTATTTTATTAAAAGAACATGTCCCCTTTTAATTAAATAAAAGACCCCATTCTTCTAACCCACTCAATGTGCACACATAAAGTCCTTTTCCTATTTTCAAATTAAAATAAAAAGCTTTTTTGGCTTTTGTCTCACATGAAAAGTCAACTTCTCTCCATTGGTTGACTTACTCTTGCACATGGATCATGCCAAAGTCAACTCTCACCCTTGATCATCCCATCTATTGATTTTGATCTCCACTGTTTGTATGCCTTTAAAAGGAAGAGCTCTCCCCTTCTCAAAAGATCCACACTCTTGAGTATTGTTATTTTGCATGTTTATCAGTTGATCTTCTTGAGAGCTTGTGGAGAACTTCTATCCTCTTATCTAACTCTTTTGTACCATGACATTTTAGCTTAGATTCATATAGTGTAGCTTCTATCATGCAATAATCTAGCTCACATAGTTTAAGTAGCTTGGATCTTGTAATAATCTCATTAGATTAATATAGTTACATTATACATTGCATGCTAGTTTAGTCCATATTTCAATTGCATAGCTTGAAAGTTCTTGTGGACACTTGCATTTTGTCTCTTATCTTAAGAACCTATCGTTGCATGGTTTACTAGCAAGGGTTGTGTCTCAAAGGTTGAGAGTAGCTGAGAGCCATTCACATTTTCTCAAAACATACCTTTGCACTCCATGGATAGGGAACTCTAAGCTAAAATTCAAGAATTCCAATCCATGGCATCACTTAAATAGAAGGGTTTAGAGTGTGACACTTTCAAAGTGTACAATCTAAATTGTGTCAATATGATTTGTTGCGAAAGTTGTGTGTATGGAAAATAGAGTTAGTTTGGTGAAGAATGGGAAGGAAAATAAAACTCATTAATTAGAGCTTGTGCACACATATGTATGGGCACCATATTAGGTATCTTCCCTCAGTAGCTCTCATTATTATATTATATTTATTGATGATGCAAATAGGAAAGTGTGAATTTATTTCCTCCGACATAATTTTGATGCATTTGTAACTTTTAAGAAATGGAAAATATTGGTTAAGAATGAGACTAATAAAAGATTAAAATTTTTTAGATATGATAATGGTGGTGAGTATTGTAGTAACACGTTTAAATATTATTTATCCTATAATAGTTTTTTTTGGCAAAAACTATTCCAAAGATTCTAAAAGAAAATAGAGTGGTTGAATACATGAATGGGACAATAATGGAGTGTGCAAGGAGCATGACGTTGCATGTTGGACTGCCCTTAAACATGTGTGAAGAGGGTATCAATACTACAATATATTTATCAATAAAGGTCTCTCTACTCGTTGGGATGTGGTATTCTAGAGGAAGCATGGACTAGTAATAAGATGAGTTATTCTTTTCTCATAACCTTCAACTATGAATCTTTTGCACATATAGATTCTAAAAATAGAACCAAACTAGAAGCTATGTCAAAGAAATATATATTTTTTGCATATGGCATTGATGAATTTGGTTATAAACTTTGGGATTTTTAAAATCATACAATTTTAGGAAGTTCGGATGTCATATTAAATGAAAAAGTGTTGTACAAAGATTTATTGTAGTAGTATGAGAAGAAAGAAAATGATTATGTAGTGTTGGATGACACTCAAAAGGATGGCATTCCAATCCTACCTCATTTTCTACAACAACAATAATAATAAATACCACAAACCCCAGTGAATGTTAGACACTCAATAAGGCTAAGTAGACCTTTGGAAATATGTTCTTCCCCTTTGTACTTATTTTATTAATAGATGTTGGTGAAACTAAATGTTATGATGAAGTTGTGTATGTGGATACAAAGCTTTAGTAGGAGTATACAATGACAAAAAAAAATGGACTCCTTATTGAAAAAATTAGACTTTGTATTTAATGCAAGTATCTTGCAGATAAAAGGGTTTTATATATTAATGGGTTTATAGGATGAAAGAAGATGACAGAGGTAAGAAAATATTCAAAGCCAAGTTAGGCATAAAAGGATTTGCACAAAAAAAGGGCATTAATTTTGTTGAGATATTTTCTCCAATTGTTAAAATTACTTATATTCATATTGTTTTAAGTATTGTGGCTATTGAAGATTTGTATTTGGAGCAGCTTGGTGTGAAAACAATGTACTTTTCTTCATGGTGATGTCGATGAAGAAACATGTATGGCATAGCCACATGGATTTGAGGTAAAAGGTAAGATAAATCTAGTGTGAAAATTGAATAAAAGATTATATGGCTTGAAGTAAGAACCTCAGCAATGGTATCTTAAATTTGATACTTTTATGTACAAGCATGGATATAATATTGGAAACTACAATCAGAACAATTGTTATGTTGTCATTTATGTCAAACCTTAATGGTGAGACATTTTCTAATAGTGTATATTTCCATATCAATTGATTGATGAAGAGGATTTGAAAAAAGAGATAACTAGTTGAACTAGTGAAGTTGTTGAGTAAAGAGGAGTAAGTATGTTGAAATTGCAATGTGCACTTGATTGATTAGTCTTTGAAAAGATATATGAAGTGGAGAAGTCAGGTGAGCTTAAGTGTAGAAGAGAAGTTGAGTAAAATACAAGATTGACTGAGTACTAGTTTACAAGGTCAATGAAGAAGTTGAAGAAGAAGATTAAGGAACTAAGAGATAGTCAAGCAAATAGTATTAGCCCAAGTGATAGTTATGGTTGAGCAAGATGAAGGAGAAAACATAGTAGTGGTCAAGTGTAATGAAGAGCGAGTGATCCAATATAAACTAAGAAAGATAGAAATAGTAGAGATCGAGCTAGCTAATGTTGACCAAGAAGAAGATCACAATGATGAGAAGGTGTCAAAAAAATAATTGTTTGTGAAAGAATCAATTTTTGAGGTTGACATAGTTGAATTTTTGGATTGGTTAGAATGCGTGAATGATAAAGATTGATGAGCTAGCATACTTAATACATGAATTGAGTTTGTTAAATGATCTAAGGAAAGGATTCAAGGAAAAATTCCTAGAAGTTTTAAAGGAATGAGAAGAATGGAAAATGATGGAGAGATTCAATGAATATGATCAAATCCTATGATCTATGATGATTTATAAGTGGAAAAAGATCAAAGACACCTATTTAAGGAGGCACAAGAGATGTCTTATTAGTTTGTTCATTGTTGATTAGAGAACTTGTAGAGAACCTATGAAGAACAAAGTAGCAGAGGAAAAGTGAGAAAGTTAGTGAAGTGTGATTGCTTGAAGGGTCACCAAGTAGATCAAAGATGGAGAATATATGAAGTCCAATCAATAAATGAACAAATGAGATGAATGGATATATGAACAAGAAAAATGATTTGTACCTTAACATATCAAACCTAGTTGTTACATTCTAACCATTATGGTAGTAAAATTATTTAATCAAGGTTGACTTAACAATCATATTGTAAATCCTTTAGTCAAGGTGTCATTCTAATGGAATGATCTAAAGACCTCTAACCAAACCACTCTTGATATGGTGATTACATCCTTTGATAGGATCACACCTAACCATGTGTTTTATAACCTTAAATAGGGTTGGCACTTAACCGAGCTAACTTCAAAGGAATGAAAAGTGGTAGCATGTTACTTGGTGGTTTTTCCCAAATTGGGTTTCCACATTAAATCTCGGTGCCATATATGTGTGAATATTATTTTCATGATGCATTCTATTTACTATTATTTATTTTTGTTAGTCAGCGTATACTAAACAAAGAGCTAAGTGATGAATGAAGAAGTTAAGTTATTGAAGAGGTTTTATATTGGCCAAGTGGGTTTATGAGTTTGAATAAGATGTTTGAAGTTGTCAAAAGTTGAATTGGTACATCTAGACCAAAGGATAACTGATTCACACCCCCCCCCCATCTCTCAATTATTCTAATCATTCTAACAATTGGTATTAGAGATTATCTTCTTGTAGGGAAAGTTTGAGGGGACTTGAGCTAAAGATAAAGATGTATAAGAGAGAGGTACCCAAGCTAAACAAAGAAAAATTCCCAACATGGAAACTCTTGATGAGATTGAATCTATCTAGAGTTGGAGATTATGCACTATACTACTTGGAGAATGAATAGATTGAAGTCCTAGACACATGAAATTTGAGAAAATAAAGGAGAAGAGGGAACATAATAAAATGATGATAGATCTAGCATCTTCCTTGAGTTATATTAAATTTTATGATTGAAGGATTATGCTAATGCGAAGAAAATGTGGAAAGTTGGCACAAATCCATGGAGGAGACAATAATATGTTAAGATCTACAGTAGAAAGTTTGAGAGGGAGAGATCGTTGTACAGTATTATAGCTGAATCAAAGAGGTTGCAAATTCTATTAAAGGAACTAGAGTAGACATATCTAATGAGACTATGATAAGAAAGGTATTGCTGAATTTACTTCCTATCTATGCAATTAGAGTATTTGCAATTCAAGAATTGATATGTTCGCATTGTAATGATCTGACCTCGGATAATCTAATTGGCAGACTCACTACATTTGAATTGTCAAATTTTGATAACTATACACCTTTTAGTGTTGAATGTGCTTTCAAGTCTCAACTAATCCTTGATGGATCTAAAAGAAAGAAAAAGAATAATCATGTGGGTAGTAACAGTGAATTAAATAATGATCTTGATGAGTTAGAAGTGTTACTAGTAAGAAGGCTGCCAAGAGGAAAAGACAAATGCAAAGGTAAACTTCCTATCATTTGTTTTACATGTAAAAATTTTGGTCATAGTTCTGCAAGGTGTCTTAACAAAGACTAGAAGGAGGAAAGGAAAGACAAAAAATACCAAGGAAGGAGAGACAACTAAGACAATTGAGACAACTAAGGTAACAAAGAATACAAGGGAAAAGGTAAGAAATATTGTTACATTACTAAAGAAGATAGTTTTGATAGTATTTTTGATGAGAATGACGAAGAAGTTGTTTATGTGGTAATGAAAGATGAATCTGATGAAGATGAGAAAACTGATTTAATCTCATATGTGAAGAAGAATGATGGAAAAATAGTTGATAGAAGTCTCTCACATCATATGAATAATGATACAAGTAAGTTTGAAAAGCTAGAACATTATAATGGAAGTAGAGTTAAGTTTGAAAATCATGTACCATGCTATGTGAAAGGTAAAGGATCTATTGTACTGAATGATAATATCATATGTGATAATTGATATTGGATTGATGGATTGAAATATAATTTATTAAGTGTGGTACAATTGAATGCTTCAGGCTATAGAGTTCAATTCCAAACAAGAAGGCAAAGATCTATGATGTTACTAGTGAATTAATTAGAAGTGGAGAGAAAACAAGAGGTAACATGTTCTACCTAGACCTATCTAAATATACATTTCTTTTTGCACAATTTGAAGATATTTGGCTATGGCATAAGAGGCTATATCACGTGAACTTTTATAATTTAGTAAATATTAGTAAGATGAAAATAGTAAGAGGACTACCAAGATAGAGAAAACCTGATAAAGTGATGTACAAACAATCATTTGAGAAAAATGAAATCTCTAGTTTCAAGAGCAAGACTTGTTATTCTAATGATATTTTGTAGTTAGTTCATATTGATTTATGTGTTCCTATTAGAGTGAAAATATATTATGGTGATAAATACTTTATTCTATTTATTGATAATTTCTCTAGAATGATGACTATGATATTTCTCAAAGAAAAATTTAATGCCTTTCAAATGTTTAAGTGGTATTTGGCTAGAGTTGAAAATGAAACATGTAAGAGCTTGAACTGATTGAGATTAGATAGAGGAGATTAATTCATATTATATGAGTTAAATATATTCTTCAATGATAATGGAATCAAAATACAAATAAGTGCACCAAGGACTCCACCATAGAATCAGTAGGAGACCCGTTCATAATATGGTTCTAAATCAAATATCCAAGGATATCTGAAAGAAGAAATAGATCAATCATGCATTGTGCAAGAACACTGATGATGGAAAAGAATATTTCACAAAATTATTAGAGAGAATCTCTAAGTATCATTGTTTATACACTGAACTAAGTTCAAGGCGAGAATCGTACAAACAAAAACCCTTTTGAACTTTGGTATGTCTATGCAGCTAATGTCAATTATTACAAAGTTTTTGGAAGCAAGTGTTACATTTTGAAAGATGCAAGGAAAGGAAAATGTGATGCCAAGAGCAATAACGGTATATTGCTAGGATATTCCACTAAAATCAAGGGATACAAGTGTTTGAATTATAATAATAATAAAATTGTGGAAAGTGCAAACATTAGAGTTGATGAATTTGTAAAAAAGAATAAAGAGGAATGCAAGAAAGAATCTAAAGACTACAAAAACTTAGTCCATGTCTATGAAGGAGAATCAAGTACATTACCTTAACCAAAGATAGAGCTATTGAGTGTCAATAGCTAGTCACTATCAAGGTTCAATAGGAAATATCTACCAAGGAAATATCTTGGTGTAGGAGTTGAGTCATAGAGAGAAGAAGTTGAACATTAGAGCTCAAGGAAACCAAACATTAGACATACAATGTTAAGTTACAACCAAAGACACTTGAAGAAGATGAAAAAGTTGAACTAAGTGAAATACAATTAGAAGAAAGAAGATATGAACCTATCTTAGCAAAATATTTAAGAAGGAACCATATACCTGATCAAATCATTGGAGAAAAATATTTAGAAGTCATGACAAGAAGCAAGTTGAAGAATGATACATGTTTACTATGTGAGATTGAGCCTCAATCAGGTGAGAATGCTTTAGAGAATGAAGATTGGATTACAACTTTGAATGGGGAAATTGATCAATGAGAGAAGAATAAGATATGGACATTGGTAACAAGGCCAAAGACAAAAATGTGATTGGAATAAAGTGGGTATTGAGAAACAAGTTGAATGAAAAAGGTGAAGTCACAAGGAACAAAGCAAGACTAGTTTGTAAGGGATATGCACAAGAGGAAGGAATTGAATATGTAGAGACATTCACCCAAGTTTCAAGGTTGAAAGGAGTAGGAAAATTTCTCTCATATGATTTTTACAAAGGTTTCAAGGTATATCCAATAGATGTGAAATCTGCATTTCTGAATGGAATATTGGAAGAAGAAGATTCTATGTTTAACAACCTGAAGGATTTGTTAATCCTAGAAAGAAGAGCATGGTATGTAAGTTGCACAAAGAACTCTATAGTTTGAAACAAGCCCCTCAAGCATGATATGAAAGGTTACATATATTTTGTGAGAATTGGTTTTACAAGAACTAATGAGAATAACAATCTGTACTTGAAAAGTGAAACTAAGAGCAAGATATTGTTAGCTGAAACTTTTGTTGATGATTATCATATTTGGAGGACATGATGTTTTGTGCAAATAATTTACCAATGATATGAAGAAATAATTTGAGATGTCAATATCTGGAGAGATTAAATTCATTGTTGGTTTACAAGTTTATCAAGACTTTGGAATGGAAGATTCAAGACTAATTGGAATACCTATGGTCACTAGTCATAAGCTTTCAAAGAATGATGATTTTGGTGAAGTAAATCAAACATTGTATAGGTTGATGATTGAAAAACTACAATATGTTGTACATAGAAGACCTGGCATTACATTATGTGTTGGTATTGTTGCTAGATTTTCTGCTAATCCTAGGAAAAATCATATGATTTCTCTGAAAAGGATATTGAGATATCTAAAAGGAACATAAGACTATGGTTTACGTATAAAAATAGTGACAAGGTTGAGCTGAAGGTTTACATAGATGTGGATTAGGCTGGACGTGTTGATGATAGAAAGAGTACAAGTGGAGGCAATATGTTTCTAGCCAATCTATAGCAAAGGCTGAGTATGTTGCAATAACAGTGAATTATTTAAACATTGTGTGGATCAAGAAATTATTGAAAGGTATGAAGGAAGAGATTACTAACCCTGTGGTGACATATTGTGATAACACAAGTGCTATAAAAATATCAAAGAATCCTTTGATGCACATAGATACCAAACATATTTTCATTAAGTATCATTACTTGAGAGAGTTAGTACAAGAAAAAGAAGTAAGATTGTAGTATGTGAACATAAAGAAGAAGATAGATAATATATTCACTAAAGCATTATCTAAGGATGCATATGTGTATCTAAGAGATAAGTTAGGGGTCATTTCCCTATCTAAAGCTAACTAAGAAGAGATGGGGTATTGCATAAATTGTTTTGATATGAATATCTTATAGATTGGTGCAAGAGGTCACACTTTAGGAGCTTCCTAAAGCTATGAAAAGATGAACAAAAACATGAGAATATGAGGATGAAAGTAGTCATGGATAAATATTAAACAGGGAGTGATTATTCATAGATTAGTCAGAATAGTGACAAGAAGATTATGTGCATAGAGTGGATGATGTCTTTTGCATTATTGTCAAAGAGGTAGAATATGTTGTCAAATTACCATACGAGTTACAATTAAAGAGGGAGATGTTGTGTTACCATCTAATTACAAGAAGAATGTCAAAGAGGGAGTCATTAGAAGTTCTAATACAATTGGTATCATAGAGGGAGAAGTGTATAAGAAGCAACTAATGAGCATATTGGAGGTTTCATGTGTGAACAAAAATGAAACTAAGGATATTAATGAAGATGTGTATCGAATAAAAAAGGGAGCTAATAGAGTGCAAATCATGAGAAAGTCTTTTGTATTTTCAAGCTAACTAAGATGTTTCCATCAATGCCAAAGAGGGAGATTATTGGAAACTTTATTTGGAAAAATTGTTATGTTGTCATTGATGTTAAACCTTATTGGTGAGACATTTCCTAATAGTGTAGTGTCATATTAGTTGATTGATGAAGAGGATTTGAAAAGAGAGATAATTACATGAACTAGTGAAATTGTTGAGTAACAGGAGTAAATATGTTGAAATTACAATGGGAACTTGATCAACTAGTCTTTGAAAAGATAATGTGTTAATATTATCATATTTCCACAATCCATTTGAGATATGGATATTTTTTTCTGGATTTGATTATGTCTATTTTTTTAGCATCAACATTTTGTATCATGCTCTGTGATGAGGGAGTGGAATAATGTAAAAGTAAAAGTAAAATATGCATATTTTACTTTTAGATTCATGCATTCTCTCATCTTAATGATGGATCACAAAGTGTGATCCAAAATGTTGATGCCAAAAAAATAGACACAATCAAATCAAGAAACAAATATTCATAAGATAATGTGTTGTTTGATCATATATGAAGTGGAGAAGTTAGATTGGTTGAAGTGTAGAAGAGTAGTTGAGTAAAACAAAAGCTTGGTGAAGTACTAGTTTACAAGGTCAATGAACAAGTTGAAGTAGAATATTAAGGAACTTAAGAGATAGTTGAGAAAATAGTATTATCCAAGTGATAGTTATAGCTAAGCTATATGAAGGAGAAAATGTAGTAGCAACCAAGCATAGTAAAGACTGGGTGAGCTAGTGTAAGTCGAGCGAGACAAAAATAATATAGACCGAGAAAAAGAACATAGTGATGATTGAGTATCAACAAAATAATAATTTGTGAATGAATCGAGTTTTGAGGCTAACATATTAAATTTTTGGATTGGTCAAAATGTGTGAAAGATAAGGATTGATGAGCTAACATATTGAAAGCATGAATTGAGTTTGTTAAGTGATCTAAGGACCTTTCAAGGAAAAGTGTTAGAATATATAGTCCACCAATATAACTAAGAGTGGGGGGGTGAATCAGTTATCCAACTATTATCATAATTATGAACCTTATTAAATTTTAACCATATGAGTATGAGCAATATAAAAAGAAATCACAATAAGATACTCATGCATAAGAACACTAGATATATTAACTAGGGGAAACCCTTGATCAGAGGGAAAACCCTAGTGGGGTAGGTACCCTAGTGGAATAATATAAATATTCCTTTTTAGAGGGTGGACCATTTTAGGAGTCTATAACAACATTCAGTACATATCAGTCCATGTCAGGAGACTTTGAATCCTTGTTAGGAGTTGTGGAAGGCAGATGGACCCATTGTCCAAATAGTTTCAAGGGAAAGACCAATGAACCCACTGTCCAAATGATCTCTATATTATTCCTTGTAAAATAATAGATTTGTACTTTACTACTACTTTGTCTTTCTCTATCTTGTCAACTAGACCTCTACTCTTGATCTTGTTACCAAATCACAAACTTTACATCCAATAACCCATTGTATCACTTACTCACATTCACCAAACACCCTACTCCTTTTCATATTTCCTTGATTAATTTGCATTCAATACTTAATCACACACTTACAAATAAGGAAAACACCTTTCCTTTATATTGATTGTATCTTCAACATAATTCCTTCAATCGGCCTTGAGGCTTTCCCAATTAATTATAATAACATAATTACAATAGTAGTGTTGCCTCATAGTTTATAAAACTTCTCAAATGTGTAATACTAGGGCTTACACACTCTATGACATTAGCACCAGACTGGCTTTTATCTTTGACTAACTGTGCATCTCCATATTATATCTCTATTAGAAGATATAATACAATCACCAAAAACTTCTTCTCAGGTACTTCGTCTCTATACTTCTCACTATAAATCAAGCATATATTTTGTACATATTGGACTTACTTTATGTGCATTCAACCTCATCATCAGGACATAGTGTGGAACATGTCCTTAACCACACTTCACATGTACATCAAAATTGTGTCCATACAAGTATGATCTCTATCTACTATTCTTCTAATCTTCACAGAATTACTACTATGTTGACATCAATGAAAAACACAATCATGAATGCAATATGTCAATACTCTCCAATGCCTAGGATACTCCCCCAAAGGAATACCATCAACATTCATTCTAACAAAAAGTTTCTAGAAGTTTCAAAAAAGGAAAAGAAGGAAAAAATGATAGAAAGATTCAATGAATCCAATCGAACCTAAAATGATGTTTAAGAAGAAAAATATCAAAGCTACATATTTGAGGAGGCACAAGATATGTCTTAACAATTGGTCCATTGTTGATTGGAAAATTCGTGCAGAACTTGTGTAGAACAAAGTAATAGAGGAAGAGTGAGAAAGCTAGTGAAGTGTGATTGCTTGAAGGGTCGCCAAGAAGATTAGAGATGGAGAATATAATAAAGTCAACTTAGTGAACCAACAAATGAGTCAAATAGAGATCTAAACAAGAAAAGTGAGTTGTATCTTAATCGATCAAACCTAGTTGTTACTTTCTAACCATTATGGCAGTAAAATCTTTTAATCAAGGTTGATTGTAAATCCTTTAATCAAGATGAAATTATAATGGAATGATCTAAAGACCTCTAACCATACCACTCCTAATAAGGTGATTAAATCCTTTAATAGGGTCACACCTAATAGTTTGTTTTGTAACCTTTATCAGGGTTAACTCTTTACCGAGCTTACTTTAGAAGAGTGAAAAGTGGTAGTTTGTTACTTGGTGATTTTTTCCAAATTGGGTTTCCATGTTAAATCCTAGTGTCATATATGATTGAATTTTATTTCCATGATGCATGCATCGTATATGATTGAATTTTATTTCCATGATGCATGCTATTTACTTATATTTATTTCTATTAGTCAACATATACTAAATAGAGAGCTAAGTGATGAATGAAGATGTTAAGTTATTGATGAGTTGTTATATTTTCTAGGTGGGTTCATGAATTTGAATAAGCTATTTGAAGTTGCCAAAAATTGAATTGGTACATCTAGACCTGATGATAAATGATTCACCCTCCTTGCATCAGTTATCCTAATCATTCTAACATACAATATGTATCATTTAGAACATTGTGTTTATTTTAAGAGGTTGGATGATGACAACTACATTATTTTATGTTTATATGTTGATGATGTGGGTATAGTTGGGTCTAACATGGATCACATTAAGGAATTTAAATAATAATTAGCACGTTCATTTTTTATGATATATTTGGGGGAATAAAAATAAATCTTTGGTATGAAAATTTGTAGAGATTGGAAAAACATGAAATTGACTCTATATCAAGCTAATTATATTGAGAATGTGTTACAATGTTTCTATATGGAGAATGCCAAAGCTGTCAACAAACATTTCCTTGGTTATTTGAAATTGACTAAGGAAATGTGTCCAAAGATGAAGAACATGATAAAATGTCCAAGGTACCTTATGCTTTAAGTGCAGGAAGGTTAATGTATACTATGATATGGACTAAGCCAGATATTGGCACACATGCAGTTGGATTTGTTAGTAGGTATGTGAGTCATCCTGGGATTGAGCATTGTAAGGTGGTAAAATGGATTCTTGGATATTTAAGAGGAACATACAATAAATATTTACATTTTGGGGGCTCTACTACTAATTTACAAGGCTATGTTGACTCAGATTTGGTAGGGGATCTAGGCACTGTTAGCCCCAATTGATATTGTCATTGATAGTGGGAGATTATTAGGAAATGATGCTATGAATGTATGTAAAAGAGTCATATCAATTGCTATATTGTCATTTATGTCAAAGTCTTAGTTGGCTAGACATTATGCTAATTTAGAAAAGTATCATATAATTAGATTGATGAAGAGGATTTGAAGAAGGTATGGTAAATTTAGAGTTGATATAATTTTGGTTTGATTATTTTACAATCATCTATTGTTACAAAGTATTGAATAACAAGCATAACTAAGTCACAAGGTTAATGAAGGGAGGTTGTATTCACCAAGTGACTATAGTATTGCCTAAGTGATTAGTAAATGAAGAAGAACACAATGTTACCCAAGTGAGTTAGAATTAACTGAGTTGTATGTTTTCCAAGTAACTGTAATATTTACTGAGTGACAACTTGATGAACAAGTTTGGAAATTTGGAATTTGATGCTGACTTTTGATGGAAATATGGAAATATTGAGAAGATCTAAAGTGAGAGTGAAAATTTGTTACAAGATCTATGGATGAGAAAATTCAAGAAGGATTCAATGAAGGAAGGTGAAGAAGGATAAGGATGGAAACAAAGTTCTATGCAAGTTTATATTTTTTGTGTGTCTAAATTCATTTTAAGAAGTAATTATATTCTAAATCTAAGATAGATAATGTTAATTAAGCAAGAAAAAATGGAAGGATCTAGAGGCATTAACACAATTATTTGAGGAGAACAAGATAGTTTTTGATAGTTTTTGGTTATTTGTTCAAAGTTATTTCTAATCATATTATCAATATGAGATCAAAGTGTGAAGGAGAATAAGGTTAAAAGAGATTATTGAGTTAGGTGAATCGAGAAGAGCAAAGAGAAGATAAGAAGAAAATTTTGTAAAAGATAAAATCAACCAAGTGAGTAAAAGATAGAGAAAGAAAAAGAACAAAGATCTGAACAAGAAAAGATATATTCTATTCTAACATATGACTTTACACTATTATTGTTTAACCATTGTAAAAAAAAAATCTTGGAAGTACCAAGTAGACCTAACAATTCTATGAAATCATATATGGTAACATCGCCTAGTGGTGTTTCTAAGTCCTTTAAATTAGGCCACTCTTTTTAGGAAATAAAAATGAGTGATGAGGTCTAGATGATCTTTTGGTAAAATCCTCCAACCTTTAACAAGGTTTTTTCCTAACATAGATCACTTCAGGAGAGTAAAAAATTTGGGTTGTCGATCCCGTGTATTTTTTCCCTTTATAGGAAATAGGGTTTCCACATTAAAAATCTCGATGTTAATTATATTGTAATTTGATTTACATGTTTTACAGTTTATTGCAACTCGATAATAACTAAGATATCACTAGGTAACAATTGGAAATTTTAGTGATTGTCGATAATGCAAGGAATTGTTTGACAATAGTTTGTAAGGAAGTGGATGAATGTGTTAAGTATTGAGTTGGATGTGTATACCAAGTAATTGAAGTAATTATTGTTGATGTTTATGATAGTTTGATGGTGTTGAAATATTTGAAGGGCTTGTGAGATAACTAGAAAGAAATGATTCAACCCCCTCCCCCCCTCAGTTATCTAACAATTTGGTATCTAAATTGAGTTCTTACAGAAATAAGTTTAAAGGTACTTGAGAAATAGATTGAAATTTATAAGAAAAAGCCACAAAAGATGAATACAAAGAACTTTTCCTCATTTCAAGATTGAAGGAAGTTGTATCTTTCTAGGATATGAGATAATATCAGACATTGGTTAGAGAATGAATATGTCATGCTTTTTGGTCCCCTAAATGTGAAGAAAATAAGTAAAAAAGAGGAATCATAATATTATGATGATTGATATTGCATCTGCTCTAAATGATTCTGAATATGATGATGTCAAGAAATGTGCCAATGCTAGGAGGCAGTGAAAATGTAAGAAGAGCCAAAGTTGATAGTCTCATAGGTAAGTATGATGACATGAGAATGAAAGAAGGTTAAAATGATACACAATATGTGAGCCAAATCAAAGATGTTGTGAGTGAAATCGGAGCTATTAGAGGAGAATTTTAAGTAAAGTCTTGAGAACTCTTTTGCATGTTTATGTAATCAAATTTTTTGATATTCAAGAAGTAAGAGCTATGCCTAGAAGGTATCTGACACTTGATGGGATAGTTGGTAAGTTGATTGTATTTGAGTTGAGAAATTATGATAACATTATGGTCACAATTAGCAATTCAAAGAAAGAGAAGAAAACCACAAAATAAAGTGAGTCTAAAACTAAAGATGATCTAGATGAGATTGAAGCATTTCTTGCAAGAATTTTATCAAGAGGTAAAGGTAAATAAAAATGTGAACTACCCTTGATCTATTTCAAATGTAACAAGGTTGGTCACTTTGCTGCTAAATGTACTAACAAAAGAAAGTATGATAGAAATGAAAAGAAATGTTTCAAGTATAGGAATAATGGGGATTACAAAGATAAGGAAATAAGTCATTCTACATTGCTAAAGAAGAGCATATCGAGAAAATTTCTGATGATGACAAGGAAGTAGTTGAAATGGTCTATGCTACAATCAAGGAAGATCCAAATGGTAAAATGTATGAGAACAAAATTTCCCTTATTTCACATGTTACTAAGAATGACTCATGGATTATTGATAGTGGTCATTCACATCACATGACTAGTCTTCTAAGTAAGTTTGATAAATTTGAAGAAATTGATAATGGTAGAATTGTTAAGTTTGGTAGTGATGTTCCATGCTTGATAAAAGGTAAACAGTCACTAATGTTGAATGATAAGATTGGATGTGATGATGCATATTGGGTTCAAGGACTCAAATATAATCTTTTTAGGGTTTCTCAGTTGAATAACTTAGGTCACAACCTAGAATTTGAGAAACAGAAGGTCAAATCTTTGATGATGAAGGTAACCTATTTGGAATAGGAATGCAAGAAAAAGGTAATTTATTCTACCTTGATCCTATAGTTGAGACATGTTCATTTGTTAAAGTTGAGTATGTGTGGTTACAACATAAAAGGTTGTGTTACGTAAACTTTGAAAATATGGTAAAAATTAATAGAAAGAAAAGAGTAAGAGGGTTATCTAATCTACAAATACCTAAAAATGCTATATACAGAGAATGTCATCTTGGTAAGATGACAAATTCTAGTTTTTCTAGTAAGGCACACACTTGCAATGATATTTTGGAATTAGTGCATATTGATTTATGTAGTCCAATTGGAGTTGGCAATTATTATGGTGATACATATTTCATATTGTTTGTGGATGATTTTTCAAGGATGATGACTGTAATGTTCATGAAAGTGAAGTCACATAATTTTGATATGTTTAAGTGGCATAAAGCAATAGTTGAAAAGGAAACTGGTAAGTCATTAAAATGTTTAAGGTCTTATTGAGGTGGTGAATTTGTGTCTACTGAATTCACTAAAATTTGTGTTGAGAATAGTATCAAAAGATAGTTATATACACCAAGGACACCATAAGAGAATGGTATTACTGAAAGGAGAAATAGATCCATCATGGATTATGAAAGGACACTAATGATTGAGGAGGTCTCATAGATATTCCAAAGCGAAGAAATTAGTACTATTGTTTACACTCTTAACCAAGTTCAATTAAAGAAATGAATGAACAAGACACACTATGAGCTATGGTATGGTCATACACTGAATATAAGTTATTTCAAAATCTTTGGAAGTAGATGTTACATTTATAAGGATACTAGGAATGGTAAACTTGATGTTAAAGGAGATGAAGGTATATTCTTAGGATATTCATTTAAGAGAAACTATTACAAATGTTTGAACATGACTATTAACAAGATGATTGAAAGTGCAAATGTAAGATTTGGTGATTTTGTAGAGAGAAATGATCTAGAAAGAAAGAAAGAACTTGAAGATTACAATAATTTTGTCTTTGTTTATGAAGAGGCACTTGACACTCTACCCGAGTTACAAAATAGGCCTACCAAGCACTAGATGATGACACTTGAATCTTAGATAGCTACATCCAAGCACAAGACAATAAAATGTAAGCAAGAAACTAAACTTCTACCATGTGAGAAAACACTAAGAATAAGATAACTAAAGTTGTGTTAGCCAAATATGTGAGGAAGAACCATTCACCAAACCAAATAATTGGAGATAGAAGTGTTGGAGTAGAAATAAGAAGCAAGATAAGAGAAGGTACATGTTTAATAGCTTATTTATTTACCAAACCATTGCCTAAGGTTGCTTTTGAGTATCTAAGAGGTAAATTGGGGGTCCTACCCCTATCCATAATTCACTTTTTGAAGATGCATACTGCATCAACTCATGGATGAATTAAAATATCTTTATGGAGTTGGTATAGAAGTGTTCACACTTTAGGAATATTTCTAAAGTTATGAAGTTAATTGTGATAAAACTAATGTAATTTGTACATGCAAGCCATAGGATAACTGTAAGGTTTTATAATTTTCACATTAAAATTTATAATGACCTTTGGCATTGTTGCCAAATGGGGAGAATACATTTAAAAAGAGGAAGAAGTCAATAAAAAGGTTTTAAAAGCTAATCAAAATAGTAAAGGAAGGGAGATTACCCAAATCAGGAGTGCTACAAAATTGAAGCTGCATAGATGAAGATGACAAAAAACTAAACCTGAACTATGATATCATATCCAAAGGGGGATTAATGTTGAAGATATTGAGATTTTTGTCTATTATTGAATATACATACCAAGTTCTAGTTTGAAGAACTAAAACTAAAAAGTTGTATTGGTGTCAATGCAACAATTGTTTGTGAATTTACACATTACCAATAGATTGTCAACATATTTTCTACTTCTTCACATAAAACACATTTTGTAGGTCCTTAAAAGTCAAACCTTTTACTTATTTCCCTAATTACAATTCTATCTTTATTAGCTAACCAGACACATGACCTTGTGTTAGGTAAATGTTCCTTCTCTCAAATAACCTAGTTGGATAGTTTTATTCAACTTGTGTTCTTCCTAAGATTTGATATTCCAATTTTATTTAGTATTTTCCCTCACATACTCCACACCAAACCACTATATCCTTCTTTCCATTAATAGTAACTTTCCTTGAATTGAATATTTCTAGGAGTTGAGATTTTTTCCTAAGAAAGTTTAGACTCTCTATCTCTTTCATCTCTTGGACTCACCTAATACATCACTTTTAACTTCTAAATAATCTTCCACCTTGTCACCCTAATGCTCTACATCCCAAACCCTAAATTTATTAAAACCCCCTATCTCTCTATCAATGCACTAAAACCATTCTATAAGTCCTTCTAGAACTTGGTTTGTTGTCCATTACCCACTTTCCATGTCCAATGATCCAGTATAACCTTTCTACTAGACACTATAAAATTCTAAATTCTTGAAGGTGGATTTTTTATTATTAAAATTATTTCTATTGAAGTTTATGAATGAGAAATCTCATAGCTCCAAAGAAGCACCTATATCAAAACACCTATCACAAAAAGAGAGAAGAAAATGTTATGGAGGCTAGAATTCACAGATCCATAGAAGTGACATTCTTGATGAGAAAAAAGATAAATTGGTATTATTGAAAAATGAATGAAATATAAGAGGGATCAATCCTTAAAAAGAAGATCAAAACTCTAAAAGGTAAAACCTAAGTTGCATGATAATAATTAATAAATGAATTAATTATTATATGCCTAATGTTTAGCTTACGTAAAATAGATTTAATTAGAAAATATCTAATTATTCTAACACCCCCACCTTAAGATAAACTTAAGGAGTAGCTTAAAACCTAGAAAATACTATTGAAAGCATACATGGGTTCCAACAACAAGCCTACTGAGGTACCCAATCACAATCAAATCTTTGCAAAGAGGAGAATAGAGAAAATCGCATGGGAAAAAATCTACTACAAAAAGAGATGGAAATAATGTCTCAGGAGATAGGAACAAAAAGATGATTATATAGAACACAACTGAAGCATATAGAAGTTGCAAAGCTCTATCAAAAATTAATAGTTGATCTAAAGAACCTTCACTAGAATAGATCCTGACTAGGTAAAGAAGACTATAATATACACTAGTGATCTTAGAAGATACTACTTGAATCAAGAGGAACACAAAGGGAAAAAAATTAACTCAAAGATACAAATGTCATGAAACACCAAATCTTGAAGAGTTGATTAATAGAACATGGAAAACTACAACTAAAGTAGGAGTGTAGAGAAGAGTGTCTTTATGGTAAATGATCCATCTCACTTAAATGCATAGGTGCCTAGCCACTGCATCCTCCTAATTCATAGGAACACATATTGAATACATAGCTCACTCCATCAAACAAAGGAAGCATAAGAACCAACAAAAAAACCCCCACCCCCACCCACCCCCACCCCCCCAATGTAGATAAGGGTGAGATGATAGGCAAGTGGAAAAGTGGACCAAAAAAACTTCATGTCAAGGAACCATGATCGAGATGTATGTCAATTAACAGTTTATCTTCCTTGAATTTGGTTTATACCTTGACTCTTAAAGTGCCCAATGTAGTGGAAGAATAAGCTAAAACCAGCATAATTGGTCAATGTTGGTGTTCTATCAAGGACTCCTAAATTGAAAGGTTCAACTCCCTTATGTGCAAAGATTTGTAATGAATAATATTTTTAGTGGATCAACAAGTTTACAAGTATGCTCTTAACTAGAGAGAAGAAAGAGGATCTAACTAGATTGCCCAATGACAACTCACAACTCCATGACCATGAATGTATATGAGTTGCTTTGAAGTATCTTCTAACTCCTAACATGCAATCTAATCTATCTACTAAATGCAGGATGCAACTATGCAAGCTTAACTATTGATGCACACTATATAAGAAGAGAAAATGTGATCAACTAAGCAACCCATAGATTGCCCAAATTTTTGAGATTCCACAACAATGGATTTCTTCTAACTCATTATCTTACATCAACCGTATCCCCAACCTCTCACACAACAATGAAAATGCACATGAAACTAATTTGTATAGAATAAAGGAAATGAAATAATACTTTGAATGATAGTAAGACTAAAACTACTATAAGGAAAGCAATAACATAAATTTCATTTTCAATCCCATAGCTTTCATTAACAACAAGATTCACTCCAAAGTACTACACAAAACTAAAATGCATTAATATGAGCAACAAAATTTAAATGTAGATGTAGAGTCTCACACAATAGTCAAAGCTACAAGGGTTTGTCCACACCAAAATTTTGTCAGTCTTATTCAATTCTTTGAAAGTTACATTTATAGGCCCTTAGATTCTAACCACTTACATTTCATGATTACAATAAAAAGCATCTCTTAGCATCTTCTAAAAATTGGATTGACTAGTTAGTCATATGTTACAAAACTTATGCCTAGGAGGAGAATGCTAGATTTGGCTACAAAATTAGAGAGAGAGGGGGGGGGGGGGGGGGGGGGGGGGGGGGAAGGGGGAAGGAAAGGAGAAAAATTGTCACATCTTGTAGTAGGTTCATCCTAGGAGGAATGTAACACCTCTAACAAAGCACCAATTCTTCTTTGAGTTACAGCTTTAGCTCTATGTGCATTCATAGCATCAGTTATTTCTTCAACTCCTTAGCACTTGGGATAAGGATGTTGTCAGCTTTGAGAACCCAATGATCATGCATTTTTGTCAATTCTTCAACTCTAAAGACCTTTGATTGGATTTTATGTGTTGCAAACTTTAGAATGCAATCAAATATTGTGAGTTCTACAATCCTCGCCACTTGTAAGTCTGTTGGATTAGTAGTTTCTTCAACATATTCTAGGAACTTAGTCTTCATTCACTCAATGTCTACCAGCTGGTTATTATTAGTGACAAATGATTCAGTATGTAGAACCTTCAGATATTCAAATATTTTGTCCATATCTTTCTTTACTAAATCATAAACACCCTTTAGTTCTTCTTCTAACTTCACTAAGTTTTCAACTTTAAACTCTACTGATTTCTTCCAATGAAGCAATGGTTCTTGGCCTGACTTAAGGATCCCATAAATTACAACATCATTAGTCTTCATATCGATGACCTCTTGTAACAGGGTCAATTTCTCTATTAAGCATGTTGATTCCTGCTTCATTGAGGTCTAGTGACTTAGCACTACCTCTCTCAATTTATTTATGTCTAACAACATATTTCCAAGATTAACTATGAGAGGGGGACCTTGGGTCTTCAATTATTTGATCCAAACACAGCCAAGTTGACTAAATTGTCTCTCTTGTTATAGCTTAATCAATAGATTCTTGTTCTCCTTTGCACTTGGGTCAAAAGTACTAATAGATGTATCACCAAGTATTGCTCTAATGTAATACATTAATTCTATGTTTGAGGCTTTCACTACCTCTTTATCTATCCTTAACTCCTTTAACTTGTCTTCAATCTTCACATTTTTTGATTTCTAGATGTGGGCCATATAATCATGTACTAGAATACCCATGGCAACAGTTCTAATTTGGAAATCATTTGGAGTTAACTCATGAAACCTACCCTCCTTCTGAGGTTTTTCAATCTCCACAAGCATGTGTCCAGTAGTTGCATTAGTTGCCAATGTTTTTAGGGTCTTTTGCTTCTTTTCCTTCTATGACACTAGCTAGGGTTGTGTTGCTTGCACAATTATATCTTTGGATGGAGCATTTTTCTCACATCTCCTCTTCTTTCTATCAATGGTCTCTTTAATCAAAGATTTAGTTGAAAGAACATTGACTATAGATTGTAAGGTTGATGGATCAAAGAGCTTCCTTACAACTTGGGGTGTCACCTTACTCTTGCTAGCAAATGGAAGGGAAGTTTTCTTAGTAATAGATAAGGCTAGTATTTTAGCCTGTTCAGATGCTCCTTTCTCTTGACCATCCAGAGGATTTTTGTCACCATCAATATTGATGATTGGCATCGAGGAGGAAACCTTGACTATTGATTTCTCATTCTTCTCCTCTTTATCTTTTTTTTAATCTTCATCTGCAACTTTTCTGGTATTTGATAGAGATCCTTCTTCATAGGTTAGGGGACTTGAGTGTTCTTCTCAAGAAGTTGGTATCCTCCTCCACCAATAGATTGTGTTGGTTTAGTTGATGTTGATGTTGTTGAACTTGAGGCTCCAGTTCTCCTTTTCCTTTCTCTAGTCCATTCTACCCATTTATTTGTCCTCCTAATGATACAGTCCATCAATACTTCCATTATATCAATCATAGGACCATCAAGCAGAATTGACACTATCAGAGTGTCCTTGATCTTATTATAGGTAGTAGGCCTCATGTAGGAACTATCATCTGTGATATCACTAACATCAACATTATCATTATATAGTTTAATCTCATCAATTGTCAACCTAGACCAATACCTCTCTCTGGTTTGGTATTCATTATGACATCTAGCCCAATAGTCTTCAATATCCAAGACATGCCTATAAGGATAACCAAGCTTTCTTTCATAGAGCTAATAGAATCATATTAGGCCCTTATAGTTTCATAATCTATCAATTTAATTATATTCTCAAAGGCCTTGACTAAATTATGGGCATTAGACCTAGAGGCACAAGAATTGGGTCCTGCCACAGCTGGAAAAGAAAGGTCGACTATCTTCTTCACATTAGAGAATAAGGTATAAACCTTTAAATGTCTACATAATTCAACAAGAATGACCTTATCTTTTTGATACTTGGGGAGTCTCTTCAAGAATCTATCAAATGCACCAATCTTAATGAAGGAGAAAGATGGAAATTGAATAAAATAGCATCCAAATTAGCTTACTATAGATATAGCTTTAGGAGAAAACCTCCTCTCATGGCACCCTTGCAATTTTCAACATAGCCTCATTCCTCAAAGCTCTTCTCCAATTGCAGATATGGATACAATTCATACACCTTGGTATTCTCATCAAAATTTTCAATACAAGGAAAACTAGGCCATAGATGATGCATGGCTAAGGCATATATCAGATAAGAAGACAAAGAATTCTTTGAATGTCCTTGCACAATTTAGCCATAAGGTAAGATCATTAGAGATTATCTGAGACCAGTCAATTTGTAATTCATCAGCACAAATGACTTGAACCATGTAGAAGTGGTGTTCTATGAAATCCAAAACCTCTTCTTTTCCTTTTAATCTCAGCAAGAAATCCAAGATATCCACAATTTCCCTCTTTAGAACAGTTCTAAAGAGAGTCCTTGGCATTTTACTCTTCTTACTTTGAGGATTATACAACCATGTACTTTGTATATTTCCTCTCCTCTGAGTTTTCTTCTTATTAAAAATTGATGAAGAGGAGCCAAAATCAATATCGCAATACTATTCCTTCACTAAAATTTTGAAGTCACTCTAACAATTCTATGTTCACTGAAAGCATAATAGATTGATCAAGCAACGAAATCTACTTCATCTCTGGTTTATACCTCTTGATGCATTCCTTCACCAATTCTGGCACTTGTACATCCATGGGAAACCTGACAGCTTCAACTAAGGCACTCTCCTTTAGCTTTTGTGTGATTAGACAGATGGGTTAAGCATTCAATCTTCTATGTAAATCACCAAGATCAAAGAACTTGAGAGACGGATCAGTGTAATTCTTTAGTTCACTTTCCAATCCAACTAGATGATAATATCTAGTTGATCTAACTACCATTTTCTTATATTTTACATAGAAAGTACAAATAATTGACAAATTTTTAGAAAATAGCCGTAATGAAATGATAAAATTCTTTCAGCTAAAATACTATCATATAGACTCAGGATTCAAATGTTGGCACTACACAAATGAAATAACTCATATCTAATGGCATAATGGTTAGATTTGAATTTAATTAGGTAGATCAACAGCCTTGAAAGTAAACATTAAGCCTACCCACATGATGGATTACAAATCTAAACAAATAAACTTACTTTAATCTCCTAGAATAGCAAAATTATTTCCTTTTCGAACCCCTTTATACTTAAGCTTTCTGGAAGATACTTCTTTTACTATAGGATCTAGAACATTAACATGTAGTAAACTCGTTAAGCATGGGAAAGGAGGCATTACCTTATATCTCTACAAATCCTATCTTTACTATGGATAGATCCTTATATTTAGGAGCACATCATGCGGGCTTCTCCTTTAGTACCTAGGAGACTTCATTTGTTTCTTTTCCACATAAGGATTTTCCTTCAATTTAGCACGATGACTTGGAGAAGCTGAGATACAGCCTTTTTGCTTTACATATTTAAAAGTGAAACATTTCCTTTGTATTAGGTTCAAACTTGTCCAACTACTCCATCATGTGGCATTATGTTAGCATCTTCATAGAATATCCTAGCATATGAGATAATGCAACTTCAAAAATATTCATCTTCATAACATTTGGAAGACAATCTTTGTAGACACTCCTTTAGATGGAAAAGCACCATGGGAACCTATACTTTCTAGAAGACTCAACACCCTAAAGGATTTAATCCATCACTTTGGTTACTTTTCCCTTTGAGCTTTAAGGTGAATTGTTGAGCATATATTACCTCTTCATAACATCAAATCAATCACAAACCTTAAATTCTTCTTTCTAATTCTTTAGAAAGATATTTCAAGACTTTCACTTCCAAAGGAGGAGAAGTAAAATAAATGGAGCTTTGCCTTGATGTATAGAATAGAGATTTTTAGTTTGAAACCTCACTCTGAGAGTTCCATAGCTTTAAATCCATGCTCTTTAGATCATCTCACCATGATCCAACTAAAAAATACACCTGCAAATGCCTTTATTAGTCTGATCTTTGGAATCCAGTCTAATGAATCTCACCAGTGATGAAAAGACAATAGAAAGGGCTAGAATTTGAGAGGAACACTTCCTTAGAGATTTCCTTAGAGATAAGAACTTACCACATAACCAAATATGACTTTCTTCTCATCAAGAAGATACTCAAATAGAAACCTACCCAATCCTAGATCACCTAGGACCAATGACGCACAAGAATTGTAAGAATCCCATGTAGAGATATGGGGAGGAAAGGGAGTGGGGAAATCCTAGAAAAGGGGAAAAGGGAAAGAGCTTAGGATGTTTAATGAGAAGGAACTCATCTAGGGGTTGGCTAGACAAGGACTCAAATATACTTTGCACTAAACATTCCTCAAGCTAGGAGCTTAGAAGGTATAGACTAGAAGTTTAGAAACAATGCACAAAAGAATACATATGTGTGTACTGAGGTGATAAATCTTAAACATGTCATGAGGCTAATGTCATGGAAGGAATACTCACTAGACAAAGGAAGATGGAAAATAAGGAAAAACAATAACCCCCCTGTGACACTTTAATCATAGTATTGTATGTTAAATAAGGCACAAGATATGTTGAAACAAAAGAATATAGTAATTTGTATGTGTGTCCTCAGATAATGTTGCTCAAATTAGAAGGAAAGACAAGGGAAAACAACTGAAGAATAATAATAGATGAACTATGCTTTTTATCTCAGTGTGTTTGATAAAATGCATACAAATGATGTCTAAAAAGACAAAAAGAGATATAAGGTTGATACAATAGATAGTACAACTCATAAAAAAAAATCTAAAGCAATGAAATTAATCCTTGAACCTAACCAAACCAAGAAATCTACCAAAATACAAAAATGCAAAAAATTGAATAAAATTTGTTTAGAGCAGAATTTTGAACAACAACTAGCATCACTAGGAAGAGTACATAAAGACCTTTCCAATGGTATAAAGACCTCCCAAATCAAAGATCAAATTCTCAAGATATGTCTCCTAGAGTGCAAAAAAAAACTCCTAACTTTGATAGAAAAAAAAAAGCCATATATATACTACTATGACAATCAAGAATATGTCTAGAGTAGAATTTAGAAAAACAACTAGCAACACTAGGAAGAGTACATAAAGACCTTTCCAATGATATTAAGAACTCCCAGATCAAAGATTAGATGCTCAAGATATGTGTCTCCTTGAGTGCAAAAAAGAACTCCTAAATTTGACAAAAAAAAAAGCCATAAAAAAGTATCAAAACAAAAAAATGTCTATACTACTATGACAATATTAGAACTAGCTTTCTGGCAATATTTTGTTAGCAAAAAATGGAGTTTGTATGCTTGGAAAATGCAAAAAAATGCTAAGGTAGGTCCAAACAGAGCTAGGAGGGCAAACATGCAAATGATGCAATGCTAACATCAGCAAATGGTGGGCATAAATTTCATGGTCAAATGACCATAAAGGCAAAAAAAAATGCTAGATAAAGACTTTGTAGCTAGAAAAATATTCATGCAGTTAGAAAAGGAGTCCTCCTCTAGAAAAAGAAATCACACCAAACAAGATCACCAAAACATTCTACAGATGCCCACTTTGCTAGAAAAAAGATCAAAAAATAAGGTTGGAGCCAGTAATAATAACCGGTGGCCATAGAAAAGTGTCTAAATAGCCAAAAAAAAAACTCTATCATAAACCACCACTGCTTGTGCAAAGTTTTAAAAAGGGCACTACAAGAGGGCTCGTGATGGAAGAGGGGCAAGAGGCCAAAGGGGACCTCAAAAAAGAGTGTAGAGAGCAAGGATACCATGTTGAAGTTGATGAAAGGTCAATCCCACAACTCCTAAGAATCACTTACATGCAAACGCCTATCACAAAAAGAGAGAAGCAAAAGCTATGGAGGTTAGAATTCATAGATCCATAGAGGAGACATGCTTGATGGGGGAAAATATAAATTGTTATCAATAAAAAAGAAAATGAATTACAAGATGGGTCTATCCTTATAAAGGAGGTCAAAACCCTAAAAGGTAAAACCTAGGTTGCATGATAATAATTAATAAAAAAATTAATTATTATATGACTAATGTTTATCTTAAGTAAAATAGAGTAAATTAGGAAAAATCTAATTACTCTAACACTTTCAGTCTCCCATGATTCTAGATACTTTTCTTTCAAAATTCTAACTCATATAGTTGATTCAACTACTTATAAATATTCCAAACAAGTTTAGCTCCTAGAGCTTTTCTTAGAATCTTTCAATCCCTCAACCTAGCCCCCACTTTGTTTACTTGTACAAATTTTTATTTTATCCTATTTCTTATCTCCATTCCAAAAAATGCATTTTATCTTTCAATTTAATCATTTGTTTTGGAAATTCTCACACATTATAAAGTGGACTGAAATAACTAAACTAACCATAATTTTGAGCATCAAAATCCTTCAAATATAAAATGACCACCTAATTTTTCATCCATCCATCTTACCATGAAGCTGCCAATTAATTGAATCTTGAGGTATTTACTAGAAAAAGAGCCTGATCTAATCCCCAAAATAGTATCAATCTCCTATTGTTTCATAGTTGGAGTTTTAAAGTTGAAAATGGTAGATTTACCCTAATTTATCCTTTTCCCAGATGCATTGCTATTTATTTCTAATTTTTTTCTCATAATTATGCGATCCCTCAATGAAGATACCCCCAAAAATATCATGTCATAAAAAAGATATAGATTTGATACTACATCAATCTCTACCACAACTTTAATGTCTTTCCAACTTCCCTCTTGTATCCTCCTGGTTATTAATGTACCCAAGGATTATGCAATTATAATTAATAGAAATGTGGAAATTGGATTGCCTTTATTGATTCCTTTGAAACTTCAAACAAACCTTGAGGTGTCCCATTTATAATTACCAATTGTTTTGGGCAAGTTTATACATTCATTCACCGAATTACCTTAACTCTCATCAAAACACATTTTTCTGAGGAAATACAATAGGAAGTCTCTATTAACTTCATTGTAAGACCTTTTAATATCAAGTTTGAGTAGCATTATTTCTATATGTGCCTTCCTAATAGAGTGAATTTTATATGCTACAATTATAGCCTCATAAATTGAAAGGTTTAGAGAAAATCAACTCTATTTTGAAAAGATGATACAGTCTAAGATAGTCTTTAGCCTATTTTCTACCATTTTTGAGATTAATTTGTACATCATGATACACACAATGATGGGACAATAATCCTCAAATTTTTGCAGATCCTTCTTACTTAGGATGAGAGAAACGGATGCATTATTTAAACCTTTTAAAATAAAACCACATTGTCAAGTTTCCTCCACCATCTCTCATATCTCTTTTCTAAAGATGTCTCATAGTTTTATTTGAAAATATATATGAAGTTGTTAGGACTAGGGGATTTTTCCCATCCCAAGATTTTTTTTTAAAAGTATCTTTCTGACTTCCTCTACTAACATAGTTTCTAGTGGCTTAATGTTCTAAGCCTCACCTACAAACACCTAAATATTATCTATCACTTGCTCCATGTCTCAATTATAAACTATATTTCACCTAAAACATTGCATGAAAAATGTTTCCACTTACTTATGTATAAATTCCATGTCAAGTAGTAGAATAACATCACTATCTTTAATGCACTGAATACCATTAAACATCTTCCTTTCCTTTACTAAATTATAGAAAAATTGGTGTTCTATCTCCTTCATTTATCCATATTTTCCTCAAATTTTATCTCCAATGTTTCTTTCCTTTTCAAAGTCTCTAAGTACTCTACATTAGAGCTTTAGTTTCAAAATGTTTATCTATTGTAATATTCAAATGGGAAGAGTACTTCTGACGGGGGGGTGAATCAGAAGTTCCAATTGTTCATTCTTTCAAATTCATAATAACATATAACTGAAATTAACATGCATGCAAGTAAATAAATGTAAAATGAGAGCATGCATCAACACATAACACAAGAGATTTTGGTTACCCATAAACCCTCTAGGAATAAGAAGGTAAAACTGGGGTGGGGATGATACCCACAAAATTATTGCAGCAATGAATTCAAACATTTCTGATGGTTTGCCCTGTTAAAGGCCTACCCTATTAAAGGCTTTACACTGTATCAATAGTGACCTGTTGAAAGGATTTACAAACACTTTACATTAAGTGTCACCTTGTTAAAGGATTTACATAAAGGTTGTTAAACCTACCTAATACATAGGATTTTTCTTGTCCTTCTCCAAAGGCTTTCCTATCTTAGCTGCTAAGCTAACCTATCACCATAGGATTTCAATTTCTAATATAATTGTAAGAGAGTATTAGAACTTTTGACTTGATTGAATGCAATCTTGAATTGCTGGGTTCAGGCACTTGATATGCTCTTTCTATTCTGATCTTTGCTTGATCTGATCTATGCATATGTCTCTTGTTCTGCTATGGTCAACTGAATATAACTCCCTTTCACTATTTCACTATAATCTCCCTTTATGCAACTTTTCTCTATTTTTTAATGGTATATTCATCTTCCTTATAAAGAATGCGAAGACTTAGGGTTAGGTATGGATCTATGATCCATATTGAATCTCAAATTCCCACTCATATTTTGCATTTTTCTCATTGGTTGCATGCCTTCACAATTTTTCTGATTGGTTGCATGCAGATTTCATAGGGAATACAAATGATTCATCCTTATCTTCTTTCTTCTTTGAGATTTCTCTAAGTTGGCTCCAAAAATGATTTACATCTTAGTTTGTGCATGCACAAACTCTTATGTTGATCCTGTGATGCTCGGCACATGAGGTATTACTGATGCTTGACACATACTATTTTTGGATTGCTCGACATCTACTACATTTCCTGGTTTACTCGGCACCTATTGTATTCTGTATCACTCAACATATGTTGTTCTCAGTTGGCTCAAAATCTGAATGATTTTGTTACTTGGCACATGAGCAATTCTTGTCTTGCTCGGCATGTGTTATATTGTAATCTGCTCGGCACTAACTGTGACTCGACATCTATTGTGTACTCGGCATGTATGGTGAAAATGGTTAAGTGTGTTGACACTCATTTTTCAATACTATTTATTTGACCAACAATCTACCTCTTTGACACGAGTGTCAAAAACACTTAACTTTTAGCTCCCCCTGAGTTGATTATGTCTTTGAATTTTGAAATTCTGTACCAATATGCCTAATATTTTTGTCCTTTGATCTGTTTCTGCATTCTGACCTTGTATGTTGTTTACATTTCTTCTTCACTCCTTTATTCCTTGTCTCCCTTTTTTGGCTATATACAATCATTCCATTTTATATCCAAAATGAAAGAATGATCAGAATTGGTCAAAATTTTGATAAATTTGGTAATTACATATCTTTTCCTCCTTTTGTTATTACTCCCCCTATAATATATGTCTCCTCCTTTCTTCATTCTCCCCCTTTTTTGACACTAATGTCTAAGGGTCCTATGGAGTAATACCATATTTAGCCAAAAAAATTGCTATTTACCTCCATTATTGTTTTCAGAGCTACATCCCAATTCTCCAAAATAATGTTCAATGACTTGTACTAGATGGTAGTCTCTACAGCAAGGTGTACAAGTCCACCAAGAGTAGAAAGATTGGGATCTTTCTTTAATATTTTCTCAGCATAAATTTGTTCCTTGTGGAGGACTTCTAAATGAGGGGTTATAGAGGACTGGACCTGCATCAATTTAGCCTTTATATTTGCCTCCTCTACTGTTAGCATAGCTAACTTCCCTTTGTATGTGAAGCATCTGTGCAAAATGCTTCTCACTTTGAGAAAGATCTCTAGGTAATTGCATACTAGAGATTTTCAAGTTCCTTTCCAAGCTTATTATTCGTTGATTAGTTTCTTGTGTGAAATTTGAAAAATCACAGAACTTCCTATATAATGAAAAAATATTTTCAAGAACAATTTTGGCCTTATCAATTATCTTGGCCAACTTTACCTGTTCAAGTGCAATGCCACTTGATATCTTCTCATTAAACTTGCCTTGAAACTTTCTTTCTAACCATTCCATTAGTTTAACATTCTTGTCCTGGTCCTCATTTGTCACCTGATCAACTATGTCTGATAGTTGCTCAATTATTGGTTTTCTTTCATCTGATGACTGGAAGCTAAAGGCATCCATGAAGATGTCCTTGATATCATGAAGTGCTTTCTTTTGTTTAAACTCTTTTCTCAAAATTTCCTGCCTCATCCTTCTATCCAATGCATTTTGCATTTCAATCATTTGTGCCATTGTGATAGTTTTGGAATCATAGGAGGGTATGTCAATTTCTTCATCTAGTTCAAGGTCTCCATAGTAAAGTACCTTAGCCACTCTTACTGAACTCAAGCCTGGCATGGAAAATTGTAGTGGAATAGCTTTAGTGCTCAGCTCTTGAACAGTCTTAGTACTCAACATATGAGCATTATCCTTATTTACACTTGGTGGAGGTGGTGGTGGCAACATTAAAACTTTAGCTTTAGTGTATGTAAAAGGTTGTACCTTTGGCTTCACCTTTTATCTTTGTGGTGCTATTACTGCTCTTTGTATTTCATCTACACTCACCAATACAGGATTTGTGAATAATTGTGCCTGAAGAGTAGATTAGTGAAGGATCTTTGAGAGATCCTCTGTAGTGAGTGGGTTGATGTTTTGAACTATTTTGTCAGTAACATCTTTTATGATGACTATCTCTGCAGGTGTAGTAGTTGAGTGAGGAGGACTGGGAGGTGGCAGTTGTGTGTCTTGCACACTTTGTTTGCGTTGCTCAACTATCCCCTTTTCTTCATCTTTACTTATTTCCTCCATTTCTTCTTCATCCTTTTCTTCTTCCTCCACTTTCTTCTCTTCTACTTTCTTTCTTCTTGCCTCTTTTCTTTCCTTGGTTTTGGCACTTGCTTCTGCTTTGTATTCTTCTTCAAATACATCATCAATTTTCTTGTAGATAACTTTCCACACTTTTGTGGTTTTATTCACAACCTCTTCAATTTTATTTTGTAGAATATTAAATGCCCTGTATTTGGGAGTAAATCTACTATTGTGACTTTAACTGCATTTGTTATTTGAGTTTTAGTCAAATCAAGCAACATCCTTGCTAAGGTAGACTCCCTTATTTCTTTCTCAGTTTGTAGACAAAAGTGTCATTTTTCTTCTACAATCTTTTATAATTCCTTTGGCAATGAACTATGTAGTTCAAGAGGTGTATGTTTATATTCTACCATCATATTATAGATAGATGTCTCTATTTTGTTTTGCTCATATTTTTTGAGCTTATTAAAATTTACATTCTTCAAATCATTTAAGTCTCCATTCTTAATCTTAGCACATAATTTATCAATGGAATACTTTTTTGGATGACTTACCACTTTAAATTGGCCTATATCTTCAGATTTTGTCCTTTCATCTTCTGTGTCTGGTTGAGCCACATATCTTCTTCTTTTCTTGGGCTCTTCTACTGGCTGTGTAGTAGCTTTCTTCTTTTGTTTTGCTGCCTCTTTGGCCTTTTGAGTTGATTTCCTTGTTGTGACCCTTGTTGCTATTGGCTTGGTTGGAGGTAGCTTGGTTGGGGCTGATTTTGTTTCTTTCTCTGGCTTTGACTGAGTTGCAGGTTGTGTTTTTGCCTTTCTCTTCTTCTACTTCACAGATGTAGGTGCTTCCTCAGCACCTTCCTCTTTGTCCTTTTCTTGCCCTTGTTCTTCTTCTTCTTCACTCTCTCCTTCCACTTCTTCTACTTCTTCTACTTCACCTTCAATATTTTCTCCAAATGTCTTCTTTATTTTCCTTACCGTTTTATCCTTCTTCTTAACAACTAAAGCAATTTTTAGTTCTCTCTCAATTTTGGACTTAACAAGATCATAAGTTCCAAAGTGAGGAGTTGCTTTATCAATTTCTTCTACTAACAATGTTGTGATTGCTACTGAGGCTTCATCAATATCTAGTTCATATCTTAATGGCCTTAGCCATCTTACCCTTAGTATTGTAGATTGAATATATGTGAAGTCAATATCAACCAAGAAGCATATGTCATTTATATGTCAACTAGTGAGACTGGTATCCTCATCCTTTGCTTCATAGACTTCTTAAAATCTTCAAAATAGCTAGTCATATGGCTTCAAAATTGTCTCTCATTTGATCAATAAACTCATTAATTTGACTAGTTGCTGTCTTAGTAGTATTCCATTTTACCTTCCCAAATGAAGGGAATTCTTCCACCACATAAAAGAATATGCACATGAGAACTGAGCGAAATTTACACTGTGCATCTTTTGATCTCCTTATGGCTCCTAAGTTCTCATTGATTTGCTGCAACATGAGTTCGGCCAGATCATAGGTGTGATCTTTCTTTACTAACTTGTATGCCACATCAACAGCTATGCAGGGAACGTTGTTTAGTCAGCTAGATTGATAAAATTTATGTGAGATTATCCTCACAACAAAGTCAAGTAGGGGGTCATTCATAGTATCAATAGTCACTCCCCTATTGTTCCATTTTGCACCTGTGTTCTTCTCAATTACCTCCTTTCCATCACTTCTCAATGTTTTTGGTCGATCTAGGGCTGGAAGACCAGTAACCCTATGCACAATCCTCTTAGTAATCTTCACCGATCCTAACTCTAGCCACAAACATCCATCATGAATTTGGCTCAGAAAAATGCGAATCCATTCTATTTTAAACACTATGGGAAAAACTAGGGTTTTAATTAAACCCTTCTTCTCAATGATTGAAAACTCATTATTTTCACATAACTTATCATAGGAATTAAAGATTTCTAGGTCACCTATAGCACCGATTTTACAAGTGTAGCATTTCCTTATGTCTTGAACCATAATGACTTTGGGTGGAATGACAGATAGTGCGCTAGCAGGGTCATTTTTATAGGCTACTTTGAGAATTGGTTTGAATTTAGGTTGTTTAACTTCATTGCTAACTAGTTGAATCTCATGATCTCCCTTAGCCTTAGGGTTTCTTGAGCTAGAAGCCATATTACCAAACTAGCGTTTTAAAAAGTATTAAAAATTAGAACTTTGCGTAGCTCGGCACTTAATAAATACCTTTAGATCGATAAGTTCATGTTGAATCTCTATTGTATTTGATGTGAGTGACTATAAGATGGATGCTTGATCACCTCTTAGCTATTCTAATTTTTTCTCTTCATTTGAATGTCGTGAAAATGAATGATTTTTACTTTTATTAGGCTTGAAACCTAGCATTTATTGCTTTCATGCTTTATAGCTATACACTTAGCTTCCAAAGGATTTTCCAACTCAGCATCAATTGTTTTCACTCACTCGACAGTTACTGTTATCACTTTGCTTGGCATCCACTAGTCTATTTTAACTCGGCTTGTACTGGAGTTTTACTCGGCAACAAAAGATAGCTCGGCATCATCTTCCAACTTTTATCCTGGCATCTTAACTTATGCATATTTCTTCTTTGCAGTGTTCCTATGTTCTTTTTGGGCTAATGTAGATACATCTTTATATGTATCAGCCCTATGTGCCTTTCTAGTGCTTAATTTGATGAGGTGTGATCAGTTGATCTCTCGGGTGAAGTGATCTCTTCATTTGATGTGTTGTATTCACCTTTCTTCTGCCATGTCTTCTTCATATTTTCCCTAATGTGTTCCTTATTAACTTTTTCTTTGCCCTTATTAACTTTTGTCTTGGATGCTTTGACTTTTGTTGGATAGTATTTGCTGATATGACCAGTCCTCAAGCAACTAAAATAAGAAGTTTGATTTAAACATCTACTGTAATTTCCCTTAAAATGCATTCTTATGCAATTTTTAGGAATGTGTCCATACTCTTGACAATAGTGACAGCTGTACCTAGTGTTGTAATCCCAATTGTAGTGATGTGCATGATTTTTTCTTCTTGTAGGCTAATTAGGTGTCCACATAGGCTTTGATCTGCACTCAAAGGCTTTATGTCCATATTTTTTGCAATTGTAGCAATGACCTTCAAATCTTAGTGTCTTAGTTCTACATTCATGTGCTTGATGTCCTTGCTTTTGGCACTTGAGACAAAAATTTGCATTTTTAGGCTTAACATGATGATGAGTATTCTTGTTTCTACACATATTAGAGGTATGTCCCTTTTTACCACAGCAATGACAAGTGGGTTTAGTGTTCTTACCTTTGTTTATTCTTTCTTCTATAGTCTTAGATGATTCTCCTTATTTAGTGATGATGTAGCCAAGTCTTGAAGTATCATTACTAGCCATTGGTGACTTCAGCAATTGCTCAAAATACTTGATGGCCTCATTAGGTTTGTTGTAACTTTCTATTATTTCCTTTTCTCTCTTTAATTCATTCTGCAATTGTTCATTCTACATCTTCAAGGTCGAGATCTCAATGTCCTTCATGTTCAGCTCATGATGAGCATTCATCATCTGGCTCAAGGTGTCTAACTGCATGTTTGAAATCTTTACAAATTCAATTGTCTTTTCTTCCAATTTATTGATGAGATTTCTCTTATCATTTTCTACCATGACCTTTTCTTCAATAGCTCTTTTCTTTTGTTCAGTTACTTCACAAAGCATTGTGGCTTGTGATTCTTGTCTAAGTTTGAGTAATCTAATTTCTTCACCTTGTGCTCTATTTTTCTCCATTAATTCTACTATTGCTACATCAAATTCCTTGGAATCTCCATTAGAAAATACATGTGTGGTATCAATCTCGTTGTAGTGTATGTCATTTTCAGCTATGGCTATCTCCTTCCTTCTTTTCAGAGATTTTCTCAGTTTTTGCCTGGCGTCCTCTACTTTATGTAGAGCTAGTTGCACATCAATCACTTGATTGTCAATGATCTTCCCAAGTTTGAAGACTTCCATCTTTTGACCTTTTTCTCCAAGATGTTAGGCTTATTCTTATGAGAACCAATGCTCTGATACCAATTGTTGGAATATTCAAATGGGAAGAGTACTTCTAAGAGGGGGGGGGGGGGGGGGTGGTGGTGAATCAAAAGATCCAATTGTTCATTCTTTCAAATTAATAATAACATATAACTGAAATTAACATGCATTCAAGTAAACAAATGTAAAATGAGAGCATGCATCAACACATAACACAAGAGATTTTGGTTACCTAGAAACCCTCTAGGAATAAGAAGGTAAAATTGGGGTGGGAATGATACCCACAAAATTATTGCAGCAATGAATTCAACCACTTTTGATGGTTTGCCCTGTTAAAGGCTTTACACTGTGTCAATAGTGACCTATTGAAAGGATTTACAAACACTTTACATGAAATGTCACCCTATTAAAGGATTTACATAAAGGTTGTTAAACCTACCTAATACATAGGATTTTTCTTGTCCTTCTCCAAAGACTTTCCTATCTTAGCTGCTAAGCTAACCTATCACCATAGAATTTCAATTTCTAATACAATTGTAAGAGAGTATTAGAACTTTTGAGTTGATTGAATGTAATCTTGAATTGTTGGGTTCAGGCACTTGATCTGCTCTTTCTATTCTAATCCTTGCTTGATCTGATCTCTATATATGTCTCCTATTCTGTTATGGTCAACTAAATATAACTGCTATCACTTTCAATATTTCACTATAATCTCCCCTTATGCAACTTTTCTCTATTTTTTAATAGTATATTCATCTTCCTTATAAAGAATGTGAAGACTTAGAGTTAGGTATGGATCTACAATCCATATTGAATCTCAAATTCTAGCTCATATTTTACATTTTTCTCATTGGTTGCATGCCTTCACAATTTTTCTGATTGGTTGCATGCAAATTTCATAGGAAATACAAATGATTCATCCTTATCTTCTTTCTTCTTCAATATTTCTCCAAGTCAACCCCAAAAATGATTTACATCTTAGTTTTTGCAGGCACAAACTCTTATGTTGATCCTGTGATGCTCGGCACATGAGGTATTACTGATGCTCGGCACATACTATTTTTGGATTGCTTGGCATCTACTACATTTCCTAGTTTACTCGACACCTATTGTATTCTGTATCACTCGGCATATGTTGTTTTGAGTTGCTCGACATCTGAATGATTTTGTTACTCGGCACATGAACAATTTTTATGTTACTCGACATGTGTTATAGAATCTACTCGGCACTAACTCTGACTCGGCATCTATTGAAATTTTGGCTCAACATCTATTGTGTACTCAGCATGTATGGTGAAAATGGTTAAGTGTGTTGACACTTGTTTGTCAATACTATTTATTTGACCAACATTATCCTCCAATATACCTTCAGAAATGACTTTTTCAGTTATCCTTTTTATCTCTTATCCCAAATATTTTTTGTTTCAAAACTATGTTACCAAAGGCTTCTCTATTCGTCTTTTTATGTTGTTCTTTTAGGCATTGCAATCTTTTGAAAAACCAAAGGCTTTATTCCTTTTCTTTTTTGGGGTTGTTTGCCACTATTTCTTTACTTGGTCTTGAACCCTTGAAATCTCAAAGACAATTTTTCAAATTTAAAAGGGCATCTCTCCAAGTTTTCACCATCTTGAATTCATAGGTTGATGGGAAAGTGTTCTAAACTTGTCACTAGTAGAATGTTTGGAATCAAATCCCACTATTTACAATCCCAATTACCCACCATCAAAAATGTATCTAGTTTCTATACTATGTTCAACAAACATCTACTCCTGTTGGTCAAGTAAATTATCCCATCCTAAATAAAGATTTTAGATAAGTCATTTTCTATCACAAAGTTGCTAAAGATTGTTATTTGACACTTTCCCATCCTAAACCCCCTTTTTTATATGTCAGTCTAAGAATAGAGTTGAAGTCCCCATATAGAATAAAGATGTTATCCTTCACCCTCTATAACATTTATCACATATAAATCTATACCTCAAATAGTCTTGCATTTGATTTAGGTCCATAAAAATTTATCAATTTAAAACCACCATTTACATTTTTTTATAAACACATAATCATTTCCACTATCTTGCCAAACAAATTCCTCATAATTGTCTCTAAGAATTAAAAAAATAGAACCTCCAATACTAAAATTTATTTGAAAAAGACACAACCTCAACATAATTTAGCTTCAATTCTTATAAAATAACTATTTGGGATGCATTTGATCAAGACATATCTTGATTAGATAAATTTTGTTAGGGGTATTGCATCCCATGATATTTCACAAAATTAATTTCATTATCATGGGAAAAGGGATACCCTTTTTTTGATCTTAGTTTGGTTTGACCCACACCCAATTAACTCTATCTACTCTTTATCCACCCCCACTTTACATTGGCTCTTATTTAAATATCTTTGTGAAATACACCTTTGTTTATATATACCTACAGAATCTTTCATCCTTAAATAATACCCAACATCTCAATCCTCATTTGTTGTGTACTCAAACTCATTATTGTATCTGTCTCATTTTTCCACTTCCTTCTCTAGCTCCTTGTTTAAATTTCTTACCAGTGACTTTGGAATGCCTTTAAAAACTACTATTTCTTTCTCATGCATAACCTCATTTATAGAGTTTATCATTCCATACACATTGAGTTAAGGTCTCCCTACCCTTACCTAATTTAGGTGATTCCCTAGTTTGACCAAGCATGGATTGTTAATGCTACAATAAAGGGTTTATCATTATTCTTTAGCCATTCCTCTAAGTATCCCTCAATTTTTTTTACACAATCAAATCACTCACTCTTTTCTTTTCTTTGTTGTCATGGTCAATAACCTATAGAAAATATGTATTTTCTTTCTAGACCTCCCCTCCTTTTGTTTAATAAAGTCATATAAAGAATTTCTTAGTAATTGTTTCCCTATTACTTTCACAAGATATGTTTCCAATGGGTTCACACACCCTTTCCACTTAGTGCAAGATACCACAACCTCTTAATCAAACTGGACTTTCTTTCTCCAAAATCCCTCCCCTGTGATGAGTTGTGCCATTTCTGGTAGAGGATGTATAGCTTTCCATGCTATAAAAATTCTATAATACATATTGAAATATTTAGTTTCTACACCCTCATCATTTCCAAGAAACTTAAAAATGTTCTCACTACAATATTCATGAGGTGGGTTTTAGATTCTAATTCAAATTGACGCTTCATCCATCTCAACCACTTTTGGGTTAAACTTAGAGTCTAAACTTTAATGAAGTGTTTTACATCCATCATAAAGGGTCCACTTTGTGTAGTCTATTTTTTATCATATTTTCTTACATGACTAGGTAAAATCCACTTGAAAAGTTTTTTATTGCACATACTTTCTCTTAGTGAATATCACACTATCCTTAGATTTGTTTATAAGACATCCATGGCCTACTCTATTTCATAAAACTACCTCTCCCTTAAAATTTTTACTGACTCATTTCACTCATCATTTTTATTTTTAATCTTTAAAATAGTTGAGTGTATAATGTTAGGACTTACCTTAGAGGTCTTCCCTAATGGTTTTGGAAATTTTTGTTGCCAAATTATTTTCTCCAAGTAATTAAACATTAGTGGTTTATGTGGTTTCATGCTTGTGTAACCCTATATATTTATCTGAGTTGTATCATTGTGACCTTTCACCCCTTTTTGTGACCCTATTTGCATTTTTGTTGTACCCTTCAATGCTAAATCCATAGCTTCTTAATTTTTTTTATTCTCATCTTTATGACATGATCCATTGTACCCACCATTTTTTCAACTCCATCCTGACTAGAATTACTTGTTAACTAACCATTTTTAAAAATAATTTCCACTAGAGTTCCTACATTTCTTCCAAAACCTATCCATGGTTATTCCTCCCATTTCTCCATCATCTTGTTACACCCTAATATACTAATATGTTGATTCTATAGATATATCCCACCAATGCTTAACCTTTATTATTTTTTATTATTATTTTAATGATAGTTAGTAAAATTGAACCCACATTTTCAAGACCCTTTTTCCTTTGTTGGATTCACAATCCTCTTTTTTTTATTTTTTTATTTTTTATTTTTGTGGGATGTCTTCTATAACCTAAAGTAGAGGTAGGTGTTGTTAGAGTGATTTAGAATAACTAAGAGGGGGTGAGTCAATTATCCTTAGGCCCATATGTACCTTTAACTTTTAATTACTTTAAATACTTCAGATCTAAACATTTAGTAACTCAGTCTTTATGGAAAATAATCCTAAACATAAACTTGTAGTCCACTATCCTAATAGTAACAAACTTGCAGAATGTAAAACATAACAATAAAACATCTCAAATGATACCCACAAAAGTACAACACTAGGATTTAATGTGGAAACTCAATTTAGAAAAAAACACTAGTAATGTGTCACCAATTTTTCACTCTTCTGATGTGAGCTTTGTTAGGAGCCAACCCTGTTAAAGGTTACAAAACACACTATTAAACATGAACTTGTTAAAGGATTTAATCACCATGTTAGGAGTGGCCTTGTTAGGGGTCTTAAGAATATTGCATTAGAATGTTGCCTTGATTAAAGGATTTACATATGACTATTAGGTCAAAATTGATTAAAGGATTTACATATGACTATTAGGTCAACTTTAATTAAAGGATTTCAATACGAATATAATGGTTAGAAAGTAACAATAGACTGATCTAAAAAATACAACTCACTTTACAAATACATATCACAATTTGGTCTAAGAGTTGACTCATTGACTAGCCTCCATTAACATCCCCATCACTAATTCACTTGTAAATCCTTCAAGAAATCACTCTTCACCTTGGCACTTCATTGTTCAGCCTTCTACTCAAGTTCGCCAATCAACAAAATCAACAACTACTCCAGCCTTGTTAAGTTCTTCATGAGCTCTACTAACCTCTCTTATTTTAGCCCTTATACCTCCTTAAATAAGTAATTCTAATCATTTTGTCTCCGCTTTTCTCTCTAGAAACTTTTCCAAACTTCTCCTTGAATTCATGCATAGAAATTCTCAAATATGGTTTCCCTTTAATTAAATTCTCTAGGTCATCCATCCTTATATTCAACATTCTTTCCATATTCTAAGAATTTGATTATCTTCACTAGAAATCAAGATTTCCTCATAATCGGTCAAATGTTGTCACTCGGCCAACATTGGGTTTTAACACTTGGTCATTACTGAATTACTCAGTCGATACTAATTGTTTTGTCTAGCATAGTTTTTGATACTTAGTTGATATTGATGCTTGGTCAATATTATATTTTTCTTAGCTTATACTATCACTCAGTCAAATCTAGCATCACTTAGCATAAACTTCTAGTTCCTCAATCTTTAGCTCTTTTTCTTGGTCAAGCCTATGCATTTGATCTTCTATTAATATTTTCTTCTAGACTTTATTAGTATAACTATGTTCTCCACTTAGGTTATGATTTAACAATCATATTATCTTGTCTAGGTCTAGCTAGTCAAGTGCTCGTTGTCGTTCCTCATAACTCAACCTTTCCTCTGACTCTAGGTTCTTTTGTTATGTCTTTTTCTCAAAACCTTTTCAATAATCATCTTTTTATGGCACTCTACTATGATAGAAAGTGTCTTTCCAATAAGGTTTGACATCAATGAAAACATAACAATTGTTACAATTATAGTTTCCAATAGGTGTGGTTCCAAAAACCCCCTTGATGGAGAAATTCCAAGAAAAGACACTTCTAGGATTCTCACATAGACCTTAAATAGGTCTTTCCTTGGACCACCTTATAGGCCCCCTAGGGTTCCCTCTAGCCCTTATTCTTTAGGAGAATTCACTCTATTCCCTTATCCTCAATAATCTCACCACCAAGTTTTCACTTGATGAGTCTTGTTGATTTTACACACACAAAATGACTCCAAGACTACCCTACACTATGACCAACACTACATAGATGGATGGATTCAATACTCTTTATTTCTCCCATTATAGACTTCATTTTTTCCATTCAATTTTTGTCTTCTACTTGATCTATTAAAATCCTATAAAATAGGGTTAGTAAACTAGTGGCTCAATTAGGCCTCCAAAAGTGATTTTAATCCCTTTTAGTTTGTTCCTTGTCATTATGCCTTTTAACTGATCTCTAATAATTTTCTCCTTTTGACATATCTAGCAAGTATAGGTATCTTCTCTTTGGATTTAGAACTTGTTTCATTATGTTTATTATGCTCTAATTCATGTTCGTGTCCCACTGTCTATAACTCAAGTTTGTCAGACTGCGACTCAGCTTGTACTGGCTGAAACTCGAGTCCTTATGATTGAGACTCAAGTCCATTAGACTATGACTCAGGTTGCACTAGTTGTAACTCAGGTTGAGCTAGAGATTTAAGGGACTCAGGTGGTGAAGGCTGTTGATTTCCAGTTGCATTTCCTTAAATTTTAAGAAAAGTATCAAGTTCAAAGTAGAAAAAGTTTCTCTAGTTTTTAGGTCTTTTCTGCTTTTTTCTTCACTCTTTTCTACAAACTCATCAATTTTTGCATGTGCACTTTCTATGACTTTGTGAGTAGTAAGATTCAGACATTTATATGCTTTTCTCTTGTTGGAGTATCCCAAGAATATTCCTTCATCACTTTTCACATCAAATTTTCCTTTCCTTGATTCTTTCAAGATATAACATTTTCTGTTTATAGCCATACCATTATTCATAAGGTGTTTGATATGAGTCCTTTAGCTAAACCTGTTTTAAGGTATGAACTATTGTGTTGATTTCTTCCTTTCAGTATTTGATTGCAATATTTTTCTCTATCATTAGTGTTCTTGCACAATCCATAATGGATTTATTTCTTCCTTTTGTTATACCATTCTGCTAAGTTGTACCAAGTGTAGATACCTATCTTTTGATTCCTCTTTCATTGTAGAATTCATTGAATTCATTTGAGATGAATTCATTGAATTCATTTGAGATGAATTCATTGAATTCATTTGAGATGAATTCTCCTCCTGTATCTGACCTTAGACATTTTAGTTTCTTTCATGTTTCTTTCTCCACTCTAGCCAAATACCACTTGAATTTTTGAAAGGCTAAATTTAGATTTGTCTTTTAGGTACATCATTGCCATCATCCTAGAATAATCATCAACAAATAAAATGAAGTACTTATCTCCACAGTAGATTTTTATGCCAATAGGTCCACAAAGGTTTGTATTAACTAGCTCGAGAACTTTAGAGTGATAGTTCTTTCATTTGAAACTTGTCTTTCCCATCTTTCCAATTTGACAATTTTTGCACATGCCTACATCAAGTTTCTTTAGAATAGGAATGCCTCTCACTCTTTTGTTTGATTTCTAGTCCCAACTAGATTTTCTTTCCCATCTAGTAGCTCGGCCTTTCCATTCATTAACTCTACCTTGAATCCATTGTTGTTCAATTGTGCCACACTAAGTAGATTATATTTTAGTCCTTCAACCTAGTAAGCATTGTCACATCTAAGTTTATCAATCAATGTAATGCAACCTTTTCCTTTTACATAACAAGGTTCATCATTTACAGATCTAACACTCCCATCATCATAGTGTTCTAGTGCTCAAATTTAGATTTATCACCAGTCGTGTGGTGAGAACAACCACTATCAATAATCCATGTGTCATTCTTGCTAATATGAGAACCACTATCAATAATCCATGTGCCATTCTTGCTAATATGAGAAATGAGGACCATCTTATCATTTTTATCATCTAATTTATCTTTAATAGCAATATAAACCATTTCATCTTCATTACTACTATCAAAGTCTTTAGCCATGTAACAAGATTTCTTACCTTTATCCTTGTAGTCTTTGTAGCTTTTGGAATCTTTCTTGCCTTTCTACTTGTCATGCTGCTTTTCTTCTTTGCCTTCTTTGTTTGGACACCTTGCAACAATGTGACCAACTTCTTCACAAGAAAAACAAATTAGAGGTATTTTACCTTTTTACTTTCCTTTACCTTTTAGGAATCTTCTTGCAAGCAAGATGTTAATGACTTGAATGTTATCTTCATCTTCGCTATCAGACTTTCTTCTTTTAGATTTTCCACCTTTCTTATTGAGTGATAGTTTATATTGAAATGCAAACTCAATGCTACCAGAGTAAGGAACATAGTTATCAAAGTTATCTAACTCAGAGGCTGTCAACCTTCCCACTAGTGCATCCAAAGTTATATCATTTTTAGGATCACATCTCATTTCTTGAATAGCTAAAACTCTAATTGCATAAACAAGAAGAATATTTCTAAGTACCTTGTTGACTAATGTCACATCATCTATTTTCTCTCCTGAGGCTCTGATTGCACTCACACTTGCTTTGATTCTTTCACTATATTAATCAATATTTTCATCTTCTCTCATCTTCATCTGATCAAACTAACCTCTTAGACTTTCTATGTTAGCTCTCCACACATTGTCATCTTCTCCATAGATATCTTTCAACTTGATCCACTTTTAATGAGAAGTAGGGAAGTCTTTGACTTCATCAAATTCAACATAATTGAGTGTAGAAGCAATGTCAATCATCATTATGTTGTAATTCTTCTTTTCCACAATGTGATCCCTAGACAAAGGTCTTGCAAGTGTCACATATTTTTTCTCCACATATTTCAAGCCTATGTCTCCAATGGTTTCCAAATGTAGGTTCATGAGTTCCTACCATTCTTGGAAGTTATCTTTGTTTAGCTTAGGAATCTCCCATCTGTAAGACATCTCGATCTTTAGCTTAGGTCCTTGGAACCTTATCTACAAGCACCAAACACTTTGATACCAATTCTTGAAAATGGAAAGGAGTAACTAAGAGGGGAGGGGTGAATCAATTACTACAAAAATAAATCCAAAGTCCCTTTTAAGATGTCAACACAATATAAAACCAAATCCTGCAATAATATTGAATATACTATTGTCACTTACTTAGCATAGAGATCTTAAGATATTAATGTGATTAGCCATTATTAACTTAATTGCAAAAACATAAAAGAAATAACATGAACACAAGAGACATCAAGATTTAACATGGAAACCCAATTTAAGAAAACCACCAATTGCAACTAGTTATTATTTTTCACTCTTCTGAAGTGAGCCTTGTTAGGAGCCAACCCTGTCAAAGGTTACAAAACACATTGTTGGGTGTGACCCTATTAGAGGATTTAATTCACCATGTTAGGAGTGGCTTTGTTAGAGGTCTTTAGACACTTCAATCTAGAAATTTCACCTTGTTGGAGGATTTTCTTAATAGCTGTTAGGCTAACTCTATTAAGAGATTTGATTCAGTGCTACAATTATTAAAGAATAATAATGACTTAACTTGATTGCTGATGTAATTGACTTTATAGATTCAGATCTTAGTTCTGGCTTCATTACTTGATCCTCCTTGATCAAAATATTCTTTGCATCTTGGTCAGCTTGAATGCTCTAACCTTTATAGATATCCTTCAAACTTGCTTTCTTAATTCATCTTCTTCAATTGCATATTCAATCCTCAACTTGACCTTTCATATATATGGTTTACCTTGTCAAGTCGGCTTGAATACTCTTTTAATCAATCAAATATAAAAACTTAATTGGCTTGTATTAACCAATAAATTTATCACACTAAATATGCTAATAGATGGGTAATACATAATTGAGTACTTGATCAACACTACGAATCCCTCATTAACTGACCCAACTCAATTAGAATAGGAGTTCTACCATCTAACCAACCCAAATCGGTCAATAGACATACATTATAGACATAGACTATATGCATGGATGGCTTTAATACTTTTTATTTTCCCCATTATAGACTTCATTTTGTCCATTCAATTTTTATCTTCTACTTGATCTCTTCAAATCCTAGAAAATAGGGTTAGTAAGCTAGTGGCCCAATTAGGCCTCCAAAATTAATTGTTGGCTAATAACTTGGAAAATTCCTTAAGGACCCAAGAAACTAACCCTTGATGTTGATACTCTTTTGGGAGAGCTCTAATACTTTTTCTTGTTTCAAGTGCCCTAAGTGTATATGTAGTATTATGGTCAAATAACCATAAATCCTTAAGGGTTTAGGTGATTTCAAACTTCCAAGTGCGTTCTTGGGTAGGATGGGTTCTTCAACATTGGTTTCTTCCTCCACAGTGTTTCACATGTCCATCCAACATTTCCCCTTCACTTTTACACTTATACCAATCCATCCACCCATGTTTCATTCAATTGTTGTGTTGTTTTCTCCTATCCATGTGCTTGGTGACTTTCCTAGGGAAAGATAGTAAAAATAGAAAACCCCATTATCATGTCTCCAAAATTTTTAAATACATTATATATTGAGTGCCCTTCCATGTCCCAATAGGTTGTGATAGCCCAATGGTGGGATTTTATGGAAGAGATATTTTTCCTCCTCTCACTCTAAATGGACCAGTAATGGTCACACAGAAAATATTTTTACAAACCAATGAAAATAAAATCCAATCAATCCCAGTAAGAAAACAAAACAAGGAAATTAATTAAATTAACTATCTATCCATAATAGAGATGCAGTTCAATCCATTTAGGATGAAATGCACAAGTTGCAATCTAAACTATGACCAAATGTGATGAACCAACCCTTTGATTAGGATTTGGATTACCTTATATACACAAACTTGTCAAGTTTCAACTGATGGAACTAATTCATAACTACTTATGGGTGACTTGCAACTTCTTGTCAAAATATTATTAAGGACAACTTTGGAGTTCATGCATTTTTTCCTATTTCCAAAACTTGAACCCTCCAAATCAATGCAACTTGGCTAAATTAGTCCATCACCTCTTCCCAACATATTTTCACCTTCTTCTTATCAATTTGGGGTCCCAAGACAAATTTTCCAATGTTTTATAACTTAGCAATTTTTTGACAATTTTGTGTCAACACTTGGAAACTTGTGCCCACACCTCCTAGTTGACACTCTAAACCCCTAAACATATCTATAGGACTCCAAATATGCCTTTATTCACTAGTCACTTTTCTAGAGTCACTTACAAGCCAAAGAGATTCAAGAGACTCATGATTTACTAGCCCAACCCTAGGTGCTCATGCACCATCCACAATGAGTTCTTATTAGCAAATATCAAAAGGTGAGTATGAGGAGGAATAACATTAGGAAAATAGAAGAGAATAATATAATTATATTTATAGATAAAATTAAAGTTTTCCTATATGAGGAAGCTCTTATAGAAGAGCTTGTAGATATTAGAGGCTAGTCAAGATAGGGGCTAGTGAGATGAGTCTCACTATTCTCGTCATGAGAAGAGATTCATAGATAGAAGCCTTAGGTGAAGGACCTTGTTGTTGAGGAGTATGTAATTATTACTATCTATATGAGATACCTTCTCTAAGGTAAACTTCCTTTTGATGGATCCTAAAACTGGTCCACTACTAAGTCATGGTTGATTGATTTAGACTAGTTTTTTTTTTTTTTTACCTATATGCGAGTAACAAAAAGATAGATCCCCCCCCCCCTCAATTTATATATCCTTATTTTCTTGGTATCATTTTGTTAAAATATTTTAGACTCATTTTTTTCCAAACCATTTGAGACAGAGCAAGGAAAATGAGTTTAATAATTTGAGGTAGGTTACTATGTTTATCAAGGAGTGTAGGAATCATTTCCATGAGTTTTATCTATACTCAAGATATAAGTATGATGATACCATACTTGTATATTAGTTTATTGGGGGTATAAATGGTTGTATATTGGTGGAGTAGGGTTTTTTAATGCAAGACTCTTTAGGATGTAGTCACTAACACACTTTTTTAGAACATAATTTGACTTTGGGTTTAGGTGGAAATATTGGTAATTAGGGATGAAGTGCACCTCATTTTGATTTAGGGGGAGATAGTTTCATGCAACATAAAACTCCAATATACATCCACCTTCTTCTAAGGGTGGTTTGCACCACCAAAACAAGATATTTTAGAATAACCATGGTATTACTGAATCCGATTTTTATCACTTGCACAATAGGATTTGTGATGAAGAAAGATAGAATCACAAACAAAATATATTTATCATCAGATTAAGTGTGTTGGTCCCAACAAGTATTGATAGGGGGTGAATCAATATTATGACCAAAATCAGTTATTACTTGAAACCCTCTAAATGTACTTAGTACAATCCACTTGACAGCTAAAACTAAGACAAATGCAATAAGGTAGAAGCAAGTAAGTTCACACAAAAATAATTCATCAACTTGATAAAGGGACTTTTGTATGTGGAAACCCTCTATGAGAGGATAAAAACCACAGTAGGGATAATACATCCACTAGCCCTTATAATGCATGTAAAGGGTTGCCATTTTAGAAGCTATAATTATTTCTTCTAGAAATGCATCATGTTAGGAATCCTTATAACATGTCAAGGTTACATGAGCCTTCTCAAGCTACCTAATTAGAGGATTTACATGTCTCCTTATGATAGACACCTTGTTAGAGGATCTGATAGTACGCTTTGATGGAACATGTTAAAATTTTCCTAAAATGTCCTTAAAGAAAATTTAAATTTGCACTAATTTTGGTAAAATGTGATGTAAGAAAGTAACAAGGTCCAATTTTGCAAAATTGATAAGCAGTAATGAGTTGCTGTGGAAATTATCTCCTACTTATCAATGAGTTACTTTCCAATTTCACAATTTTGGAGATACATGCAAAACATGAGCCTGAATTTCTAAATTTTTGTGGTTTTGAGAAAGGATGCAAAACATGATTCCATAAAGGTGGAATTAGTAACAAAATATATCATGAGATCAAAGTATTAATTGATTCACTCAAGTACTTGATGATGTGACATATGGAGTTAGGCATGAATTTCGAAATGCAGGGAAAGTTGTAACCTAATAAGAAATTTTGTTTAGCCTGATAAATCATTGATGACAAGTTATTTTGCATAAAACAAAAAAGGTGGAGTGAAGAAGAAAGTGGCGGCATTGGAATTCACTTCTACAAAGATTCAACATCCAAATTAGTAAGTTTTAAGAGTTCTTTCCTGTTAGCTCTATTTTCTTCAAAATTCTTGTGAAAAATGTTAGTAGTAAAGAACATAAAGAGGAACTAGTAGAGAAGTTAATTTAGAAAATTTTGTTAGAATTTTTTCCTAGGTCTTCCTCTAGTAGCCAAATGTCTATCTTACAAGATGAATTCAAGGAATGTGGTGATTTCAAACTGCCTGTACATGGTCATTCTCTATTTTGGTATTTCTTTGCTAATAGTATAGAAAAGGATCCCAAAAATAACCCATGGAGGCTTAACCCAGGGAAGGTGATAGTTCCCAATGTCTTTGTAGATGTTGAATTAATAAATGTGTTAGCTAAACACTATGAGCCCTCCACTATAATTGTAAGAAAATTAGATAGAATGCCTCTATTGGTTATCAGTAAATAATGGTTGAGAAATGTTTTGGATTAAGTACTCTGGCCCTGATCAAGATTAACAAGGAACATTTTAAGAATGAATATCATAACATTATGAAGTTTAGGAAATTTAGGGAAATCATCCATTTCATATGTAGAGGTCATAATAACAAGCTAATGTATGTGGATAATATGGGACCCTATCCTATAGTTTCCTTCATGAACTTTTTCAAAAATACCTTTTATGCATGGCTCCAACTTTTTGGAGAGTTGAAAAATAGAAGATTCATCTAGACTATATGTATTTGTGCATGAAGATCCAAAATTCACACACATATTTGGAATTTGACTTCACCGGTGAGACTGAAAAGACTACATAACCAATTGATCAAATGGAAGACTTCAAAGTCATTCTAAAGTTACTCTTTATTATGTCATTTGATATTGTATCAGAATGTTGACCAATTCGTGGGATTCTTTGAAGCTAGTGACTATAGATAATGATGGAAACCAAATTCCCATTCAATTGTGGTGCTCTCTTTGGGATGTACATGCCAAAGATGGTGATTTTATAGTCTTTAGAGATGTATTTGTATAATAGATTATCAGAATGATAGGTGATCCAATAATAAGGATTCCTCAAATAATAAAGAATATGTTGAGGCCTAAACATTGTCAATTTGATAAAGGTTTTCTGTTTAATTTGCTAGATTGGATCTGGAAACCTAAATACACAGTATTGAGAATAAATGGATGCAAAAAGCCTCCTCATAAGTTGCCACTATTTTTCCTAGAGAGATTAGGGTTTCTAGAGTTTCTTGGGTAGAAGATGTGGGTAGAAAAAGAGATAGCCCAACTTAGAAGGAAAGGCAACATGGTCCCCCATTTTATTAGATTTGATGGTTTTGTCATTGGAAACAACATGATTTTAGAAGTGCAAGAGGATATCAAGAGTGACTACTAGTTGACCAATGAGAAGAGTAATGAATATGACCCTAAAGGGCATATTAAAAGTATTAACGTTAGATATGTTCATTAGTTGAACCTAGAAGATGATATTATCAGGAATTGTGATGATTCAATTCAAATCTATCAATGACTAATAAGATGGCATGTTTTGTTCAAGATTGAAGAAAGAAGATTAAGAAAAGGCATAGCCCAATTCTTAAGGATCGAAAAATGTATTCATAATTATGATGAATTATATTAGGAGTATGTTGAGTAGGAGAAAACAAAAGGTGTTGAAAACATATTATCTTCCCCTCAAGTCAAAAGAGGAAAGTAAAAGCATAGCCCTAGTACCTCCACATCTCAATCACAACAATAGGTAGAATCTAGCATATCTCTTGTTTCATATGATGACTCTGATCATGAAGCCTCAAGTGAGAGATTTCTTAGGTTCTTGAAAGTATGAAGAATGATAAAGGACCTAGACTTTTAGGACCTTCTCTCATATACTCAAAAGAAAGGCATGGATATTATGAAAAAATAGTGGAGATTGACATTCCAATTGACACTAAGGATGAGAGAGAGGCTATCTCTATGAGGTTTATTGAATAAGAAAAAAAAAATCTTTAGTCACAAGAGTTTAAAGATTTTTGGATTAAATACAAGATGAGATATTTTGAGGAGAAGAAGGCTAAAAGAATTGAAGGAGTTGATGAGTCTTAGCATGCTACAATAATATAGGAAATGATCAGTGAACTAGATTTGGATAATATCACATGCATAGAGAAAGAAGGTAGAGAAATTGTGAAGAAAAGGAATATCTTGATTCTTCTAGGCTTGACTCTCAAAGAATTGTTTCTACTTAACTAGGTAAGAAAGCAACAAGATTCCACTTTTGTATCAAAGTTTGGATCACTTGATAAGGTAGAAGGCATAGGATATGACCCAAAAATAAAAACATTGGCCACTTGGGTGACCTTCAAAGGAAATAAGCCAAAACTGATTGATATTTCAAAAGGTGAAGAAGGGATGGCCCTAATTCAAATTGTGGGGAACATTGACCTAGAACTTATTGGTTGCAAGATTCACTCATGAGTCTGTGTTTAACCAAGCTCATATCAGGCATGTGAAATAAATGATTGAAGAATTACAAAAAAGAGAAATAGATATGAATTATATTATCAATATGATGCATGTGATATGAATTCTATTATTAATAAGATGCATGTGATGAATCAAAGATTGGAACAAGAGTTGAGTGAAAAGAGTTCCAGTGAGACTTCCAGTGCTATGGTTATTTGGAAGTCCCATGTTATAATATTATAAAGAGGAAATTCCAAGTGTAGACTTAGTCCAAAAGCTTGATCACCATGATTGTTTTTTAACATATTGGAAGAAGTTCTTTCTTATAGGGTGAATATTGTTTTAGACAAATGCAATGAGGTTTTTGAAGAATATAATAATGTTTCAAATATATTAGACATCTTTGTTAAAGGAATTGAAAAGCTGACTAAAATTGAAAGGAAGTGGAATCCTACAAAGTTTGAATTGAATAGATTATACAAAGTTACCGAAAGGGATCCTAATGCACCTACCCAAATCAACCATATTGTTGATCTCCTTGATACAATTTCCAATACTTTAGCTTATATGAATCAAGAAAAGCATAAACTTAGAGATAAATAGAAGGCAATAACATCTATGGAACACTCATGTATCCCTTTAATTTTTTATGAAGATGGGAAGGTTAAGTCATTAGTATTGGAAGCAAGAATTCAAGATGTGGATATGATAATAGCAAAGTATAGAAGAGACAAAGCTTTTCATATTGATACCTTCCATAGATTGCTTAGCAAATTGTTTACCTTGGATAATAAATTTGTCAAGTTCATTACTGAGGTTAAAATAGCCCAAGGTATGAGATGGAATGATTTGCAAATCTTTTCTCCTACCATTTCTACCTTTACATGGTTGACTCATGCCTAGATAGACAAATGGATAGAAATCGTGATGAAGTGTGCTCCCCTTAATACCATAAACTCATAATAGAAACAAAGAAACAATAGCAAATGTGAGAACAAAATATGGACTTCTTATTTGCACTACAAATGCGGTATTACAGAATTTGCAAGTACAATATGCTAACCCACATGGGCACCTTCGTTACAATAATGTGCAAGACAAGCTGCTAACTATCACCTAGAGTTGTCTTAGACAATGTTCAAGCTTTTCTTAAATAGGCAATTTCATGCTACTCGGGAAGGTTCTAGACATTGAAACTTAATACCTAGGGCTGATAGACCCTAACGATACATATAGAATTGACCAAATACATCTTTGACAATTATTTTAGATATTTCGGGTAGCCCAACTTTGAAAGACCACTCACGAACCATTGCTCTAATTGGCTATTATAACCACTTTTCAGAAATGTTAGCTCCTAATCTACAAGCTTGATACCACACAAGTGCCCTGCCATTGAGTTTTTAGACCTCATCCAAGCACTTTAAGGCTTCCAACGGTGAACCTAAAGATTTTTTTGCAAATTTTTCCATCGAAAATCTACAATAACTTCTCTGATACTTATGCTTGAGAAATTAGATTTTTATGGTAGGCTTACAACTCTAAAATGAACCTTCCTCTATAAAATGAGAACATTCTAAGCTCATATGAAAAACTTACTAAAAATAGCAAGCTCCCAAAAATTGAAACCCCACCCAAGGAAGCCGAAAATGTTGTTGTAGAAGAAGCGGTTGATGAGGTCTAATATTTGTTTTATGTTTTATGTTATTATTTTTTATAATTATTTAATTAGTTATAGTTATGTAAAGGTCTAAAGCTTGTTTGCACCTTTTTGAAAAGGTACCAAGACCTATATTTATAATACAAACTCGATACAGAGAAAGGATATGATATTGATAACAAGAAGTAATAGTACTCTCAAGTTTTTAGTAGAATTGAATATCTTTTCTTTGTGTTTACTGAATAGCTCTTGAATCCAAACTCCTCTACTATATTTCCTTATAAATAAATAGAAACAATGATAGTTCCTTTAAATCTCTTTTTACTGATGGTGTATTAAATGTCTCATGTTCTTCATTATTTATCTTGGATTAATATTGTTATATAATTGAATGAGAATAATTATATGAGTTTGTCTACATTGTCTCCTTAAGTTGGAGTTAAATTCATCTAGGCTTCAAATTGCATTTATCTTTCCTTATATCTAGTAGTTGATGGGGTACACACTGTCTCTAAGGGTTCAAATAATAAGATTACATGGGAGTTGACTCTACTTTCCCAAAAGGACTAAGGACTGGTCATTGTATGTTTCTTGTAAGTGTATATGTATAGTTGTAGGTTAGTGAGGTTCAATCCATCAATATTGCACATATTATCCTTGAATACTTTTATCCTTTCTTAAATCATTCAAAAAATCTAATTTCTCCTTAAGAACCTTTTTCCAACTCAAGAGTAACATTAACTTTGTATTCATAACCATCCACCATTTCTAGTTAAGGTACAACTACCTAGGTCTTGTAGAGCCTAAAGTGTGTAGATTGAACAAAGTTGAGATTCAATCTTCTTCATTGGCTAAAATTATGCTGAGTTTCCTAGCATCGAGTAGGAAAGCTCGTAGGAACCAAAAATTTTGTTCACCAATAAGCTTATTAATGAAGGGTGCTCCCCTTAACACCACAAATACACATAGAAATAGAGAACAATAGATTTTTTTACAAGAATTGAAAATAGGCTTCTTATTATCTCCACAAATATGGAATTAAATGTTTTTAGAAATACAATATGAGAATCCACATGGGTGATTTCTTTATAATATTATTTACCAAAGAGCCTCAAACTACCTGGACATCACAACAAGCCTTCCTTATATAGGCAATTATTCACAACCCATAAAGTTCCTAGATATTAACCCTAACCCTTGAGGTCGACCAAAACCCAATTAACTATTGTTTTTTAATTTATGGCATAGGTCAGCCCTAACTATATTTCTAGGTGCCCCAACTTTTGGAGGCCATAAATTTGTCATACAAGTTACATTTTTTAAACTATAAGTAATTTTAAGAATTGTCAGCTCCTAAACTATAGCATTAAACAAGCACAAGCACTAGTTAACCCAGATTTGACCTCATTTAGAAGCCTCTAAGGCCTTCAAATTTGAGTTCAAAGGTTGTGTACATAAAAACCTCAATAAATTCTGCAATACATATGGTATGATGATGCAACTTCACTAACAAGAAGATATGACTAAGATGATGATGTAGTGTAAGGCAGGAGAATCCCCAGAGGAGATGTCCTAGCCCCCAGCCATTAACCATGCAACAAAATATGCACAATAACATAGAGATTAATATCCACAATAATGCCAATTCTCATAATAGAATCATAAAATTTTCATCCAACATGCCTGGTTGTAAAGCCTTTCGGGTTACGGCCAAATACATAAGAAATTTCAATAGTAAATCTAGCTACCCACAATCTAGTAGAAACTTCAAGAATCTAAACTTGTGCTCACAAGCCACCAAGCAACCTCCTTGTTTCTCAAGCCACAACTACTAGCTAAACATCCCTCTCTTAGCTACCTCCTCTTCTCCATGCTAGATGATAATGACTCAAGAATCCACAAGACCTTCTACTTATACCCAAATAAGCCACAAGTCATCCTAGCAAATTACACATTAAATAAACCCTTATATTAAATACCTATTTAAGCTACAAGTTGGCTTACAATAGATATTAAATACCAAATGCCTTAGAAGGCTTACAACACTCATTAAATACACCTAGGACAAATAATCAAGACCCAAATAGGTCCACACAAACTCCCACAATCACTCCCCATCGCGATCTCATGCCACATGCATTAAATTCTCCAACATGGTTGATTAAATCTATAAGAACTTTGTTCATCAAGCCCAAACTATCAAGCATCAGTAACCACCAGCCAAGCATTATCAAGATCCTACAAGCATTGTCGAGAAACATAGTATATACTAAGCATCTTGACTAACACTACACCCAAGAACTACCCAATAATGTCCAAGCATTAGTCCTCCTATCGCCAATTTCTCTAACTCCAGTCTAATCACTTCACCATGCAGGATTGCCAACTACTCTAGAGTGCTCCTGCATCAAACACCCTAACTGTGAAGAGATGTTCTTAGTAGCTAAAAGAACATCTTCTAGGATTAAGAACATAAATCCCAAATTAATTCTTCACGTACATATCCTCAAAGTATTTAACTTTCACACTCTTTCCCTTGTTCCATCTATACTTCTTCACATCCATCCTTGATGTAATCCTTCAACTCAACTCAGCTTCCAATACTTAGGTTCCTTCTACCAAGTTCTTCATTTTGCAAAGGAATTAGGGAATGCTTCCTACCACCTTTCTCAATAGTAATCACATTCTTGACACAATCATTCATAGCTCTGCAATCATACTACCAAGATCTACCAAGCAATATGTGACAACTACTCATGTCCACAATATCACATAACACTTGATCCTTATATTTTCCAATCTGAAAATCAACAAGACATTTCTCCCTCACTTCCAAAGTATATTCATCTTGTAACCAACCAATCTTATAAGGACAAGGATATCTCATTCTCTTCAAACCAAGCTTCTCAACCATCTCCTCAGCAATAAAGTTATTAGTACTACCACCATCCAAAAAGAACATTGCATATTTTACCACAAAACTTACAACAAGTCTTGAAAACATTACTCCTTTGACAAAGTTCTAGTGCCCTCTTACCAAATAGTATGCGCTAAGCCAACAAGCTCGCTCCCTAGTTAGGTTCATTAACTGAACCTTCAACTTCATTCACAACATTAGCTCTTCTATCACCCACCTTCTGGGAACATTCATAATCACAATGCCTTCACCACAACAAAAATAATTACCTTTAAAAGCAACCTTACTTACCCTCTTCCTCAAGTCAACATCTTTCAATTCATCTTTTGCACTTGGTTTATCCTTTGCCAAGTGATCTTTCTTCTCTTTCCCATGGGAACTACCTTGATTTCTTATCTTCAACTTATATTCTATCTTCAGAGCATACTAATAAGAATCCTTAATAGAAGCCATATTCAGCATACCAATCTCATCCTGAATATTAAATCTCAAGCCATTAATATATCGAGCCAAATTTTCCTTAAAATTTTCTCTATACCTAGACTGAATAGTCACCCTGTAGAACTCCTCAGTATAATCCTTCATAGACGTATCCTTCTCCTTCAAATTCTACAACCTCTTAAACAAACCAAGTTCATAATTAGAAGGAATGAACCTAGTCTTCAATTTTTTCATCGTCAATCTCCAATGAGTGATCTTCATTTCACCTTCCTCTTCTTTGTCTCTTTGTAATTATTTCCATCAAATAGAAACATGTCCTTTCAACTTAGTTTATGCCAACCTCACTTTGAGTAGATCAAAAATATCCTCTAACTCAAATTAGTCTTCCTATTTTCCAATCCAATGGATAAGGTCTTCAAGATTCAAAGTATCTAAGAAATTAGAAACATCCATCTTGTGCTTCAATTTCAACTAAGTGTTGGATTTAGAAAACTAGCTAGCCCTATCTCTCATAGGTTTCTCCATGCAATTATTCTATCTTTACCATTAGATCTAGCAACCTCAAAGTTTTCAGTGACTTCCTCATAACCATCTTCAATTTCCACATGCTCAGTACACCAAATATAGCCCTGATGATTTCATTCTTCATCATCTCCAACTCAAATTTCAAATCTATTTTAACCTTCTCTAAGATCCTTACTTCCACAGCATCAAAGAGATCTTCAATGGCCCTAAGGTCCAATCTTCTCAAAGGCATCTTCCATGATCTCTACAACAAATTCACAAGATCAACTCACTCTGATAATCTTCACCCTAGGTTTTGGTGCAAACTGCCTCAACCTTGGAAATCTATCTACATGCTTAAGAAAACTTACTCTAACACCACTTGATGTAGTGAAAGGTAGGACAATCCCCAAAGGATATCTCCTAGCTCCCAATACTTAACCACATAGTAGAATATGCTCAACAACATAGAGATTAATATATACAACAATACTAATTCTCATAATAGAATCATAAGATTTTCATCCAACATGCCCAGTTGTAAGGCCTTCTAGATTATGACCAAATACATAAGCAATTACAATAGTAATTCTACAACATCTCACAAGATCCAACTCGTAGCTAGCCTAGACCCACAATATGGTATAAATTCCAAGAAGAATCTATACTTATTCTCGCAAGCCACCAAGCAACCTTCTTATTTCCCAAGTTATAAATACTAGCTAGATGAAAATGACTCAAGACTACACAAGAACCTCTACATATACCCAACTAAGCCACAAATCAGCCTAGAGAGTTACAAATTAAATAAACCCTTATGTTAACTACCTATTGAAGCCACAAGTCAGCTTATAACAGATTTTAAATATTAAATGTCTTAGAAGGCTTACAAGGCTTGTTAAATACAACTAGGATAAATAACCAAGACCCAAATAGGTCCACACAAACTACCCTAATTTCTCCACATCATTATCTCACACCACATGCATTAAATGCTCCAAGATGGTTGATTAAATCTGCCAGAACTTCTTTCAACAAGCCCAAATTGCCAAGTGCAAGAAACCACCAACCAAGCATTGTTGAGAAACATAGTATATGAAGAGAAATAGTATATTCCAAGCTCCTTCAATGAGCACCAACTCCAAGGTCCAACCATTTCACCATGTAGGATTGCCAACTACCCTAGGATGCTCCTACATCGAATGAACCTCCATCTATAAAATAAGAACATTCCAAGATCGTATGACCCACTTACTAAAACTAATAAGTTTCCAAAAATAGTAACTCTATACTAAAATAGCCCTTATTGAAAATGAAAAAACATAAATATTTGTCGGTGATGCAAAATTAACCTTACACCCAAGGGTTAGGATTCTCCTTCATTAGACACTCAAGTAATTTGAGAAGTGACCTTGTCACGTCTTAGGTGTTCACAGGAAAAAACAAAAGGTAGTTAACCTCCTCCCTTGTCAGCAATGATGAATCCTCAATTGGTTGTCCTTTCCACTACACCAAATATTCTTCATTTCCATATTCCTTATACTTCTACCAACTCAACTATCTAGTATGTCCATAATCTCCTTTGAAGTTGAAGTAATATTTAGAGTACTCTATTGTGCTTCTATGGATTCATCTCAATCACCTCCTTCATGGTAATCTATTAGATCTAAAAATTTAAATACTCGTGAAATATTTAGTTTAGTAAGCAACTCTACTTCATAGGAATTTCTAGAATTATGCTTTTTCAATACTTTACATAGTCCAAATTTCTTCATTAAAAGCTTTCTATTTGTACCTACAAGAAATCTCCTCTTACTCAAATAAACCATGACTTCATCTCCAACGTAAAGTTTCTTATACCTCTTTTTCTCATTTTCATTATCCTTCTACTTTGTATTCATCCCTGTGTTGACATTATGGTCAAGTTTGTTTATTAGTGACTCACACTAAGTCAAATGGTTAGTAGCTACTGAGCTTATCTTTTAGCATACAGTATTAACCAAGTAATCCAAGCTCTACCAAGTTCTACAATTGCTACTGAGTTCCAGAAGTAGTATTCAATTCACATCAAGCAATATCTATTGAGTTGATAAGTAATAGTACAAACCAAGCTTCTTAGTATTAACCGAGTTGCATAGTATCCACCATGGTCTCTAGTGTCTACGAAGTATATATAGTATCAATGATGTGAATCTAGTGTTAACCAACCTAGGAAGTGTCAACCAAGTGATTTAATTTATATTGGGCTCATAGTGTTAGTGTTGATCGAGTTGTGCAGTGTCAACCAAGTGATTCAATTTATATGTCGAGCTTCATAGTATGAGTCACCAGTCTTGACTGAGTCCAGACTACTTGGAAGTGATTAGTATGAACTGGTCTTCTATTTCTACCAAGAGCATGATGATGCCAAGTGTTGACAATGGTTTCCAAGTATCAGAAGCTCACTGAGTCTGAAATCTTTAGAATTCGATGGCAGCAGTTGAGCCAACTTTGTGCACTTGGGTGACACTTGTATTTTAGCCAACTTTGATGAATTGTAATTTGGATTGGTATGTATGAAATGTATTGTATCACATCTAAAGGATGATAAGATATGTGAGATATAATAAGAGTAGAAGTGTGAATTGAGAAAGCTACAAGTAGTATAAGGAGAAACAAAGATTTATCTATCACAATAAGGTGATCATTACACTTCAAAGGAATCTCAACCAGAAAATTAGAGTTGTAGATCAGAGATCAGTCAATGGTTTATCATAATAGGTGGAACAATTAAATCCTTTGACAAGGTAGACTTAGTAGTCTTTTGCAAATCTCTTTACTAAGTGCATACTTCATTGTTTGTTTTGTAAATCCTTTAACAAGTTGCAATCCTTATTGATTTTAACAGGGAAAATCATCAGAAGTGATCAATTGTAAGCCTTAATTGACCAACTTTATATTGTAGTACTAAAGCTTTTGATTATCATCCCAACTCTAGTTTTACTTTCTATTTGGAAGGTTTCTAGGTCACCATATCCTATGTCAATATCTTATGAATTTTTTTATTACTTTTAATGCACACAATCAGATTAGTATATAAATGAAGGATTATTTTGGGTAATAAGATTAAATTTTTATTGGTTTCTGATTCACCTCTCTCCCTCTCAGTAACCTATCCTATCCTATATTTCTAACAATTGGTATCATAGCATTATGGTTCTAAGAGAAGAAGTTTAATAGTTTGAGCAAAGATCAGAGGCAATGGAGGTATACATGCTAGATAAGGCTATTGACAATGAAAAACTGGATTTGGAATTGGCTATTGGGAAATTAAATAAAGCAAAGGAACAACTCTCTCAATCCTTAAAAAGAAGAAAAGATCTTATAGTACAAATGAATGATAGACTCTACATTGAAGAAAGAATTGAAGATATCTATCCATAAAGGAATTCAAATGAAGTTAATGAGGCGATTAGAGACCTATTGGAAAAGAATTACAATCTACAAGAAGAAGTTAGAAAGCTAAAAAGAGAACAAGAAATTCAGTTAGTAAGATTATGTGAAGTCATGGAAGAAAAAGACAAAGCCAAAGAAGAAATAGAAAAAAAGAACAATAAAATTTAGCATCTATCCCTTCAACAGGAAGACTTCATTAATCAGGTCACTAATGCAAATGAAGAAATCATGAATCTAAGATTAGAGAATGAAATATTGCAAAATGATGTAAACTCTAATAAGAAAACCAATGAGAGGATGATGAAATCTCAAGAAGACATGAATTAGTTGAATGAGAAAAATCAATATAGACAAAAAGGCAAAGCAAGAATAGGATACACAGAAGAAGGTGAATCATCCAAGTAAAGAGCTCAAAAGAATCAAAGGCCTACTTGCAATCATTGTGGTAAGTTAGGTCACAAATCAAACAAATGTTGGAGTAATGGTAAAGAAAAATTCAATAGAAAGTGTTACAATCGTAATAAACATGGTTATAGAGCAAGTGAATGCAAAGAGAAACCTAAATTTTAAGGTAAATATCACAAATGCAAGAAGCATGGACACAAATCTTCTGAATGCAAAACCAAGATATTGAACTCAATAGAATAGATTGTGAAAGCTATATTTGGATGGGATTACAACACATGGTGTAGATGTCATTACTGTGGAGAATTTGGGCATATTGGAGTAAATTGTGTGAAACATCACATGAGGACAAGAGACACCACTAGAAGATGTTTTATTTGTACAAAACATGGACATCTTGCTAAGAACTGTATGAACACTAGAAGGATAAAAGATGAAAATAAAGTCAAAGCTAATAATATCAAAAAGCAAATGAGGCAACAATGGATTCCAAAATCTTCTGAGAATGCAAGTCCAAGCCATGAAGCACATGTCACTCAATAATTGGGTGACTCAAGTATTTCAACTTGATCTCCCATAGGGATGACTGGAACTAAGACTTTGAAGCAGACACCTTACATCAGTTCCAACTAGCTAGAAGGAAAAATCCATATCAAATTCAAGATGCAAGGAGATCACCAAGTAACTAAGGAAAATCAAGACCTTACTGAGCTAGGTTGGGTTGCAAGACTCTGTTAAGCAAGGTCGAAATACACTAAAACATTGTGTAGACATTGAGCTATGAATGATTCTACTGAGCACTAAGGTTGAACTGAGTGGATGACAGTCTATTATTGAATGAGTTATCGTACTAAAAATTTATGGGCATTGAAAAGTTAAAATTTGTTAAATGGAAGGAAATCAAATTCATTTATCACCATGAATTTTTGAAGAGCTATTTCAAACAGTGATTTATTGCATCCAAGTGATTTGTGCATTTATTGTTGAAGATTTTTGTGTTTTCATAAACCCTACTAAGCATGGCATCTTCCAACAACAAAAATAGAAAAGGATCTAAGATGTTGGCTTGAGGAGTCAGTTGGAAAGCACAAGACTTCAAGATAAGTCTGACAATTGTAGAAGCACTTGATCCAACTAGAGCTCAGTCATAGATTTCACCAAAGGTATTACTTGTTAATGATATTCATTCACATTTTTGTTGTTCAATACAAGATATTGGAACCCTAGAAGTGGATGAGACTCTAAAAACATTATGTGTCAATGGTGTGTTTAACACACATTCCACATATGCCCCAAGACTTTAAGATAAAATGGATAAGGTTTATTCTTAGCTATGTACACAATGGGTAGCTATGGGTGGAGTAGCCTATTCAAATAACAAAGAAAATGATTCATTGAATCTTAGGGCTCTCAATGTTGAACAAAGCAAAGACTACCAAAACCCTAAGTCAGGTAGAACTGGAAAGCAAAACTCTTTCCAAGTAGGATGGAAGAGGTATGAAGATCAGCAATGTTACTTACATGGAGCTGAAATGTCAAATTCATGTGATAGCTCATAAGATCTATAGCTCTAGTCATCTCAACAACGTGTCATGTAAGGCAGTTGATCTAGCTCTCAAGGTAGTGAAGAATGACATGTCCTTTAACCTTGCCGAGCTAATGTTGAATCAATTCAACAAGAACATGGAAAGCATTAGGACTTCAAAGAACAACCAATGTAAGTTTGGTTCAATCTTAACTTGTTTATTCTTCTTTGTGCAAAAGTTTTTCCCTTCAAAAGGTTCAGTCGTATAGAGAAAAGATGTACCTATACTATATTAGATTAATGAATATATAGAAGAGATGGGTGAGAACTTTGTCACTGTCATAGATAATTACTTTGATTCAAAGATGAATAGCATAAATAGAATTCCAAAGAAACTTGTAGAAGATTGCGAGGATGATGTTTGTTCTATGGTAGATTGTGACAAAGTGTACATTCAAGTAGTCAAACCTAGAGTGGTGTGGGTTAAGCCTCTAAGCTATGAGGTTGACATTGATGACAACAAGGATATCATTGAGGCACTTTTGAATGAACCTATGGATTCCAAGGCCACATATTTTGGTACTTTTGACTAAGCCAAAGCTAGAATAGAACTTGAAATTAAGCTTCCTCAAGTAGTCAATAAAGGAAAGAAGAGGATAGTAGAAAACTAAGGCAAGTAAGTTCTATGATGTGGAAGGAGATTATGCAAAAGATGAAGAAGAAGAGCCAATCAGGAAGAAGGGTAAGGTTATCATAACTAGACCCACCAAGTCATCTATTGTAGTATTCACAAGAAGAGCATCCAAATCAAGAAAGAAATTGAAATTAGGTGAGGAAGATGTCGAAGAAATTATTTTCAAAAGACCTCAACCTACATTTCAGGAAAAATTAAAGGAAATTATTATAGGAGTTGGCATGGCAAACTTCAATTCTCTCAGATGTGAATTCCAAAGAAACTTGTAGAAGATTACAAGGATGAAGTTTGTTCTATGGTAGATTGTGACAAAGTGTACATTCAAGCAATCAAATCTAGAGTGGTGTGGGTTAAGCCTCTAAGCTATGAGGTTAACATTGATGACACCAAGGATATTATTAAGGCACTTTTGAATGAACCAATGGATCCCAAGGCCACATATTTTGGTACTTTTGATATATCCAAAGCTAGAATAGAAATTGAAATTAAGCTTCCTCAAGCAATTAGTAAAGAAAGAAGAGGATAGAAAAACTAAGGCAAGCAAGTTCTATGATGTGGAAGGAGATGATGCAGAAGATGAAGTAGAAGAAACAAAATTTGAAGAAGAAGAGCCAATCAAGAAGAAGGGTAAGGTTATCATAACCAGACCCACCAAGTCATCTACTATAGTATTCACAAGAAGAGCATCCAAATCAAGAAAGAAATTGAAATTAGGTGAGGAAGATGCCAAAGAAATTATTTTCAAAACAACTCCACCTACATTTTAGGAAAAATTAAAGGAAATTGATGCGGGAGTTGGCATGGAAACTTCAATTATCTCATAAATGAGAATAGGAATGCAGATGAGAAGAAGCAAGTTCAAGACATGATAATGTCAAAACTAGGTAAATGGAAATACTCACCTGATCAACTTGCATAGCAAATTCCCAATGAGCTTATGCAAATAAAAATGCAAAAGATATATTTGAACAGACTCTGAGGCGGCTCATGTCGAGTCTTAGTGATAAAGAAGTCAAAGAAACCATGAAGAAAAATGAAGAAAAACTCACTCTGAAACTCAACACATGTGTGATATTGGTTAATGACATTGAACATGTGGTGAATACAATTATAACTACATGGAATAATATTTACAAACTTCATCAACCCATGAATTTTTTGTTCATGTTAGTGACATAGATGATGAAGATGACAAGGAAGAAAATGACAATAATGATGAACAAGATATAGAAATAGATGATGTAAATCCAGATGATGAGGAGCAAGAATAGGAAGCTACAGAGGAGAATCTCCATAAGATTCAAAGTATTGAGGAAACTGATCCAGAGAAGATTACAGTAGTAGTGATGGCCTCATTTCCCCTCTCTCTGTGTAAAGCTTTAATACCATCAAGCTTAGAGGAAGCTTTTGTCTAGTTGGTTGTGGCAACTACTACAACGCCATGCTCCCATCTAATCTCTGCACCTATTTAGCTAAGTACCATATTGACTTAAGTGATCAACATGCTTCATCTACTAAGCCGTTAGTGCTTCCTCCATCATCAAATTTGGCTACACAACAACTAGGTATTTCTACTATTAGTACAATATCTACTTTTGTTGCTAGCCCTTCTATTTATATTATTGTTACAATTCCAAGTATGCAAATAATAAGTATAAAGATAGTTGAGAGCAAGCCTCAACGGAGTACTAAAGTTTCAAGTAAGGATAAGGGTAAAGAAGAAGACATTGATCTTGATGAGGATATAGTTATCTCGAATTGGGATATTTCTACTTTGAATCCTGATCAAATGAACATCATAGGTGATCTATTTCAAAAGAAAGCTAAGTGGAAGAATCTTAGAGAAGAGAAAAGTAGAGAAAACCAAGTGCTTGAAGATATGAATAACATACTTGTAGATGCACTAAGCACTAAGGTTGATAGTATACAATCTATCTATTAGAAAGAAGGATTATTGAGAGGGGAGGGTGAATCAGTAATCTACAAACTTTAGTTACCAACTGGATATTATTACTTACTTTAAACCATGCATAACAAAGCAATAAAGTAATGCTAAACAGTAACAATAACAATGCACAAAGATAACTCATAACACCATATTTTGTTAACTAGGGAAACCCTGGCCAAGGGAAAACCTTGATGGGGATGATACCCACTAGATAATATACTAATACATATTTTCCTTATTAGAGGATGAACTCTGTTAGGAGTCAATGAGAAAATTCAGTATAACAGTCCCTATTAGGAGACTTTGAATCCTTGTTAGGAGATTCCAACCCTATTAGGAGTTGTATTGTAATGTATGCAAGATGAGCCCACTACCCAAACATGCAATTTCAACTACATGAAGAGCTTGCTTCTCAATCAAGTAATCTATTGTTATTTGCTTCATTGATCTTTGATCTTCATCTCAATCTTGGATCACTGGATAGTTCATACAAAACTTTGGATATATTGCTTTCACAAAAGTTTGCTCACTTTGCAATTCACAATTACATAATCATAAGCACACTTCTTATCGCAAAAAGTCCTATGCATAAATACCATGCCTTTACATAAAATACCACTAGGTCAGTTGAGACCACAATTCACTTTTCCAAGTTAGAGTAAACATCTAGGATGTTGGCCCTAATTGGACAAGTAATTGTTTTGTAACCAAAACAATTATTTTCCTTCAATTTTGTTGTCCCGCTTCATCAAAATGTGATTAACTATATTCTGTACAGTCTACACAAACTTTTGAGATTATACACATCATCACCAGCATGTATACTATCTCCGTGTAACTTTGCTTATCATAATATGACGTCTACAACATGTTATAAATAAAACAATAGACTGTTGTAAACCAAATTCTATACTTAGACAATTTTTTGATAACCAAACATTAAGTATCTTTATTTTTGAGGTTTCCTATCAACATGTACATCATGTGTTGCCATTAATGACAACAATTACACATCACTATTAGCCAATTTTCAACACTATCGTGTTTCAGTTATCAAAAGTTGTCCAAAAATTCAATGAAGATCTGAATGGACAAGAAAACTTTCTACAAAGAGCAAAGAAAATTTGAGAACAAAGTATTGGAGCAAGTTGTACAAAAAATTGTAATAAATTAAGTAGAACTATCTACTATTCTTAGCTCATTGGAAACTTGTACAAATAATGTAACTTTATTATTTAGCAAGTTATGTGATACATCTCTCTTTACCCAGGGAATCAAAGATAAACTATCTAAGATAGATGAAGACTTGAAGGCAAGTGCACACTAGTTGTCACTTGACTCAAGCTACAGTTCTACTCACTACTCAAAGATTAGATTTTTGACTAATATACAAGAAGAATTATTAAGGAAAGAAGCTAGGACCAAGCCACACTCATAGACATCCAAGGCATGATTCTTCCAAACATGGATGTATTGCAAAAACACATTGCACATGCCAAAACTCTTATCCATGACAATAACTTCTCCATAGCTGATCATATGATGGAGTTATTAGCAAATGTACAGATTGCACTTCATGCAAGAAAGGTGTTATAGGAAAATTGGGACAAGATAATTGCATTGATTTTGAAGGTACATTCTAACTTCTTGTAAAATTTTGGCATCACCATGTAGCATACACCTTTGGCATTTATTTTAGAAAGGGGGAGAAGATGTGATATATTAAGGGGAAAAGATGAGATAATATATGATATAAAAGAGGGAGACAAAAAGAGAAGAGATATATGTATATATTGAGAAAAGTGTAATATGTGTATATATGTATGGTGGAGCAGCATAATATTATACATATACATGTACAGATAATCAGAAAACATTCCTTACAAAAGCAATTCTAAAAAATCTCAAAAAATAGAGTATGTTACCGAGTTGAAGAAACAAGAGGGAGACTAAAGAATGTTTTGGACTTGAAATTTTGAGAATTCAATTTTGATTGATAAGTGTTTTTGTCACTAATGCCAAAGGGGGGAGATTGTTGACATTATGGTCAAGTTTGTTTATTAGTGGCTCACACTTAGTCAAATGATTAGCAGTTACCAAGGTTATCTTGTAGTCTATAGTGTTAACTGAGTAATCCAAGCTCTACCAAGTTCTATAGTTGCTACTAAGTTCTAGAATTAGTATTCAGTTCACACCAAGTAGTATCTACCAAGTTGATAAGTAACAGTGCAAACTAAGCTTCTTAGTATTAATTGAGTTCCAAAATATCAACCATGGTCTCCAATGTCTACCAAGATTGTAGTATCAGTGATGTGAACCTAGTGTTGATCAAGCTAGGCAGTGTCAACCAAGTGATTCAGTTTATACCAAGCTTGTAGTGTTAGTGTTGACTGAGCCATGCAGTGTCAACCAAGGGATTCAGTTTATATGTCAAGTTTTGCATTATTCACCAAGTCACTAGTGCTAACCAAGTTTAGACTAATTAGAAGTGATTAGTAAAAATTGAGCTTCTACATCTACTGAGAGCATGACAGTGTCAAGTGTTGACAATGGTTGCCGAGTATCAGAACCTCACTGAGTTTGTCTTCAAAACTTGAGTGCCAGCAGTTGAGCCAACTTTGTGCACTTTGGTGAAACTTTTATTGTAGCCAACTTTGGTTAATTGTAATTTGGATTGGTGTATATGAAATGTATTATATCACATCCAAAGGATGATAAGATATGTGAGATATAATAAGAGCAGGAGTGTGAATTGAGAAAGCTACAAGCAGTATAAGGAGAAGCAAAAATTTATCTATCATAGCAAGGTGATCATTACACTTCAAAGGAATCTCAACCAGAAAATCAGAGTTGTAGATCAGAGATCAACCACTAGTTTATCCTAATAGGTGCAACAATTAAATCCTTTGACAAGGTAGACTTAATAGTCTTTTGCAAATCTCTTTATTAAGTGCATACCTCATTATATATTTTGTAAATCTTTTAACATTGTGAACCTTGCAGTCCTTATTGCTCCTAACTGGAAATATCATCAGAAGTGATCGATTGTAAGCCTTAACCGGCCAATTTTATACTACAGTACTAAAGCTTGTGGGTATCATCCCCACCCCAATTTTACTTTCTATTTGGAATTTTTTGGGTCACCATATCCTGTGTCAATATGTTATGAGTGTTTTATTACTTCCAATGCATGCAATCAAATTAGTATATAAATGAAGGATTATTTGGTGTAACAAGATTAAGTTTTATTAGTTCTTGATTCACCCCTCCCCTCTTAATGACCTAGCCTATCCTATATTTCCAACACCTTGTGATGTGCTTCCTCACCTCCTCGTGGATGTTCTTCAAATGTTCAACAAAATCTTCTACTTCAGCACTACTTATCTATCATTTATCCAACTTCCTCAATTCATCAAAATTTTTGGGACTATTCCCATATACAATTTGGAATGGTAATTTACCAATACTGTTGTTGACATAATTATTGTATGCAACTTCTTCCTATAGTAAAATCAAACTTCAGCCTTTTGGTTTCTCTCCAACCAAACATCTCAACAAGTTCTCCAAAGTCATATTCACAACCTTTGTATGTCCATCACTCTTTGGATGATGTGATAAGCTGAGATTCAAATGTTTCTTCAACATCTTCCATAATGTATGCCAAAAATATGCAACAAATTTGGTACCTCAATCTAAAACTATACTATTTGGTAGACTATGTAGTTTCATCACTTCTCTAAAAAATAACTCTGCCACATGAACAACATCACTAGTCTTCTTGCAGGGAATGAAATGTCTCATCATTGAAAACCTATCAACCACCACAAATATCAAATCATTCCCTCATTGAGTCCTTGGTAAACAAAGAACAAAATCCATGTTGACATCTCCCACAACTTCTTTGGTACATATAATGGATGATACAACCCTATGTTCTACTTCACTCCTTTCACCATCTAACATACTCAACAACTCTATACAAACTTCTTGAAATCTTTGATGAGATCCAATCATGTTCCTTTTATATATTATATTTTAGCCTCATTCATGCAACTTCATACCCTTTCATGCATTTCATTTCCATTCCATATCCTACCATTTTGTTATTTTTTGTTGCCTATGATTTTATGTGTGTGTGTGTGTGTGTGTGTGTGTGTGTGTGTGTGTGGTAGTTGATCTAGTTTTTAGATACAATATAAAAAATAGTTATTGATTATTTTTACTAATAAGCATTGTGATTTTAAGCCTTTAAAAATATGTATTTCAATTTTATTATAGAAAGAGGAAAATATTATGATTCCTCTCAATTTTTGGACTTCCTTGTGATTGTAACCTATGACCTATCACCTATTAGACTTCCTCTTGCATGTTAGGCAGGAATGATTACTGGTTAAACTTCGTGTCCTTAGTAAACTTATTTTTGCCAGAAGACTTCATGTCATTAGTAGACTTCCAATTGCCAAAAGACTTCCTATCGCACATTAGACAAGAACTATTTTCAGCTAGACTTCCTATCACATATCAGATAGGAACTATTTCCACTCAATCTTCTTGTCACCAATAGGTGTATTTTCCAACAAATAAATGCCAATTGGAATATTAGTTTTTCATATGATATTTTAGTTATTTTGTTGCAACTAATTAATATATAGTTTATAATTCAATTGAAGAGAATGACTTCGTGTATAAAACAATATTATATTTTATTATAACTATGAGCTAAATAGGCTCCTAAAATATAGGAAAGTTATTTTCAACAAATGGTAAAGTCAAATGTGAACCATAATATAATACAAAAAGGGGAATAATCATTCATATCACTTCTTTGATAAATAAAAATTGGCATTTGCATGATCAGACTTGTGTAGAAAAGCTTTCATTTAATTTGTTGTGCAAACCAATAGTAAGGGCCCACTCCTTAGGGAAGTGTAGTGATATTTATTTTATGCCTTTTTTTTAGTTTTATTTGATTTATTAATATACTTTTAATCTGTAGTTGTCTGATTTTAATTAGTTTGACTGATTTTAATTAAGATACTTTTAATTTATTTTAATATCTATGTGTTTTATATTAGTTTGGTTTTATTTAATTAAGAGTGTTCCAATATCATTTGTGAGATTTATATTTTATTATTTTAGTTTTATAAGCTATTTTATATTTGAGTTTGGTTTGGTAAATTAATTCAATTTTGATTTTAGAATTATTAATTTGGTGAGAAGTTTTCTTTTAATAAATTGTTTTCTTTTTTGTGTGTGTAACTTGACCAGTTGAGAAGTGATAGTTCATGTCCACGTAATTATTTTATCTTTTGTAGGTTCTTTTTTATAGCTTCATTCATCTACACTTGGTTGTCAATCTTCATCCCTTGAATAGATAACCACTATACATTTCATCATTCTACGACCCCATATTGACATTTTTAGGTACAAACTAAGGGAATCTCCATGATTCTGAATTTGATCTTAAAAAGGAATTAATTGAAACCACATTTTTATGATACAATCTTCCTAGAACTATAACGAGTAGTAATTCTCATCAACCAAAGAAATGTTTTTATCTCTACCAAAATGCCCATCCAATCCTTTGCTATGCTTTGCCTTGATGAGGTTCTCTCTCATAGAACTTCTTGGAATGCACAACTGACTTCCTTTGAATAATATACTATCATTGATTATGAAATCCAACCACTTTGTCTTGTCAAGTGTAATAGGTTCTTGACAAGCTTTCCAAGCTTCACCAAAATCAGGATCCTCTTGATACAAACTCATGAGTTCCTTGAACCCAACCACCTCAATATGCATCTATATTAGCAAAATTTGTCTCCTACTAAGAGAAATTGTAACTCTATTAGACTTCTGACTCCTATGTTTCAAAATAAAAGTAATTTTACAAAAACTCAACCCATTTTAAATGCATTTAGTTTAATTTTCCCTAACTATTCAAATATTGCAAAGCTTGATAATTAGTATACAAAAAACTCCTTATAAAGAAGATAGTGTCTGCACTTTTTCAATGCCTAAAATATAGCATAAGACTCATTATCATAAGAATAGTAGTTCCTTTTGGCATCATTCAACTTCTCACTAAAATAAGCAATAGGCATACCTTCTTATCACAATCTACTTGAAATACCTTATTAAATGCCCTACTAGCAGGGTCACTTTGAGAGTCATATGAGCCAAACCCCCTACAATAATAGAATAGTAGGGCCCCGGGCCCCAAACAGATTATTGCCCCCAAACAGATTATTGCCGGTGAATGCATGCCTGCAGAGGCCATGGCTATGGCACGGGGAAGCCGGTGCGTGCTAAGTGCAGAGGGTGCCCTTTCAACTATTGTGCTAAGTTCAGAAGTGCTAAAACATGTTATTGTGTAACTTTCTATTTCAACGGATTAAAACTCATATCTTCTCTTGTAGTCCATTTAAACTCTTTCCTATCCCCTCTCACTGTTTCAGTCAAGGGTCCACAAATACTGCTAAAACATCTAATAATTTTTTTGTAAAAACTAGCTAGTCCATGAAAAGATCTTACCTTCATAGCACTCCTTGGAGTAGGCCATTTGATTGTAGCCTTCACTTTGTTAGGGTCCATTTTTAGACCTTCTACTAAAGCTACAAATCCTAGGTACGTTGACTCCTTCACAAAACTATACTTCTTTATATTTTTCAATAACTTTTCTTCCGTTAACTTCCCAAATACCTTACAAATGTGCATTATATGCTTCTCCAATGTCTTACTAAAGATAAAAATATCATCTAGGTAAAAAATGACAAACTTACCCAGAAACTCCTTTTGCACCTCATCCATGGGCCACATGAAAGTGCTCAATGTATTGGTTAGGCCAAAGGAAAGACTAACAACTCATATAGTCATTTCCTTGTCTTGAAGGAAGTGTTCCATTTATCTCCTACTCTAATCCAAATCTAATGGTACCCCTCTTCATATTTATCTTTTTTAGATACACACCTCTACTCTAACAATCCATGATATTATCCATCCATGACAATAGAAATCTGGATTTAATTTTGATCTTGTTAATAGCTTGACAATCTATCCACATCCTCCATTCTCCATTCTTGATTTTGATCTTGTTAGTAGTTTGAGAATCTATCCACATCCTCCATTCTCCATTCTTATTTGGTGCTAATACTTCGGTACAATACATGGACTCAAACTCTCTCAAATCAAACCCTTCTACAGTTTCTCACATACTTATCTATTCAATTCTTTTCTTTTTTTGTTGTCATTTTGTATGTTGCCTTGTTTGGAAAATTTGCTTCTAGAATCAAATTCATTTGGTGACTAATCTTCCTCACTAGTGATAATTCATCAGGCACATTTTGGATACAATATCTGTAAACTCTTCCAACAAATATACAACTTTTGCATGTACCTCTTCTACTTCTTCTTTACCATCTTATGGAATTGTTGAAAAACACATATGCTCATGCCACATACCCTATAGGAACTTGTTTCCATCAACAAAACATATTCTAGCACCACTACATACCTTTTCTTATTTTTCCTTTAATGTCTTTAGCTTATGTTTCACTCCATCCTTTGTTAGAGTGTAGGTATTTGTAAGGCCATCAAGTACAAAATTCCTAGCAAACTGCCATGACCGATATGACAACATATGACATATATCCATAGGTATGATATCACATAGTACTTCATCCTCATAGTTTCCAATCTTGAACTTCTCTAGGGACTGTTCAATGATCATGACCTTGTGGTTATTCTGCACCCAAGCAATACAATATGGATGTGGGTGTTTCTATCTTTTGAGATTTAACTTAGTGACCATATTTTCTAATCCCAAATTTTCATTTCTTCCACCATCAATGTTGTATATCATAACACTTATCTTAACACTTGCACCTTGTGCAAAACAAGCTCCTCCTTTGACCAGGTTCATTCTCACTACTCAATAGGACTCTTCTATTAACCAATACTATTTCTCTTTTAGCATCTTTCAAAGATGATGATTTGACATCTTCATCAACATGTGCAGCTCTTTCCTAACCTTTGGTTCTTCTATTTATCCTTCCTTGGTGTGAAGGACGGTCAAATTTCCTATTCCCTTCTTCTCTAAAGTGAAAATAGGTTCCATGAAAACCTCCTCTACCAGATCCTTTCCCTCTTCCTCTTCCTCTCTCATCTCTATTACTCTAATCATGAAAATGAATGGAATTGTTTTCTCTATGGTTTTGACTACTACTTTGGCCTCATCTTTCTTCTAATCATCATTTTGGCCTCCATAAGATTGTCCACCAAATCTTCCACTATGACCTCTTCTGCTTTGTCGACTCTCAAACTTCTTGTTGAGCTTCTCTTCTACTCTTAGGAAAAACTGGTATGCCTCCTCAATATTTATCATTCAAACTAGACTTAGCTCCTCCTAAATGGTTGGCCTCAACCCATTTAGATAATAGGAAACTTTCTCCTTGTCAACTTTTGCAAGGTGTGTTATGATGAGAATAGGGTAGAACTCTTCTATATACTCTTGAATAGGTCTTCCCACTTTTTTCAACCCTTGCATTTTCTTTAGTAGATCAAGCTCATAATCCATAGGAATGAACTATTGCTTTAATTTAGCTATTTATTAATCCCATCTTGTGAATTTCTCCTTCCCTCTCCTATTTTTCTCCAATTAAATCTCCTTGCACTAGATCTTTGTGTGACCCTTAATTTTGGTCTTCACACATTTGACCCTATCGGGATCCTTAGTATCCTCATACTCGAAATATTGTTCCAATTTATTGATTCAATTGATCAATTCCTTTAGGTTAAGATTTCCTAAAAATGTTGGAACCTCAAACTTAGATCTTTTTCTAATCTTGGAGATGGCCCTAAAAATCCTTTCCTCTTCTAGGTTCAAAACTCCATCTTCTCCTTCTTCATCAATGTTTCTTTTTTCTCTTTCACCCTTGCTTTCATCTCTTACAATAAAGATCATCCCTCTATGCATTTTCTCTTTTAATGCTTTTAGTTTTCTTTGAAGCACTCTAAAATCCTCAAGTGTAACACCTCCAGCTCTTCCACCCCATTCCCTTCATGCAACTATTTTTGCACTTTTACTGAAACACTAGTGCAAACCACCTTCCAATTAGTGATTTGTCTACACACACAACCCAAACCATGGTCTTGGTGCAAACTAACTCACATTCGATGATATGTCTACATAGTCAATAAAATCTATCTTTTATACCACTTGATGAAGGGTGTTCCCCTTAATATCACAAATACACAAAGAAAAATACAACATAAGTCTTAGAAGAACAAAAAAAGGGCTTCTTATTGTCTCCACAAATGTAGAATTACAGGTTTTTATATATAAAATATGGAAACCCATGTGGGTGATTTCTGTGCAATATTCTTCAACATATCACCACAATTTAACTCCCAAAACTACCTAGACATCACAATAGGAATTCCTTATAAAAGCATTTTTCACCACTCGAGAAGGGTCTAGATATTAAATATAACCCTTGAGGTAGACCAAACCCTAATTAGAATTATTTTCTAATTTATTACATAGGGTCAGCCCTAACTATATCTTTAGGTACTCCATTTTCTATAGATATTTACTTTTGTATATGACCTCTATTTTTCAACTATAAGTATTTTCAAAATTGTCAGCTCCTAAACTACTTAACACTTGATAGGAACAAGTGCCAGTAAGCCCAAGTTTGACCTCATTCCAAAGCCTCTAAGGTCTTCAAATTTGATCTCAAAATGTTTCCTACCCAAAAACCTCAATAACTTTTGCAATACATATGAAAATATTCAACTATGTTCTTGTTATATGCCAATGGAATCAACATTGACTTTTGTTCCTATTATGTGGCCTTAATCTTCTCAATGATTTCAGTCAAGGTGTGGCACTTAGATTTATAATACAAAGTTGAAGATATTGAAATCACCTAAAAATGGTCACTTAGACTATTATTTAAATATTTGCCTAGACCAAATCTCTAAAAATGAATTTATTTGAATTTAACCTCTAGTTTAACTATAATATACTAAGTCCATATTTGATTAAAAGAGCATGTACCCTTTTAATTAAATAAAAGACTCCATTCTTCCAACCCACTCTAATGTGCACACATAAAGTCTTTTACCTATTTACAAATTAAAAGAAAAGACTTTGTCTCACATGAAAAGTCAACTCATTGCTATTGGAGGAGATAAATTTGCACATGGATCATGCCAAAAGTCAACCCCCACCCTTGACCACTCATATCTTGATCTTGATCACAACCGTCCATACACCTTTAAAAGGGAAATCTCTCTCCTTCTCTAAGGATCTCGATTTTGAGCTATTGTTATGCTATAAGTTTTACAAGTTTTCTTGGAGCATTTTATGGAGTATATCTTTTACCTTCATATTCTTGCATAATCATACTAGTTTATTTTATTTACATTAGCTTAGTTTATTTCTTGTAATAGTATATCTTACTTGGCTTAATTAGTATGGTGGTAATACTCTTATCTTCTTAGCTTAATTTCATCTTTGCACTTTATCTTAGCATAGTGTCATTTGCATTGCATTCATTGAGAGTTCTTTGGTACTAGCACTCTTGCTCTTGTCTAATTAGTCTCTCATTTCATGGTTTACTAGCAAGGGTTTCATTTCTAAGGCTCAGCTGAGAGTTATCTTTATGCTTCTTTCTATTCCTTTTCACTCCATGACTAGGGAGCTCTAAGCCACAATTCAAACTTTCCAATCCATGGAATACCTTGAATAGATAGAGGAGTTCACTTTCTTAGTGTACATTTTTGGCGCTCACCATGGGGCAAAACATCTTGCTTTTTCCTTTCTATCTACATTTCTACCTTACATTTTCACTTGTTATTTTGTAATTCATTTCTTTATAGACAAAATTATTGTGTGATACTTTATCAGTATTGTATGATATTTTCCAATATTGCAGTGTGATACTTTACCAATTAAAGTATCACATGACTATTCATGAACTGTCAGACTATTGTTGTAAATTCTATCGCATGGGTGTTATGCAAAGTATCGCATAGAGAAAAACTATCACCTTTGTATACTTAAAAGTATCATAGGATACTCTATCAACAAAAAAATATTGCCCTATATGGAATTGACTATTGTTTGGGTTTTTCGATCAATTTTTTAGCCTTTAGCATTCTATTTTCAGATTTCTTAGGTCTATTCACTGTCAAACAGAGATTTCCTTTAGGTTTTATCTCATTTTTGGACTAAACCTTTGATGGAATAAAGCATTTGTTTTGTAGGGTTGCCAAAAAAATGCTCAAATTTTTTTTATAAAAGAACCCATGTCAAATACCTTATGCTAAAAGGCTACTAACTCCTTGTTTGCAGGGGTACATAAATTTTTTTTTAAAGAACAACCAAGCGTGCTTTTTTATTATTTCATTTTATGTGTGGAAAATACTAGTTGTTTATTTTCCATATGCACATAAAACTTGTGAGTAGGGTCTTTTGGTGATAGGATAGTATGCTCTTCATCCTTGAGGTGAATCAAAAATCTTGACTCGCCCTTAGATCTTGAAAGTGAGTGGCATGCTCCACTTTTTATAAATTTTAATTAACTTACTTGGTGTGTTTGGGAGAAGAAATTAGAATAGGAGAGTGTGCTCTTCACCCTTTAGGTGAATCAAAAATCTTGACCTCCAAGAGTGGATCTGTTTTGTTGTTGTCTCCTAGAGAGGTATTACCTTTAGAGGTTTTGCTATTGGTGGAAAGATACCAATAGGAATGACCCAAAATGGGAATGAGAAAAACCCAACTAACCTGGCTCACTATAATCACAAACCCCTTGACAAGGAAAAAACCTTGGGGGGTGTAGCACTTGTCTTCTCTTAGTAGATGTACTTGTGGGATTGGGACCATGAGGAAAATACAAAGCAAGAATTCTTAATGTACCCTTGTGGTTGTGAGGTTCATTACTTGCTACAAGGTAGGGTGTCTTATTCATAGGTGCAAGAGGAGTATTTTGAATGGGACCCTTTCTAAACACCATAGGAATAGAATCTACCTTTTTATCTTCTCAACATCTTGATGCAAGGACTAATCCTAATGGACTACCTAGATCAAACCAAGATTTTACACTCACCATTTGTGTCCCTTTGGTTGTGTCAATGACACCTCCATGACAAAGCCAATATCTATTGTGGGTAACCACTTTGTGTGAGGTGAAGGGGCATCAAGTGTCGACCAAGGTGTTGAGTAATGAACTATGACCTTAGGTAGTTCTACTTGGAATGTATTTTTAAATGTGACAAGACTTGTGTAAACATTCTTGAATATCAAATATGGTGTTAACATTCATAGGATTTTTCTTTTGATATCCCAATTGCTTGTGTTGACAAGGTTTCTTTGTCCCTTGTTCAACTTCTTGAGACATGCTCATTTCCCCTAATATTTTGAAACCATGGTGTTTACTACTGCAAACTAAAGCTCTATTTTGTCACTATTGCCTTTTGGTCCAAACATCAAAAAAAAGACAAACTAAAACATAGGTGTTTTAGGTATTAAGTTACATTTTACATAGTTTACTGGCCCTTTACCATATGACCTCCTGAGAAATAGCGTGTGATACTTCACACCTAAGGAAGTATTGCATGTTAGTATTAAACTCTATCACATCCTAACTACAAGTTTTGTCACACTGCTTTGTGAAAATTGTCACACACTACAAAAGTATTACTTGTTTACAGAAAGGAAATCTTATCGTATGATAATTGTTGTTTATCTTATATCACCAATCTTATTGAGAAATATCATTCAACCTCTGTTGCTATTAGAATTAAGTCAAAATTATGCCATAGCTGATTTAGGGCTGTTGTCACTTTCTCCTACCCGAGTTTGGCTCAAAATCTTCATGTTTGGTGTTGTCCAAAGTTGAAAAGATGGATCTAGTTTGTGGGATGTGAGCTAAAATGTCACTAATGATTTCTTTTCAAAATATGGTTACCTTGCTATCAAGTTTTTTGCTTAGCTTCTTGGCTTGAGTCATTAGTTTTGTAAGTTTTTGACCACTCTTGACAAGGCACTCGATTATTTTATCTTTGACAAGTGATATTTTTTACCATATAGACTCTTAATCCTGATTAATCTTATATCTCATCTCATTAAGAAAAGACATATCCTTACATGTTGATTGCAACTACACTCCAATCAACCAAGGAAGTTGTTCCTCATTCCTTTTTAAACAATTGACAACTCCAACTAGGCATCATCATGGGCAAACTTGTAAGGAAGAGCATGTTCTTGACAAACAAGAAGAGACCAACACTTGGCACAATCCACTCTATAGCTTTGAGAACCCCTTCAATACCCCTTTGATACCCCTAGGGTCACAAACAACATTTCACTCACCATGCATCCTAAAGAGAGGAATCACCGTTGAGAACAACTCTTTGCACAAAAAGAAGAACAAACACACTTAGATAGAGAAAGACTACAAGAGGTTATATGCATGGGCACTAGAGAAAGGTCTTATCATCAAGTTGAGACTAATGCTCAAGTACATGAATCTAAGAATAGATATGTGTGTGGTTACTATAGTAATCCTTTTGAGAACAACCTCCCTGGATGCAATGATGAAAACAACACACCACCTAGGTCTCTAAGAATACACATAGAAGCATGTCCATCACCACCTAGACCCTCACAATCACATCATGAAAGTGAGGTAAATGATGAAATCACTAGAAAGAATCTTATGCAATTCCAACAAGATAAGGTTTCCCAAAGGTTGATGCTAAAATCCTTAGAACAAAATGGTGACCAATATTTCCAATATATGACCTCTAGGGGATGGAAACTCTCCCATGACTTTGACATCCAAAGGATCATCCAAAAGAGAGAACCCACTAAGGCTGAAATCTTGAGGGAAGAGATGTGAGATCTCAAAAACCAATTTTCTCAACTGCAAGTAGCCAAAGAACAACCTAAGACTTCTTTTGTTGAATCTATATGCACTCTTTCATTTGATAGGATTCTCTACATGGTCTCATTTCCTAGGGATATAGAGGTTCTAAAATATTAAATATGATGGAAATGGTGATCCTTATGATCATTTATGACACTTCTATGCTTTGAGCATGGATTTTATGAAAAAGACACTTATCTTATGAGGTTATTTCCTAGAAGCTTGAGGGGACAAGCTATGGAATGGTTCACTAAGTTGTCACCCTCCCTCCTCAAGTCTTTTGATGAACTTGCACAACGCTTCATCCAGAAATATTCCTACAATATTGAACATCATATCACTATGTTGGACTTGTGAAATATCAAACAAAAACAAGGTGAACCCTTTATCACATACCTACAATATTGGAGAAAATTACACTCTAGGTACCCTCGATAAATTCATGAAAGTGAGAAAAATGACATCTTTGTCAACATGCTTGTACCAAAACTGAAATTATGATCTTAGATAACAATTGTTTACCTCCTTCAATGAAATGATTGAGAGTGTTTATTGTATTGAGGATGTTGTCATTAAGAAGGATGACATTGTGCTAAAAAAGACAAGAATGGCAATGGAAATGGAAAAGATAAAGGTAAACCTTGGAACAAGAATAAATATGTGGTAAATGATGGAGTTGTAGATGCTCCTAAGACAAAAGAGTTAGCCTTCCATTTGTTTAATGTTATTTATGATGCTTAACAACAAGAGACTTCAAAGTCTCAATCCTTTGACAAGACTAAGAAGTCTTATAAGCCAAAACATGTTTACACATTGATGGTTGAGTCATATGAGGTAGTCATAAGGACCCTACTTTCTAAAAAACTTATCATGCTACCTAATAATTCATGAACCTATTGTACACTAGAAAAGGTGCACTTCTCTAAATCATTCTATCTGAGGTTCTCCATAGATTGGAAAGTTTGAATGCTGACTTAGAGCTCCCTAGTTATGGAGTGCAAGGGGGATACAAATGAGCATATAGGAGCTCTCAGCTGAGCCTTAGAAATACAACCCTTGCTAGTAAACCACAAAATGGGAGATTCTTTAGACAAGAGCAAGAGTGCTAGTGTCAAAGAACTCTTGGATCATGCAATGCAAAAATGAAACTATATTAGGATGAGATGCACAAATGCAAGCTATACTAAAAATGAGATGGGAATGTTACAAATCCTGCTATTAAGCTATGTGATCTAATTATTTGCAAAGGAAACTACACTATCATGCAATATGATCTTAAGACTAATATGAAGGAAATGAGAGAATGAGACAAGAAAATGAGAAGTTCTCCACAAAGCTCCAAGGAAACCTGTTAGAAAACCTACAGCATGACAATATTCAAAAAAAGATGGATTGAGGGGGAAAGCTCTCTCCCTTTTAAAGTTGTACGGACGGTAGAGATCAAGATAAAGATGGTGGATGATCAATGGTGGAATTTGAAAAGATGAGTGATCCATGTGCACACATAAGTCAACCAATAGAATATAAGTTGACTTTTCATATAAGACAAAAGTCACAAAGCTTTTTCTTTTAATTGCAAAGTAGAAAAAGGACTTTATGTGTGCAATTTAAGTGGGTTAGAAGAATGAGGTATTTTATTTAATTAAAAGGGGACATGTTCTTTTAATCAAATAATGAACTTAGGATAGCATAGTCAAACTATAGGTTATAATCAAATAAATTGATTATTAGAAATTTGGTCTAGGTAAATGATTAAATTAATTTAGCCAAAATGTTGAGAAGGGGGCTAATAGTCTAGATGACCATTTTTAGGTGATTACATTTGCCCCTCTTTGACTAATGCGTGATTGATTTGAGAACACATTATGTCAAAAAAAATCAAATCCAAGTAGGCAGTGGTAGATATAGATATATGATTTTGAAGAACAAAATGTAGGAAAAGATAGCAAGTCCTAAATGTACAGCCTGGTAGTGGTAGTACTGAACACTAGGAAAAGATGATGTCAGAATTCAAGAAGAATGCTAACACTTAGCAAAGTAGATAGATCGAGAACAAGTGAGAAGATCAAACAAATGCTCCTAAGAAATAGATAGTTGTAGCAATCAGTGATAGAGTATTTCTGCCCCCTCGGGATCAAAATTGAAATGAGGTAAGGAGATACAAAAATTGGCTAGACATGAGAAAATTAGAATATAGCAATGTCCAAGATGATAGATGGATGATTAGAACCCAAGAATGACTATAAAAAAATTTGATAAAATGCCCTAGTTTGACTAGAGTTGACCTTGAAGGATATAGCATAAAAATTAGGTCAAATTGAGTAGAAAGAGGATTTAGATGTGAAAAGGTGAATAGAAGTAGATATGTAGCATAGAAATGATGAAGCCCCATTGATGATTTGGAGATTAGACCTCAAAAGGTCAGCTAGCTACTTAGAAGAAAGTAGAAATTCAAAAGATAATTTTGACCATCAAGATGAACTCGAATTTGGATTTCGATCCCAAAAATGAATCTAGGATGTTGAGTTTATTTAAGAGGTCAAAACTTTATATAATGTGATGATAAGATAGAAAAGAGATGAAGTGAAAGATTAAGAAGGTGAAAAGACATGAACAAGAAGAAAGTAAAGAAATATATGAAAGGAGTTAGCTGATATGTCCACAAAAAAGATGAAGAGAGAGCTCTCCCCATACGCAAGAATGCAAGACTAATCTAGAAAATGAACCTAAAATGCAAGCTAATATGCAAAGTGGTTTACCAGCAAGAAGCGCATAACATTTAGACTCTTAATTTCATCATTGAGCATTTATTAGGGACATCATGAGATCATACAACCATCACTAGTATAACTTATGAGGATATGAATATGATTGATATCAGATAGGTATGTGGAAATCTAATCTAAGCATCAAAAACATGTAAGTCAAGATGACTATGTGATTAGATTCCCTAAGTTTAATTTAGCAAGATTACACCTATATCAAGGCATAAGTGCCAGGATAAACCCCAAGTGTGGTCTTGCGAAACAGTCAAGGATGATACATTTATAAGTCAAAGTGTTGAATAGGACAAGCACGAATGCTTACAACACTATAGACAAACAAAGTATACCCACAAGTAGAAATCAAGAAGACATGCCCCATGCCCCCAGTCTTCTAGTCAATGACATCCTTGAAAGACTATTAGGGAGGGAACACATGGAAAAGAAATCATCATAGACAACACACAAAGTAGATAAAGATCAGCATAGCTCAGTCGTTTACGTGTTAAAGTGCGTGTGTGTAAGTCGCTTGGCCATTTCTTCCAGACTTGATTCTGATAGTGAGAAATATCGCGACATTAGAGACCATAGGTAAACTATCTGTAAAGTGTTTGAAAAACACTTGATGTCAAAGTGGGTGGGGGTAGTGTTGAGAAACACTATTTTGTGAGTTGTCAAAGGAACCCTAATGCACAAGAATACCTCAATAGGCTAAGTAGCTATGCCCCCAAGATGAGGACAAGAAACAATTCCAAGCTAGGAAATGTGTAGTGAAGTGGATGATTGAGATTGATAGACATAGGTGCAAGGGTTTCAAGTAGCGCATGTTTCCAGGTTTTCACCACTTTGACAGTTTTTTTTTTTTTTTTTTGTATTTTTTTTTGAATTTTAAGATTTTTTTCAGAATCATATATGATTTTTTTTGGAATTTTTTAAAAGGTTTTAGAGATCACTAGTTCTAGAGCAAGATCACATCATTTTCTCCTAATGTCTAGCAAGGTATAGGACACGATGGAGAAACAAGCCAGTGGATAAGTAGAGATGGATAAGAAAGGAGTATGAAGCAAGTAAAAGTGATCCTCAAGGACTGACTCTTCAAGAGTACCCAAGCTAGGGAAAGGGGTGAAATAGTCATATGAAGCATATTTTGGATAAGCAATGGAAGAAATGAGCAAGATAGCATGTAGGATAAGTAGTGAAGCCAACAAGTGAGATAGCATGAAACATGTAGTCCAAAAGAGTAGACATGTCAAGAGACCTAGGAACCATTTTTTATTTATCGTCATCAAGACCAAGGGGTCAACTAGATAGGATAGCACTAGGATAGAGCAATAAGAATAAAGCTCAAGATAGAGGCTATGAGTGAATGGGAGAGCACAATAGAAAATTTGGTGGATAAGATAGCCAATATGCAAAGATAGCTCAACATTGTCAAGATCAAAGAGAGAAGAAGGGATAGATGGATGATGGAAGAATTACGCATGATGCCTATTTGCCAGGTTTTCATCATGATACTTATCCAAGGTGACACAAGAAGTAGTTTCCACCATAGGATGGATTTATTTCTCTTTAATTTTGCTACCAAGGTGCCACAAGAAGTGGTTTTCACCAAGGCACATTTTCATTTTTTATTTTTATTTTCTTCTTTTTCTTTTTTTGAATTTTTAGAAAGAGCTGAAGTTGTTTGAATGTAGATAATGGTCCTATAGAAAAGATAAGTCATGATAAGCCAAGACCATAGAAAGGTATGCTCAAAGATGTTGATAGGGTGATGAAAGAGAAATGGTAGTAGGAAGAGTATATGGAGGACAATAGTTCATGTATAGAAAGTAAGTGTAAGCTTTAGAGGATTTCATGAGGGTAGTTGAAATATTGTACAAGATCAACATTGACACACACCTTGAAGGGTATTGGAATGATGGAGGAATCATGGATGAAGTAGCTTGAGGTTTAGATGTATGAGGTGGTAGAAGAGATTTGGAAAAAAGTGGAGTGGAAGGCTTTGGAATATTTTTAGAAAGATTTTTGAAAGAAGATGGAATGGAAGCCTTTGGAAGCTTGAATGTCAACTTTGAATTATTTCCAATATTCAAGTCTTTTAAAAGAGACTTGGGAATTCATATAGCTTTAGATTTTCCTTCAAATACTTCAAAACACATTTCTTCAATAATGGGTTTAGGAACCCATATTTTCTTTGATTTAGCTTTTTTAATAGTGGACCTTTGCGGTCTCTTTTGTGCATTCTCCTTCTTAGCATTCACATGTTGATTAGATGGGACATAGTGATCTTTCTTTTTCAATGGATTCTTATGTTTATTCTCACTTCCAAAGGACTTGGGATTTGTGGATGAATAAGGCTAATATGACTGGTTTAGGTGGATAGATGGGTGATAATTCATCAAGGATGAGCGTCTTTGTTGATCTTGAGGTATGACAAGAGAGCTAGGGAGATGGAGGAACATAAGACCCCAAAATGGATGGAAGGTTTTGAAGGCTTTAGCTCTAATGGATGAGGACCAAGGATAGAATTAGGATATGCAAATGGATAGTGAGAAGGGATATCAACATCTTTAGAGTGAGCAACATGGTAAAAGCCATCAATAGACTCATGAGTAGCTTTGATAGGAACAACATTTTTAATAGAAGCACTTGAAGCTTGAGCACACTTGTGAAGTGTATGTGGAGAAGTAGAACATGAGGGGATGCTTTGATCTTGACAAGTAGCTTTGGATAGCATATGAAGAGAACTTTTCTCATAATTTTCAGTAAGCTCAAGGGAGATAATGGAAGTGGTATCTTCATCATACTTAGGAGGTGGATGAGATATAGGATATGGAGGGGAAAAATCTTGAAATAGATGAAAGGGTTCTTGATCTTGATCTTTCTTGACATTTATAGCTTTTTCTTTTTGAGAGTCCTCTTGACATGGAGCCACTTCTAAGGACAAGAGAGAATGAAGAGTGAATGGAGTAGTGCTTAGATTAGGCATTGTAGTGCATGAAGGTTGAGGATGTTTAGTATTAGTAGCATGGAAAAGGTTTGCAACCAAGTGAAGGTTAGCTTGAGTTTCTTTTAGAGGTAGCCCTTGAGGATACACGTAGTCAATGTGGAAAGCATTAGGCTCTTTATTTGATGGAGGCATGTTGGAAAGCTTTGAAGTGTTGGGAGATGCATGAGTGTTGGAAGAAGTGGAGGTATCAAGGAAACCATCAGTAGACATAGGTTCATTAATATGATATTTATCAAGAAAAGTATCCTCATCACATGAATCATTAGAGGTATCAATAATTCCATTATCAATAAGATCTTGGATTTTATGTTTTAGCTCAATGCAATCTGAAGTACTATGCTCATTATGTTGATGATAAGCACAATAGATATCCAAGAATGGGTTTCCATATGAGCTATACTTAGGTAACATGATGATCTTATTGCCAAGAGGTTTTTGCAATGTGTCATCATAAGAATCTTTCAAGGGAGCAAAAGTTCTATTAGAAGTATGTCTAGGATCTTCTTTTTGTTTCTCAAGTGAATATAATGCATTCATGTCTTCATCATTTTCTTGGTCAAAGATAGGTTTATCATGATATTTTAGCATAGGCTCAAAGGAGGTATCACTTGCTTGTTCTCTAAAGAGGTCTTTAGATCTAGAAGATGAAGACATTTGATGTCTTGAAGTAGAGCATGTAGACCTAGAAGAAGAGGATGACCTCAAAGAAGGTGACTTACATGCATGTAAAGACCTTAAGGAAGATTCATGTAATGATGCAATCTTCTCCTCTAACCTTTTCTCAAGTTTAGACTTCATTTTTGTCATGCGCTTAGAGAAATGAAGGTAAGAAAGATCATTTGTCTCTTCTAGTTCTTTGTATTGTGCATATAGATCTTGAAACTCTTTAGTGACATGGAGGATATCATGATCATCTAGATTTGGTTGAAGTTTGGTAGCACAAGGTTTAGATCCCATAGTTTTAGATGCAAAGCCAAGCATAAAATAGTCTAGAAGATAACTTGATGTTGAAACTATAGGAGGTAGAGTGTTCACTTGCCAAGATATTAGAGAGAGATTAAAGCGACTTGTCAAACAATATGTCCAAGAAACTTACGATGTGAATGACTCAAGTCAATAGCTAGGCAAGATGCCCAAATAGACAAATAGATAGAGCAAGCAGGGTGACAAGTGAACAACTCTCCAACCCAAGAGTGTAGTCAAGAAATCAAGGCAACCATTTCAGCAAAAAGATAACTAGCAAGTGGACATAGACCATGAAGATAGAAAGACCAAGAGCGCTAAGACCAAAGAGCCACTTTAAGCATGTTCAAGAACTAGAGACATAGAAAATCAAAGTCAAATGATGAGACTCCCCTTAGCAAGCAACACAAAAAAAAAATGTTAAGACTTGATGCTTTGACTTGGTTGACAAAGTTTGACAATAGTTGATAGCATAGCAAGTTTGATGTTCAAAAGAAATTTCTTTCTAAGCAAGATAGTGACACATGGAATAGTCTTCAAACAATCAAGCAAGGGACAAAGCAACCTTGCATGATACAAGCATATGTGACGTCTCAAAAGAATTCCCTAGAATTATCATCATGTGTATGTTCAAAACATTTTCACTGGTATACCACATTTGAGAACACATCAAGCAATATCTACCTAAAGGACATGATTCATTACTCAACAACTTGGCTCATGCTTGATGCTCCTTCACCTCACACCAAGTGGTTTCCCACAAGAGATATTGGCTTTGTCATGGAAATGCCATAAGCATAACCAAGTTAACACAGATGGTGAGTGTAAAATCTTGGGGTGATCCAAGTAGTCCACTAGGATCGATCCTTGCACCAAGAAGTTGAGAGGCTAAAAAAGGTAGTTACTAACTTAGGGTGTTTAGATAGGGCTTCCGATCATAGTGTTCCTCTTGCTCCCAAATATGGGACACCTCACCTTGCGATGAGTAACCGATCTCGCGACCACAAGAGTACCTTAAGCATTCTTGCCTAGTGATCTCCCTATGGTCGAAATCCCATAAGCGATCACACTAGGACTTCAGACAAACACTATGTCTACCAAAGTTTTGTGTCCTTGGTAGCCTTGAGTTTATAGTGGGTTGGAAGAGCCAGGTAATTAGCTTGTCTCCACTTGAGTCATTCCTCTCAGGTTGTTTGAGAGCAGGCCCTCTAAAGGATTTTAACTACACAAAGTGGATCAACTTTTAGAAGTCAAGATTTCTGGTTCACCACAAGGGTGAAGAGCATACTCTCCTATTCCAATAGTTTTCTCCCAAACACGCCAAGAAGATTTAGTTACCCTTTACTTTTGAAACCAAGAGGTAAGTCAAGATTTCTGATTCACCACAAGGGTGAAGAGCATACTCTCGTATTACCAAAAGACTCCAATCACAAGTTTTATGTGCCTATGAAAAATGAACAATTAGTCAATGCCACACATGAAAACAAAAAAGCAAGAAATTTTGAGTTTTTATGCTTTGGGCAGCCTTGCAAACAATGTTAGTAGCCCTTGCGCATTTGAAGCTTTGACATGCGTTCTTTTTATGCAATGTTTCAATTTTTTTTCATAAGGATGGCAACTTGTAATCACAACTTGTTAGCACCAAAAGTTAGTGTGAAATAACATAAAAATTTGCAATAAAAAGTGGTGAGTTTCTTCAAAAATTCAATTTATCTTTCAACCAAGTGCATGCAAAGAAAGTGCAAGTTAATCACAAATGCTCTCATTTTTACTCTTTGATTTTGACCTAGTCAACAAGATTTGACTTTTTTGCTATGATTTCATATCCAAAAATAAAAATGAAAAGAAGAGACCCCTATTAAAAATCAAAGAGCTTTCCAAAAATTCAAGAAATTTTTAAAAATCTCTTCATTTGCACTCTAGAGATCGATTTTGTCAAAATAGGCCAAATTTATCAAATTGAGTTTTTGGTCCTTAATATGACCTCAAAATTAAAAACACAAAGAAAGAACCCCCATTAAAATTAAAAACCATTTCTGAAAATGTAAGTTTTTTTGAAAAATTTGCTGATTTGCGATCAAAAATGGCTTTTTATGAAAAACAAAGAAAAACTCATAACTCTCGAAAATCATGTCAAAATGCTCTGAAAATCGGATTGAAACATTTTGAGGACATATCCAACTTGCAAAAGAAATTTCAAAACCAAACTCCAAGCGATTTAAATGATATGATCAAATCTTTAAACCAACTAAGTTTTTGGCCTTCAAACCAATCTACTTATGGGTTGGCCTTAAAACCAAAGTGATAATTCTACAAAAGCATTTGATTAGATCTAATATGCTGCTATAAAAAATCAGAGATGAAAATAAAAGTAAATGGAGCTAGAAACTTGATTCAAACTCCACAGTGGGCGCCAAAAATGTACACTAGAAAAGGTGCACTTCTCTAAATCATTCTATCTGAGGTTCTCCATAGATTGGAAAGCTCGAATGCCGACTTAGAGCTCCCCAGTTATGGAGTGCAAGGGGGATACAAACGAGCATATAGGAGCTCTCAGCTGAGCCTTAGAAATACAACCCTTGCTAGTAAAGCACAAAATGGGAGATTCTTTAGACAAGAGCAAGAGTGCTAGTGTCAAAGAACTCTTGGATCATGCAATGCAAAAATGAAACTATATTAGGATGAGATGCACAATGCAAGCTATACTAAAAATGAGATGGGAATGTTACAAATCCAGCTATTAAGCTATGTGGTCTAATTATTTGCAAAGGAAACTACACTATCATGCAATATGATCTTAAGACTAATATGAAGGAAATGAGAGAATGAGACAAAAAAATGAGAAGTTCTCCACAAAGCTCCAAGGAAACCTGTTAGAAAACTTGCAGCATGACAATATTCAAAAAGAGATGGATTGAGGGGGAAAGCTCTCTCCCTTTTAAAGTTGTACGGATGGTAGAGATCAAGATAAAGATGGTGGATGATCAACGGTGGAATTTGAAAAGAGGAGTGATCCATGTGCACACACAAGTCAACCAATAGAATATAAGTTGACTTTTCATATAAGACAAAAGTCACAAAGCCTTTTATTTTAATTGTAAAATAGAAAAAGGACTTTATGTGTGCACTTTAAGTGGGTTAGAAGAATGGGGTATTTTATTTAATTAAAAAGGGACATGTTCTTTTAATCAAATAATTAACTTAGGATAGCATAGTCAAACTATAGGTTATAATCAAATAAATTGATTATTAGCAATTTGGTGTAAATGATTAAATTAATTTAGCCAAAATGTTGAGAAGGGGGCTAATAGTCTAGATGACCATTTTTAGGTGATTACACCTATAACCCACCTCTCAAGACTACTTGCTGGAGAGATGATCACTTTTGCACATACCATATGAATAAGGGACATAACACTAATAATTGGTTTAATCTTAAGGATTTTATCCAAGACCTCATTGATGGAGGAAAGGTTGTTACAAATGACTTAGTCAGGAATTCTAATCACAAAGCCTTTCAACAACCTTTACCCGAGTACAAAAAAGAAGAGTCATCTCATGCTAACAAGAAGAATCATGATCCTAAAATCAACTATACTTACACCAATATAGATAATGTCATCAACATTTTGGATCCCATTGAAAGAGTCTAAATGATGGGTCCTAAATTTGACAAGGAACCAAGCTATGATATTGATGAGGAAAAGCCTAAAGTGATATTGAGAACACGCACCTCTTATCAAAACCATAGTTACTCTTAAGGTGGTAAAATCTTCCTCTTCACATGGTGAGACACTAAACGATGTCACAAGGGCAAAATCTAAGGTTGTCCTCAGAGTAGAGAATGATCCTGAGAATGCCTCTTCCTTAAAACAAGTGACTCAACCTTCCATATCTAGTTACAATCTTTTTAGTTAGCTACAATGAACCCTTGCATGGATTTCTATCTTTGAGTTGTTCGAGTTGTCTCCTTTGCACAAGGAGATCCTTGAAAAATATTTATGAACAACCAATGTTCCCATAGATATTGACAAAGAGAGGTTCCAAGATATGGTCAATCACATCTCCTTGCCTTATTATCTCACCTTTTCCAAAGAAGATGACAAGTCTCTTAGTCATCCACACAATCTAGCCCTCTATGTTGAAGTCTAATTTTTTTGCACTAGAGTTCATCGAGTCCTAATAGATAATGGTGTTGAGCGAATTCATGATTTCTTTTCAAAGTAATTCAACAACTCGCAATATCTAAATTTCCCATTGATCCTAGACAAAAAATTCACTATCAAGGCATACAATGAAGTTTAACATTCTTTTAAAGGCCTAATTGTGCTACCTGTCTATGTGGATCCTATAGAGAAAGATGTGGTATTTCAAGTCCTAGATATCCTACTTGCATATAATATGTTGCTAGGAAGACTATGTATCCACGAAATACAAGATGTGTCATTCATATACTATCAATGCATAAAAGTCTCATTCAATATTGTAGAGATTATCATTCCAGGGGAAAACTCATGTCTATTAACATGCTTACTACTGCAGAATGCTACCACACAAGCGCTCTTCTTGTCAGATTAGACCATCCCTTACAAGATGTGAGCAAAAATTAAAAATGATGAGCCTTGGTATGGGAGAATACACTTTAGATTCTATTATTGCATTGCTAGTTTCCCATGCTCTTATGGGAGACCTTCTAAGAAAATGAAGCCCTTGGCTTCTGCTATGACTATCATTGGTACCTTCTTCTAGTCGTCCATCCCTTTAGAAGCAGGGAAGGAAGACCAATCTATAAGAGAATGGATTTATAGAGAAGAAGAGTACGTTGAGGAAGTTACTGTCACTACTACCGTTTCTCCCAAATGATATGGAAAAGGCTATAGTTTTTGAAGAAAATGGCCTATCATGGTCAAGGATCTCTAAATGGTAATAAAAAGGCTCTTGTAGAGCCCCTAAGTCACACTAAGGGATGGAAAAGAAAAGATATTGTTGGTCTAGTCTTTGGGGTAGATAATGAATTGCCAAGGTTTGATAGAAGGGCCCCTTTGGTTAGTGCATTTGAAGATGATGACTTGCCCTTTGGTTAGTTCATTAGTATTACGAATAATTATGGGTGAACTGGAGCTAGCATGAACTTGTTCAACACTATGAGTCACTTATTTTGACTATCTTTTGTTTAATAGCCATTGTCATATTCTGGTTAGGGCAACCAGGGTTCTTACATGCAAGTCATGTTCTTCTGGAATGGGCCAGTCAATTTCTAGCAATGGGTAAGCCTCAACTTGTTAAATATAAGCAAGGTCGATAGTTTGTTCATTTTCTTCTTCAACTACTCCAAAGGTATCTAAACCAAAATCTTTGATCTGAGGTAGTGACAATATAGACCATAATCTTCTTCTAACCTCAAAATTATCCCAACAGTTAGTCTAGAAATCTTTTAGATGGGGAACATAAAGAGAAGATGAACTTATCTCAAACTATCTTAGGGTGAATTCTTGGTTGTCAAAGTTACATCTAGCAGAATAGGTCAATAGGTTTAGAGATTTAATTTCAATCTTAAGCTTCAAAGCATCATGGATTGTCTTGCATTTGTAATGCCTAAGTTCAACAATGAATGTGTAGATAGAGCCTTTTCAATTTTTACAACTCTTTTCTACCTTAGCTAGTTGTCTACATATTTCAATTAACACAAATTGATCTAGGCAGTGTCCAGGCAATCTTAGGGGTTTTCCTTCATATCCTCCTACTCTCAGGTAGGTGAACTTTGGGAACTAAATAAAATAACTATCATGAATGTCAATCAATTGAGCGGCTTCCTCTTTTATCCTTATGTTCTCTTTTTTCTTGAAGCTTGAACACTAGTTTGGCCAAGAAGGTATCTTGAACTATTTTGAAACCTTCTAGGTTCTTACTCATTTGCAAAAGGGGATAGTATTCATAAATTGGCATTCTTTTATTCCAATCTAAGTGTGGTAAACCCTTCCATTCTCTGCCACAAGCTAGAATCCAAAACAAGTAGGAAGAAATATAAAAACCAAAAATTCTAGAAACTTGAGAAAGTTCTTCTTGAAGCCTAGTTGCTATGATATGCACCTAGTTGATAAATCTATCTTCTCCCAAGATTGTTTGAATGAAAATGTACATCCAATTCTCCCAATGAAAGTAATGTGTGTTCCCTTTCACTCTATTTAGTAATGTAATGACATCTTTAATCTCAAGAATCATATGCTCTTTGGTTAATGGACTCAGAAGGTGGGAACCTCCTCTCTCAAATTTTAAAAGCCAACCTTTAGAAATTGTATCATTAAATTTAGTGACATCTATAGAGAATTGTGTGTCAAAAGAGTTGTTAGTTCAATCCTCATAGACCTCATGTAGAGGAATCCTCAATGCAACCATTACAACAATTTAGTTGACATATACCAGGACCTCACCATTAAAGGCACAGATACATTATTTAGCCATGTCATACCCATCTCTACATGCTAGGACCAACTCAGGGCAAGGAAAAGCTTCAAGGAAAGTAGACACTTGTAACAACCCACTCTCTGAGACCTTCTCAAATACAAAACTAAGCTTTGGGTTTGAGAATCTGGCTAATAACTTACCTGTGTCTTCTTTTGCAAGAAATGTGTCCTCAATATCAAGCAAGAAACTACTTATGACAAACTCCTTAACCTTATCAAGTAACTTAGGACGAAATGTAGCCATGGTAGGAAAGGTTAACTAGAATAGAACAAGTTGGAAATAATTCGTAGCCCTTAAAAGAATATAGGAAAATAAATAACACTTGATAATGAAGGGCAAGAAACTCACCATGCCAGGTGCATGCAAGTTTTTCTAAAAGAAATGCTTAAGCTACCTTCGTGTATCTCCAAACAAGACTAGACAAATCTTTACTTAAAGTAGCAATGGCAAAAGGAATGAGAGTGAGGTAACTTCTTCTAAAACATAAGACCTAGATCAAAAGCATGTGAATGACTGACAAGTTCGATGATGGGATGGGTACATTCCATAATTAAAATCTTATTTAGACTTTGCACGTACTAAAACATGCATTTCCATCATTACCATTAGCTCCCAATTAATACGTATCTTTCCCATAGATCTTGAAAAAAGAAGAGTTACTTTTCATTTTTTCACTTACTTGGACACGTGTCACTAATGATATAAGTCTTTCTAACCAAGTGAACATAAACCACTGAACTATAAAAATAGTTTAAGGTTCAAGTTCAAAAGATAAGAAATTTTGGAAACTATACTCTTAAGACAACAAAATTTAGAAACACGGATGAACCTATGAACTCTGAACAAGAAAGTTCATCGTTCAACTTCAACAATGAGAAAAAGTATCTATGAGAACAAATGACTCTCCAACTTGAACTGACTCGATAGATGAAGACTCGTGAACTTATGAACATTGAACCTTGAACAAAGTGTTCAATGTTCATGTTCAAGGTTTTGTTTGACCTGAAACATGAAATCAAAGAGCATTAAATTGGAAAGCATTTAAACTAAAGATTTCAATTAGAGACCTTTCCCTTAGAAACAAGCTTTAAACTCCCATGATCATGAATATGCAAAGGTGAACCATACATGGGTAACAATTGACTCTAACTGAGGATTCAGATAGTAAGGTACTGGAAAGGAATTCAAACATCTCTAGTTTTACACAACCGCTAATAGGTTTTTTTAAAATAAAAAACCTAACCTAACCTAACCTAGGACACAATAAAATTGCAAAGCACAAACAAATGGACTAAAGCTGAAAAAGATTCAAATCCTATCTGCTATAAGATCGGTGTATGTCAATGCCATCCAAGAGTTCGCTCCAAGGACTTTACTGATTTTGAAAGGACCTTTCTAAAGTGATTCAAATTTTTGATGTGCACCCTTGGGTTCTCTCCTTTTATCCCATAGCAATACCTTATCATTCTCCATGAAATTCTCAGGTCTGGACTTCTTGTCAAAAATCTTCTTAATCTATGCCTAGTGAATGTAATACCCCTAAATTGGCACATTGGTATGTTGAACCAATTTTGGTCTATCGAACTTACTTAAACCCCTATTGTACTAGGAAATTCTAGTTTTAATAATCTCTACTCAACCTAAGTGTCAAATGTAGAAAATCCTTAATCTGTATTAGTCACATACTTTCTTTAATTCCTAGATACTGACTCAAACTAGCTAAATTAAACCTATTAATTGACTTAATTTAATTACGAGTCTTAGTAGTTTAATTAAATTAAAGTCACTCTTTTAGCTAATATACCTAAGGAATTAAATGTATTTGATTTAATTAAATATCCTCATTTTAATTATTGAATTTAATTATTCAATTAATTAGATTATTCATTTATGAGGTCATATTTAACCTTTTTAAATCAAATACCTTCTCCAAATTCTCTCTTAAGTTCAAAATTGGAAACTCTGAGTGGATTGGAATTAGAAAGGGGATGACATCAGTCAACTCCTCATCACACTTAGAAATTACCAGTTAACTCCCTTTTCACAAGGGAATCTTCTATTCTAATTGAATCTCATCTTCGAGCTCAACTGTTATTCTATTTGATCTTGACCATTGATCAAATTCTTGGATTCTATTTAAGAAACCCTCAACCTCTCATTTGATAGTTGCACATGAATAGTATCGAACTAATGCCAAATTGTTGACTCAATTATTTGCATTCATAGATTATTTACTTTCATACTTACAATTTCATATAGATTAACTTGCATAGATCTAGATTAAATTGCTCATTTTATTCATAGATTAACTTGCATACTTCTAGCTTAAATATTTCATATCGTTTAGATTTAAATCTTTCCTACTAGATGGTTTGGTTGTTGATCTCTCAAATCTAAGAGTGGACAGCAAAATCCAATTAGTTAGAAGGCAACAGATCGATTTGTAGGATCATTTTGAATGGACAATTCCATGTTCATTTCGAGATGATTCTCACATGTAATGATCATGTTGAAGTGTGGTTAATTTATAGGCCATAATTAGCACTCATAGAGGATAGTTATATGATCGATCACCTTTTCTCTTTCTTCTTCAATTTTTGTGAGATAACAAATTCTTTTCTCTAAGGAATTTTTGAAAACTTCATTTTCAATAACCTTTTAAATTTTGGTTGTGGCCAGTTCAAGGGGTAGAGATAGTTGTGCTTCAATACCATATACCAGTTCAAAAGGTGTCATTCCAATTTCTCTCTTAGGAGTGGTCTAATCTACCCATAGTGCCTCAAACAACCTTTTATGCCAATCTTTTGCATTGTTGCTCACTAACTTTTTCATAATTGAAATCAGATTTTTATTAAAAGACTCTACTTGACCATTTCCTGAATGAAAATAGTCAAAAGAATGAAAAAGATAGATTCCATTATCATAGCAGAATAGTTGAAGCTTTCTTGAGGAGAAGTTCTAGGAATTATCAATTACCAATTTTTCTAGTACCCCAAACCTAACCAGGATGTTTTCTATCAAGAATTTACTCAGTACTTCAGAAGTAGTCTTTTTAATAGTTACCACTTCAACCCACATGGTGAAGTAATTAGTAGCTATTATGATATGAGTGTGACATGCACTTGAGGCTAGATTAAGAGGTCCTATGAAATCTAAACCCCATTTTTTAATAGGCTCCTTTATAACTATTGGTTTTAAAGGGAGGGCAACCAACCTAGGTTTACCAACAAACAACTTACACTTCTCACACTTTCCAACCCACCAATAGGCATCCACAAACATCCCAAGCCAATAAAATGCATTCCTCAATATCTTGAATGTGTCACTATAGATGAGAAATGTCCACCACAAGCTTCATTATGAAGAGAATGAAGTAACTTCTGTTTTTTATCTTTATCCACACATTTCAAGAATACACCATCTAGACCTTTCTTATAAATCACATCATCAAAAATTGCATATTTAGCAGCTTTCAATCTTAGATTTCTTCCTGCCTACTAGTGAGGTGCTCAGGACATTCACCATAGGTAAGAAAATAAGCAATTTCAGAAAACCAATTATCCTTAAGACCAACCAGCAATGCGCATGAGTTTATCTCAATAATTTTCTCTTTACTTTCAGCCATTAATTTGCATAAACCTTGGCCTCTCACAAGCTTGGTAGGTTTTATTTCAAGGTCAAACTTTTGGACCTTTGACACCTAGTTGGCTTTGTTATTAATAGACACTTCCTATTGTATAAGGATACTTTTTATGGTTGAACTCAAAATAAAGATTGTTGAGTGTGAATGTAAAATGTAATACCTGAAGTGTTTCACTGCTTTCATGACTAAGAAGGCATTTCTACTAGTGAGTATCTCAACTCATAATTCTTTAGTGGCACACTCATAAAGGATATGGCGACTTCACAACCAATTGCATCTTCTTGTAATAGAACTGTAGACATTGTATGTTCACTGGTGCAATGGATAACAAAATATTTCTTTTAATCTGGGTGAGCAAGAATTGGTGTGTTGGCTATGGCAACTTTTACTTCTTCAAATTCCTTTATGGCTTCATCACTCCACTTGAAAACTATCTTCTTACTAAGAAAAATCATGATGGACCTGGTCTTTTCCACAAAATAGGGCACAAATTTCCTTGAGAAATTAAACCTGACTAAAGAAGGAACAGATGCCATTACAATTAGATGGAAGACACAACTGTTGGATAGCTTCAACCCACTCTAGATATATCCTAATCCCATCTCTTAACACAAGATGACCCAAGACCTTTCCTCAATAATAAAAAAGACAGACTTTTTTGGATTCAAGGAGACAGCATGTTCCTTGCATCTTTGTAGTACTAGTTCTAGATTACACAGATGTTTCTTCCTTCTTGAAAAAACCATCATATCATCCAAGTAAATGATGATTATTTTATTCAATAGATATCCAAAAGATGAATTCATCACCCTTTGAAAAGTGGCCCCTACATTGATGAGTCCAAAAGGCATCCTACTATATGTGAAAGTTCCCCACAGCATGGTAAAGGTAGTTTTATATTGATCTTCTAGAGATACACTAGTATGATTATATCTAGAAAAACCATCAAGCATGGATATTATTTTTAAGCTAGATACCATCTGCAGAATATGATCCATGTGGAGAAGAGCAAAGCTATCCTCTAGACTCTCCTGGTTCAAATTTATGAATTCAATGTAGATCCTAAACTCACAACTTTTCTTCTAGATAGGGACTATATATTGGCCACCCATGTAGAGTGATGAATGTGATAAATTATGTGTTCCTTCAACATCTTATCCACCTCTTTAAAAATCAGATCTACCACACTTGGATTATAGTTTCTAAGTTTTTGGTGGAAAGGAGTAGCATATGGTTTTAAGGGAATCTGATGTTTGAATTTCCCTTGGCAAAAGTATTTCAAATCTTCTTAGGACTAGGCGAACACATCGTCGATCTCTTTCAACAACTTCAAGAATCCATTTCTTTCTAATTCATTACAAAATTTACCTAAGTTAACCAACTTAGGATTATCCTCTAAACCAATGTTCACCTTTTCACATTTACCTGAAAGCTCTTATATATCTTTTACATTCTTATTGAAACAATAATCTCTCCTATCAAAAAGTGACTTCAATGTTACTAGGCCCTTAGGAATGAGATTTCTCTCCAATTGAACAAGACCATCTTTAGGATCATCTATATGATTTAGAGAAAGTGCAAGATTTCCAGAATCTGAACCATCAAAGTGAAGATATTGAAATGGCACAAACCCTTGGAGGAATGCATTAATGTGAGCATCATTGTCAAAAAAATCCAAGAGTTTGCATTGTTAGGTAGACTAGGATAGTGGACTAATTCAATTGTATACACATCATCTTCAAAATCTGAATGACGAATCATGAGGGATGTTGACCTAACCAAAGAATTTTCTCTAGTATTGTATTCTCTAGACATGGATTCTATAGAGAATGCTTCAAAACCTTCAAGTTAGTCCCACACCCTATTTCTATAATATTCAATCTAGGATTCTTCATAAAAAAGATATTTTGTACTTGTTTAACAACAATTTCAGCATCTCCTTTAGCTTACAGCAATTTGATCCCTTTTCTTTAGCTTCTTCAATACCCGGGAGTAAAGCTTCATATTCTACAGTATTTTTTGTGTTTTCATAATCAAGCTTGAAATTTTTAGGTATAATCTTGCCTGAGTGTGTGATAAGAACAACTCCAGTGCTTAAACCAATTGAAGTGCAACTGCCATCAAACTCCAAAGTCCACATGCCTTCCTCAGATACCTCTTTTGAACCTGTTATTTATTCCAAGGAAACAAAATAATTAGCAAAATCAATTTCACTATATAGGATATGGGATCTAGGATCTTCAGATGCGATGACTGTATATTTGGCCTTGTTTTTAGGTTTTAGCACAACTTTCTTATCCCCAATAGGAATAGTAGCTTGAGACCAATCTAGTTTCACCTCCCCACCCAAGTCTTTACAAAATGTTCTACTCAAAAGAATTTCATATCTAGCAGGAAGATCTAGGACTAGGATGGTTAATTTGAGCCTTTTGTTAGGAAATTTAGCCAAAGATACTTGAGCATCCTTTATCTATCCTATAAGAGTAACTTGTTTGGAATCCATGGCATAGCATTTACCAAAGGTTTTGGTCAAAGGTAGGTCTAGGGCTTTAGCCACTGTAGTAGGCATAATGTTTTCAAAGGCACTAGAATCAATGATACAATTGCTTAACCTATGACCATGGATGAATAGAGAGATATATAATGGGTTGGGCTTTTCAGTAGTTGCATAAGCTTGTGATGTTTTTGCATGATCAAAAGTTTCTTGAGCTATCCAATTGAAAAGAACATTTAACACATTCAATTAAACTATTCAATTCATCAAGATTAGACTTTACATAATCAAAAAGAGAAATTTGAAACTGTGAGGACTTACAAAATTCCAATATATCAAATTCATACCTGTGTTCAATTTCTTTGGGGGTCCTTTCTTCTTGATCTTGGTTCTTTTGGATTTTGAATTCAACCTTGCATTGTCCAACATGATCACACCATTTATTATCAAGCATGGAAGAGGATGAAGAAGATGGAGTTTTATCACTATGATTACTCCTACTAAGTACTATATAGGAAGGATCTTCTAGAGTATACGCATTACCACCTCAATCTGAGTCAGAATCATATTCAAAGTAGTAACTTACAAAGTCTCTAGTTCCTCTAGAAGGCTCCTCATTAGTAGGTATTTCTTTGATAACTTCTTTATTGACTTCCATTTCTCTATGATGGGTCATTTCTGGACAAGAGGACCCATCGTGCTCATCACTTAAGTGAAAGATACACATGTTTGCATTCTTCGTAAAAGATCCCTCAATTGCTAGTATCTAATTTTTTGGCAACATATGAGATTGTCTCCCTGATGTTCCCAAGTGATTAAAATTCTTGGGGATATCTTGATAAGTCATTCCAGGCATTTTCCTTTTTATTTCTAAGAAATTGTTCAACAATATTTGAACTACAGGGTTTGTTGAACCAGAAGTGGATGCTTGAGCTTGAGAATTATGCATCTCACGTCTTCATTTGCCTATGGCCAAGAGGTCATCTTCTAATTCTACAACCAATCTTTATGTTGCATCAATGTCTGCTACTTTGTCCTATCTTAGTTGAAAACTTATATCAAGGGGCATGGCATTCACAAAGAAACCTTTATGTTCTCATTATTGGGCCTCTTTGTGGTAGGGATTTTATAAAAGATTTTATTAGATTTGGCTATGAAATCATGCATTAGTTCTTGAAATTCCTTATTGAGTTGTGATAATTGCAATAGAAGAGTATGTTCATCATTAGTAGCTTTGAATCTTGATTTAAAAGTGGTCCCATGGAAGCCCATATGGTGATAGTTCCATTTGGAAGATGGTAAAACCAATCAGTGCTAGCCTCTGTCAAAGTTTGCACAAACAATCTAATTGCAACATTTTTAGTGCTGAAAACAAGGACTCCACAAGCTATGTTAAATGTGTTCAAATGGTCATTAGTGGATTTCTTTCCATCTCCATTGAACTTAGGAAGAATGTCCCGAGCTCCTTTAGGCAATTGGTTAGGATTAGGTCCAAGCGCCAAAGGTCCCACTTGAGCACCCTAAGGATTTACAGCCATGGCAAGAAATAGAAAATTGATAGGTTGGATGTTAAAATGTGTGGAGATGAGTGTTCTAGGCAAGATTAGAGCCTGTAGGGCACCTAGTTTAGATTTCTTAGGAGAAGCAGGACTACTTTAACATTTAGCTATCCCCTTCCTCTTATGATTATGATCTAGGGAAAATTTTAGTGACTTTACAAACTCATAAGATTCATCTATGGAGCCTTTGCTTTTATCACCCTAAGTGTACTTTCCTCTAGCCAAGCCTGGTGAAGGAAACTATTTCTCACTAGAGTTATTGAGCGGGATTCAGATTTGGAGCTTGTTGAGCCAGTCTTTCTACAACTGCTTCTTCTTGAGCAACAGGTACCCCTCTAATTAGTTTGGCCCTTTCTTCTTCACCCTCAAGAACTTGACTAACCTACAAGTATTGTTCGTTGCTAGTCCTGTTATTCCAAGCTAGGGTATCTAGGTCAGAAATAATATCTTCTTAAGTATTATTAAACCCTAGGCCAGGTTGAAGAACTGCAAAAATGTCTTCATGAGCCAAGACCATTATATGTATGAATATGATAGTGTCTCCAGTGAAGTCGCCAAAAATTGTTAGTGAATAGATTTTCCTTCCAAGTTATTTATGTTTACATTAATAGGAAAAATAGTTTTCACCACAAATGAGTATTGAAAATTTACAAAGACTCTATATGTTTTAAAGCATGGCTCCCTCTATAATAATTTATCAATATACTCTTATTGTAAATGAATTATATCATTTTTTCTTTTAACCTAAAAGAACTTAAGGAAAGAAAAACAATTCTCTCATAACCAAAAAAGAATCTTGTAGATTCAATAGTTGATAGTTGATACATGTCACACGACACATATTAAAAGATTCCATATTTATTATCAAGATCACCAAACTGAATAAAAGAAAATTGTAACTCCAACATAGTTAATGAAACAACATTAATGCAAGAATGAATTCCATACAAAACTACTATCAAGCAAGATAATCACATGATTACCAAAGAGATGCCTAGGAAATAACCATATGATTAATTCTATTACCATCAACTTGTTGTCTCCAAACAAAAGGAAATAATACCTAACTTAATTAAAATAACAAAATATCTAATTCTAGAGAGATGACCCTTCAGGTCAATTTTTAAAAAGTATATATAGCCATGCAGGGCTTTTCAAATTAGTTTCAAAACTAACTCCCAAGGAGTTACTAACTATTTAAACATAACTGAGTTTTTAAAGAAAAAACTAAAGAAAACAAGAGATAAAGGCACATGGCCCCTCAATCATCTCCTAAGTTGTAGCTGTGTCACGGTCATAGTCATGTAGATCCTCGGAGTTAGAGAAGCCACCACCATTTTCTTTCCAAGCCTTATGTGCTACAAGGAAACTGATTAGTTACTATTGTTGCAGGATGCCAAGCTACTCCAGTCAAAGCTTCAACATCTTCATGATCCTACAAATATGATCATGGAATCTTCTCTAGCAATTATGGTTAAGTCTTTAACAAAGACCTCACTCATTTCTTTCAACAATTTCACCTTGGAGAAAAAGGTCATTTCCACTTCTTTTGGGAGTTTCTCACTTTGATCCTCATTATCCATGATTTTAACATCAATGCACTTAATGTAAATTGCTAGGTCCAGAGCATTCCTCCAATCCTTGTTCAATCACAATATTCCTCTATTCTAGGTTAGCTCTGGCGATGAACAAAAATCAACATTGAATTTAGCCTCTAAATTTTCAGTCAAGAATATGTCTATTATGTATTCTTGAACCTCTCAAATTTCAATAACATATTCACCCTACTTAATTTTCTTAGCTTCCCAAGCATTCATTTCTAATTCTAGAGCAGACATCAATTTGTCAACTCTTGCATTAGTATTAGTAAAGTGGGAGAAATAACTAGTTGCATGGGCATGAAGTGCGTCCAACCACTCACCATAGGCTTGAGAAATAGAACAATCTCTCTTGACCTATTCAATAAAAATTTTATTAAGGGGAGAAGCAATAGCAATGACATAAATAGTAGTAGGCAGATCTTCTAAATTTGGGTTTTGAATTTCATGAATATATTCTACCATCATTTGCAAAGACAATTTCAATTCTTGTTTATCCCTTTGATCTTTCCATATGTGGTGAGAAATCCTTGAGTTTCTAGTAGTCCATATTTTCATATCTACCACCCTAGAAGTAGGACCAAGGATTATTTTATCTCCTGTATAATCTTGGTGAAGCACATCATCTATACCTTTCTCAGCCATTGGTTTCATCACTTCAACTATCCACTGTCATGTATTCTCGTCAATATTTAGCACAATCTCAATCTTTGCTTTCTTAGCTTTGGGAGTAATTCCAAGACATTTTCTTACCATATTACCTACCAAAAGAGTTGCTAGAACTATACTCTTTTTCTTGCTCATCAACTAATTGTACCAATTAGGAATGGAGGGGTTTGTAGAACATGGGATGAACTAAGCACCATTGAACTTAAAGTATTGGCTCACTCTATTACTTTTTGATTCAGTTGTTCCATTTCACCACCTAGTATTTCAACTGAAGGTCCATCTCTTAAATCAAGCTTGATTGTAACTAATCTATCACAAGTTTCTTTCAAACTACTTGACTATTCCTACTTCTTTCTAGTACGAGAGTGAGTCCACTTGACAGAAGGAGGAAGTTGAATTGAACCTTGAACAAGGAGTTCAGGTTCAACTCTTAACTTTATTTTTCCTACAGTGGGATAGAGAACAACTTCATTAGTATTAAGAACAACTATGGGCGAGAACTGGGGCTAGCATGGACTTGTTGAACACTACTAGGCACTTATTTTGACTATCTTTTGATTAAGAGCTATTTTTTTGTTGTAGTTAGGACACGTAGGGTTCTTGTGTGCAAGTCATCTTCGTTTGGAATGGCCAAGTTGATTTCCAGTAATGGGTAAGCCTCCACTTGTTCAATATAAGCGAGGTTAATAGTTTCTTCATTTTCTTCTTCGACTACTCCAGAGGTATCTAGTGAGAGACCAAAATCTTTGATTTGAGCAAGTGACAATCTAGACCATAACCTTCTTCTAACCTCAAAATCATCCTAATAGTCAAACCAAAAATATTCTAGATGGGGAACATGAAAAATAGATGAACCTAGCTCAAAATATCTTAGGGAAAATTCTTGGATGTCAAAGTTAGGTCTAGTAGAATTGGTTAATAGGTTCATAGATTTAATTTCAAAGCTTCAAAGCATAATGGATTAGCTTGCATTTGTAATGCCTGAGTTCAATAGGGAATGTGTAGCCAGAGCCTTTCTGAGTTTTACAGCTCTTTTTTACCTCAGTCAATTATCTACATATTTCAATTAACACAAAATGATCCAGGCAATGTCTAGGCACTCTTAAGGGCTTTCCTTCATATCCTCTAACTCTTAGGTAGGTGAACTTTGGGAATTGAGTAAAGAAACTATCATAAATGTCAATCAATTAAGCAACTTCCTCTTTGATCCTTGTGTTCTCTTTTCCTTAAAGCTTGAACAACATTTTGGCCAAGAAGGTATCTTGAACTATTTTGAAACCTATTGGGTTCTTAATCTTTTGCAAGAGGAGATAGTATTCATAAATTGGCATGCTTTCATTCTAATCAAAGTGTGGTAAACCCTTTCATTCTCTACCACAAGCAAAAATATAAAATAAATAGGAAGACATAAAAACCAAAAATTCTAGAAACTTGAGAAAGTTATTCTTGAAGCCTAGTTGCTATGATATTCGCCCTGTCGATAAATCTATCTTCTCCCAAGATTATTTGAATGAAAAAGTACATCTAATTCTCCTAATGAAAGACATGTGAGTTCTCTTTCACTCTATTCAGTAGTGTAATGACATATTTAATCTCAAAAATCATACGCTCTCTGGTTAATGGATGCGAAAGGCAGGAACCTCCTCTCTTAGATTTGAAAAGCCAACCTTTAGCAATTGTATTATTAAATTCAATGACATCTATAGAGAATTGTTTGTAGGAATAGTTGATAATCCAATCCTCATAGACCTCATGTAGAGGAATCCTCAACATAATAATTACATCAATTCGGTTGGCAAATACAAGGACCTTGCCATTAAAGGCACAGATACATGTTTTGGCCATGTCATACCTATCTCTGCATGCTAGGACCAACTCAGGGCAAGGAAAAGCTTCAGGGAAATCATATTCTTGTAACAACCTACTCTCTAAGACCTTTTGGGATATAGAATCAGGCTTTGGAAATATGGATAATAACTTACCCATGTCTTCTTTGCAAGGAATGTGTCCTTGATATCAAGCAAGACACTACTTATAATAGACTCTTTAACCTTATTAGGTAAATTAGGATGAAATGCAACCTTGGCAAGAAAGGTTAACCAAAACAAAACAAGCTAGAAAGAAGTCACAACCCTTAAAATAATGCAGGAAAAGAAATAACACCTAATAATGAAGGGCAAGAAACTCATCGTGTCGGGTGCATGTAAGCTTTGCTGAAAGAAATGCGTAAGCTACCTTCGTGTATCTCCATACAAGACTAGAAAAATATTTACTTAAAGAAGCAATGGAAAAAGGAATGAAAGTGAGGTATCTCCTTTTAAAACATAAGACCTAGATCAAAAGCATGAGAATGGCTAACAAGACTAGTGATGGGATGGGTACTTTTTATCATTAATATCTCATTTGGACTTTGCACATATCGAAACACGTCTTGCCATCATTACCATTAACTCCCAATTAATAGATATTTTTCCCATAGATCTCAAAAAAGAAGAGTTACTTTTCATTTTTCCACTCGCTTGGACACATGTCACTAATAATATAAGCATTTTTAACCAATCAAACATGAACAATTGAACTATAAGAATAGTTCAAGGTTCAAGTTCAAAAGTTAAGAAATGTTGGAAACTATGCTCTTTAGGCAACACAATTTATAAACATGGGTGAACCTATGAACTCTGAACAAGTTCATCATTCAATTTCAACAACAAGAAAAAGTATCTATGAGAACATATGAATCTCCAACTTGAACTGACGCGATAGAGGAAGACTCATGAACTTATGAACATTGAACCTTGAACAAAGTGTTCAATGTTCATGTTCAAGGTTTTGTTTGACTAAAAACATTAAATCAAAGAGTGTTGAACTATCAAGTGTTTAAACTAAATATTTCAATCAGAGACCTTTTCCTGAGAAACAACCTTTAAACTTTGATGATCATGAAAATACAAAGGTGAACCATACATGGGTAATAGATAGTAAGTCACATCACCACAGTGACTCTGTGGGATGAACCTTGTGTATCTAAAAAGGAAGGGCTTTTTGTTCTCTCGTGGTTGCCCCCATGGTTAGATCACTATAATATGCTCCCAAGCCCATATCTGGGCCAACTTTTGTACCACATGTCCAAGTTTTCCCATCTTGGTAGGCTATCTCATGGAGCTCATGATACATGTTGGCTAGGATAACCGATCCCCATGCCATCCTCTGAGACTACAAAATTAAATCTACCACCAATCTACCCTAGCCTAGAGGGAAGCCCTTATGGCCCCTATCAGTGACAAGCACTTGGGAAACCAAGGAGAAAAGAAGACAAGGTAATAGATGCTCATTTCCATACTCATCTATGAGCCTCTCCTAGCTTAAGAGGCGATCAAGATAATGACATCTTGAAATATATATTGCACTGCTAATCTCCCCTCTATTAGGGTCTAATCATAATAAACCTATGACATGCAAAAACTCACATCTATACATCTCATATGAATATCAAAAACTTGAAAAGAAAAAATATATATCATTAAAACACAACAATCATACTCATAGGATCACCATAGCATGGTACACGAAGGATGAGATATACATCCTCAAAATTAATGGTCACCTCTCTAGTTGACAAATGGAAGGTGTTGTGCTCATTGTGGCACCGCTTAGCTAAAGCACTCAACAAATTATGGTTCGCCCGTATATGGGGCATGCATTTCACCCATCTCAATCCCATGTTTGATATGGTGATCATCTCATCATCATCTAGATGTTGAAGGACACACAACCCCACCACTTTGGGGGCTCTGATATTGTTAGTGTAAATAATTATTATATACACTTTACTTAAGTTTACTTAGGATAAATGCATTATTTTATTATTTATTAGGTTAGACACCTAAGAGTTTGCATACTCATATGAGTTATCATGTGGAAAACACAAGAGGAAGCAACTCTATTTTAGCACATGGTGTCTACAACACTAGAGTTTGCATAATCAACTAAGTTGTCATGTTGACAACACAATTGTTCACACTCTTAATTAAGCACATGGTGTGTCTACAACATATTTTTACAAGACACACCTTTGTAGGCTTATCCTCTAATCATCGCACTAACTCCTATGCTCAATGGAGGATAATCCACTCTTAGTGGGCATGTGCTTAGTTGTGAGGCTCATCATATTGCTAACTCCTAGTCATTCTAAAGGCCTTTATATATAGGCACTTCTAGTGTACTTGTACATCAACATCAATTGAATTTCATATTGTTATTCTGACCATACTCTATTAGTCTATTTTGTGCTAGTTGTTGAGCTTCTTGGTCTTGGGTGATTTTTCCCTAAGGCAAATTCTTATAGATAGGAAGGGTAGGAAAAACAATCTACAAAACTGAGTCAAAAACATCACTATCTACAATAGAAATATCATGAATCATGCAAAACGACAAAAAATATTTCTCAAACATGCAAGAACAACTTAAAAATAGAACGTGTGATACTTTTTATTATAACCAGGCGATACAATTTGTTGAACAAATGTCGTACGATACTTTCTATACTACCTGGGTGATACTTTTTTGTCAAGCAATATTTCACACCATGTCATATAAGATTTGGGTATAGTTTATATGATATACCTTCCTAAAGGCATGTGATACTTTGTGTTTGATAGAAGTATCATGCGATACTTCATAAAGTATACATGTGATACTTTTAAAGTATCGCGCAATATTTTTCAAAAACCCTAAAAATGGAATAAAACATGTTAAATTCTCCCAAAAGTGGAAAAAAATTGATGACTCGTGAGGGCATCATACTCAGGTGGTCAGTTGTGCAACCAATTGTGCTCAGAAAATTCATGTGCATTGGAATGCCTGCTAAAGCCATAATCTCCAAATCACTCAAAATCTCTCCAAAACCACAAAAGACAAATGAATTGAAAATGACCCTTGGACCCCTTATATAGTCCTTTGATCTCATTTTGACTCATTTTTCAAACTCCTCAAAATTTTGCGAAATTGCACCCTTAGCTAATTTTAACATCCTAGATCCATTTTTGGGATTGAAATCAGAATCCGAGTTCATCTTGATAGTCAAAATTGTATTTCAAAATTCTACCTTGTTCTATGCACTTAGTTGATCTTTTGAGGTCTAATCTTTGATTTTTTTGCTAGGCATCTCCATGTCTTCACCACTTCTACACTTAATATCTACTTCAACTCACATCTTTCTACTTGATTTGACCCAATTTGCATATTACATCCTTCTTGGTCAACTCTAGTCAAACTAGGGCATTCTATAACTCTGTTATAGTCACTCTTTGGTTCTAATCTCATATCTATCATCATGGACTTTTCTTTATCTTGATTTTCTCATATCTAGCTCATTTTTGCATTTCGTTTATCTCATTTCAATTTCAATCTCGAGGGGGCTATTGTACTCTATCATTGCTTGCTACAACTATCTATTTCTCAGGAGCATATGTTTGACCTTTTTATTAGTGTTAGTACTCTTCTTGAGTTCTGATATCATCTCTTTCCTAGTATTCAGAACTATTACTATCAAGTTGTAGATTCAGGACTTGCTATCTCTTTCTACATTTTATTCTTCATAATTATATCTCTATCTATTGTTGCCTACTTGGCTTTCATATTCTTTGATGTAATGTGTTCCCATATTGATCACACATTAGTCAAAGAGGGGCAAATGTAATCACCTAAAAATGGTCATCTACACTATTAGCCCCCTTCTCAGCATTTTAGCTTAATTAATTAATTATTTTCCCCAAACCAAATTTCTAAAAATCAATTTATTTGATTATAATCTATAGTTTGACTATATTATCCTAAGTCCATATTTGTTTAAAAGAACATGTCCCTTTTTAATTAAATAAAAGATTCCATTCTTCTAACCCACTCAATATGCACACATAAAGTCCTTTTTCTATTTACAAATTAAAAGAAAAGGCTTTTCTCTCACATGAAAAGTCAACTCTTTTTCATTGATTGACTTGCTCTTACATATGTATCATGCTAAAAGTTAACCCCCACCCTTGATCATACACTTCTTGATCTTGATCTCAACCATTCATATACCTTTAAAAGAGATATTTATCTCCTTTTCAAAAGATCTACTTCTTGAGTATTGCTATGTTTTAGGTTTCTTGATCAATTCTTGGAGCTTTATGGAAAACTTCTCATTTTCTTGTCTAATTCTCTCATCACCATTGCATATTAACTTAGATTCATATAGTGTTGCTTTTCCTTTTGCAATAGTTTACATCACATAGTTTAACTAGTTTGTCTTAGTAACACTCTCATTTGGATTTATCTAGTTGCATTGTGCATATCATTCTAGCTTAGTTCATTCTTGCATTCTTGCTCTTGTCTCAAGAACCTCCCATTACATGGCTTACTAGAAAGAGTTGTGTCTCTAAGGCTCAGCTAAGAGTTGTTTATATGTCCAAAAAAACTCCTTTGCACTTTGTGGATAGGGAGCTCTAAGCCGACATTCAAGCATTCCAATTCATGGAATAATTTGGATGGAAGAGTTTAGAGTGGTGCACATTTCTAGTGTACAATTTGTATTTGAGAAATAATGATAGAGGATTATTGATTATTGAGGTATTTTTGAATGACATTGTTTTTTAAGGAAATGATGAAGCTAGTAAAGTATTTTTAGAAGAGATGAAGAAGAATTTTGAGATGAGTATGATTGGTGAGATGAAATACTTCTTGGGGTTGCAGATTGTATAGAACAAAGATGGCATTTCCATATCACAAACTAAGTATCTTAAAGAGTTATTGAAGAATTTTGAATTGGAAAATTGTAAACCTATTGGAACACGTTTAGTAATTGGATACAAATTATCTAGCAAAGATGAATCCCCTAATGTTGAGCAAAAAAAAAATAGATCTATGATTGGTGGATTGCAATATTTGACACATACTAGACCTGATATAGCTAGTGAAGTTGGAATTGTAGCAAGAATTTAGGCAGATCCTAAAGAGACACATTATGCAACACTAGTAAAAAGAATTTTTAGATATTTGAAAGGTGCACCTAATTATGCATCATGGTATGACATATCACATGATTTCACTTTATGTGTGTACATCGATGTTGATTGGGTAGGAAGCATAGATGATAGAAAGAGCACTAGTGGTGGAGCATTTTTCTTTGGAGGAAGATTGGTTTTGTGGTTAAGTAAGAAATTGGATTGTATTGCATAGTGTACGACATAAGAAGAGTATATAGCAGTAGCAAATAGCTGTAATAAGATTATTTGGATGAAGCAAATGTTGAAAGATATTGAAATTTAGTTTATAGAGCCTATTATCATACATTGTGATAACATAAGTATAATGAGTATGTCAAAGAATCGAATGTTACATTAAAAAACAAAGCATATATCTATTAAGCATCACTTTCTAAGAGAAAAAGTGGCAAATAAAGATATCACATGGGAGTATGTTAGCACAAAGGAGGAGATAGAAAACATATTTACACCTTTAGTGAAGGACACATTTGAGTACTTGATATGTATGCTTGGGGCTATGCCCTAGCCTACTTTTGAGTAGTTGATACAAAAATTACATCAGTCCAATTATAATAGAGTATTATTTCTTCATTTGGACAGGATTCTTGATACTTCTCCTTTGGGGTAGTACATGTGTTTGATTGAGTTGAGTCATGATGAACTCTTGTACTAATATTTAATAGTGTCTTTAGACACTTGTTGTATATCATACTTAGAGAATTGACATAATGATACCTTTGTCATTGATGCCAATGGGGGAGAGAGTAGTGTCATGAAAAAAAACTTTTGGGAAGAGACTAACACTTATGGAAGATTACCCTTTGGGGGAGAGATGAGTACACCATACCTAATATATTCCATGAGGGAGAGATGTTCTTGAAAGAGAGATTCATGTTGATTAATGAAGAGGATTTGAAAAGATGTTGATGCATGGGGGAGATTAACACCATCCTTGTGCATATTGGTTGTTGAATGATGACATTCATGGACAACATAAATGGGGGAGAAAATGTAGCAAAGACACATTTGGTTTTCAAGGAGCTTAGATTTTTTTTATCTATGTTACCATCAATGCCAAAGAGGGAGTATCTTAGAAGTATGAGAGACATGTTTTAGTGGTTGTTTGTTTCATTCATGACAGATTTTTTTGTTGATGTCAACATACTAGCTATTTTGTGAAAATTGGCAGAGCAGTAGATAAACTTTGGCTTCACACAGTTTGAGGATTGGAGATCAGCTTATGTACACATGGGATTATTCTAGAGTATGTCTAGATGTTACATTAAAGAGAGGATACAAAAATATGAAGACTGGATAGAGTTATGAAGGATTTGGTGAAGGAAAATTTCAGACAACTTTTCTCAAAAACATGTACTAATATTTGGATTTTATCTCCTAACATAGATGGAATCTAGTTGAGCAAGATCAAATAGAGGTTAAAGACATGTGGTCAGCAAGTGGAAAGGTATTAAGACTGTGAGCCAATAGGTTACTTGTAATTATGAAAAAGATGTAATGTTGTAATATAACATGTAATGTAATATCATAAGTTGGTCCTATATTATTATTGTAAATCAGGAAAGCCTCAAGGATGACTCAATATTTTTTTTTAGGACTTGGTATAAAGAAAATATTACTTCCTTGGGGATATATATCTAGCACAAATAATATGATATTGTGTATTGTGTGACCTTACATGCAACTATCTATTGGATCAGAGAAAATATTGGTGTAGTTGAGGCATAATAAGCTTACAATGAACTATATTTAGCAAGAGAAGTTAATGTTGTATAGTTGTTGATGTACACTTGTATTATTTAGTGAGGATAGTAATGAATCTATTTGGAAAATGGGTCCTACTTTCTTCCTTTCAACTCCTACCATGGTTGGCACAACTCCTAATAGGGTTGGAATCTCGTAAGAGGAATTAAAAGTCTCATAACAAAAACCCATATGTACTGATTGTATTTCATTTACTCATAATAGGGTCCATCATTTCACAAGGAACATTTATATTAGTACATCATCTTGTGGGCATCATTCCCACTAGGGTTTTTCCTTTGATCAAGGGTTTCCCTAGTTAACAAATCTAGTGTTATTGTATATGGTATTCTTTCTATGGTTATTGCATCTATCATTTACTTGTTTTCTAATAAATAAGGATATTGAGAGTTGTCTTCATTACATAACATACTCATTTACCTCCTCCTCTTAATTATCTTGGTGGACTTTGCTTTCTAACAAAAAACCCTGAGACAATACCTTGTTCAAACCAGTTAATTCAAAATTTGAATTTGAACTGCTAAGTGGTCATTGAGCAACCTGTGACACCTATGACATAGGCTCTAGACTGTTGGTGCAGTCCATCTACTCTAGGTCTCATCTGAATTTAATTTCCTTCTTTGTGCTACACGTTCTTGTCAGAATACCAACCAATTTTGAATTCATGTCTTACTGTGGTAGCTTTTCCCTTGTCTTATTTGCCTACAAGAACTGATGAAGGTGTCCAACACATGATATGATGTGTTTCTCTTAAACCATTAGTTAATCAATCACAACATACTCATAATAACTCTACTACATTATGCCAATGTAATCAACAATATCCCCCTTTGGTATTGATGGCAAAACATATTATACCTTTACTTTATTGGAGTGCCAGTAGAATCTTTACTATTCAATGGACTTATCCATTTGCCAGTTCCTTTCTACATCTTTTTTTTATACTCCCCATATGATATACCTTTGACTTGATTTCTTCTACAAGATTTTATTATACCTTTCTTTGTTGTTGGTTGTTCTCTACTAGATTTCTCCATGTTATGCTCCATGTAATTGTATTGTTTGTTCACTACTCATCTCCCCCTTTGCTGATTACTTTTGTTTATCTCCCTCTTTTGGTTTTTGTTGATTAACCTATCATTTATCTCCCCCTTTTTGTGATCAATGACAAAGGGTATTGTACCTCTATAGTTTCCAATCATGTCTTCCATGTATGTGGTAGTTTGCAGAGTACCAGAGTTAGACTAGTGAGCACTGGTAGGTGAGTTTTTTCATTTCTTCAATGGTGTCTCTGAGGCTTGCCGATAAAAAATTGTCTACATCTTGAATATTTCATTGGATGTTTCCTATGGTGGAGAATAGGAAGCATTATAGCTCAAAGAGTGTGTAGTTCATCTTGTGTTGTTCTGTAGCAACCTATTTTATTAGTGCAAGATTTTCTTGAATTTGACTAGTGTACACACTAGGTAAACATATTGACACATTAAACGATATTTGAGTGACTTGTCCCTTGTGTGAACATTTCGTAGTATCATTTAGATCAATTAGAAAGTTTTATGAATCTGATATTTTGCGGAGGATTGAAGAGATATCCTTCAATAGCTTGATTGTGGTGTTTCTTACTTCTATGAGTTTTTGTGAATGATGCTCAATGAGTTTCTTGTGATTTTATTTTTCCTTCTATGTGATGAGAGGACTAGTTGTGTCACTTATGTTTGGATGTTGGGGCATGTTCCCTAGCTGATCAATAAGAGGGGTATTAGGGTCATATTACACATTACCAAGTACTCTTGTGATTAGCATTCTTTCTCTAATCAAGGTATGTGCATGCCTCTATCTTAGACTCACTTTTTTTAGTATTGTGAGTTTCTTCAACAAGTGATTATGATGATCAAGTTCCTCATTACTCAAGTTCTTTACTCTCCCAACATATTTTTCTAGTTTAATTTGAATTGTCTCAAAATCCTCTACATCCTGACAATGCTTCTCGTATAGTTCTCCTTCATCTTCAAAGATTGAAGATGATGATGATGAGGATGGTATTTTTATATTCCTTATTCTTTTCCCTTGGGATTTTTCTAATTCAATGCTTCTTAGTTGCAGCTTCCTTTTTGTAGATGTGAGATTTATGGGGCTTTTGGACTTCTCTGATGATGAATGTGTGACTAGTTGGTCATCTTCTTTTTGTACATCCTTTTGTTCTTATATATGTTTCTCAGTAGTGTCCTCTCTTGGGCTTCTTTTGTATGTGTAGCTTTCTTTTGTGACCTTTGTTGATGAGACTTCCTCCATACGTGGAGTCACAAGTGGCTTACTTGGTTGAGTGATACCTTCTTACCTTCTTTCTTCATGTTGAGTGGTGCATGATTTTTCTTCTTCTTTTTTGTCAGTTCCATTGTAGCTCTCTTGGGATCATCAGTCAAGCTTAGTGTTGCTAGAATTGTTAAGGTTTTACCAGTCCTTATGTTATTTCATGCTCTATAACTATTGTACCTCTAGCTATTACATATTTTACTTCTTTTAGGGAGGTTAGAGGGTTGAATTTAATATGTTTTTCATCTATTTCTCCAACATACCCCTCAAATTCTACTATTTTGTTAGTTCCAAAAGATGTGATTGTCTTTTTCTTGCCCTTATCCTTTGGATCTAGTCATGCTAGGGATTTTGCTTGTTCTATTAGCCTTTTTACACACACTACCTCTTCTTGGTCCATTATCCATTTATATCTTTTGATTCCCTTGTCAAACATTTCTCTTCCCCTTCCTATTGTGACTAATGCACCATTAGCTTGAGTTAGGAACTCATAGATATAAGTTGTTATGTAGATCTATTTGTTTGAGGGTGCAAATTCTGGTCTGAATTTTATTAGTACATCATCAAGAATCTCTTTTAGTTGTGTAATGCCAAATTTCCATTTCTTGATTATGTCAGCACCTTATTTACCTTGTCTAGTGTTCTACTATAAGTCCCCATGTTTAGTACTACTACACTTATTACATTATTCTAGTCTTTTTCACTCATAAGTGCATATCTACACCTTATTGTATTGTAGTTTCCATTGTGAACAATATCATTGAGTATGTCATCAATGGAGAGTGGAGGAGTGTGATTGTTACCTCTTCTTTTAGGTTTCACCATTCTTAATGATGATTCACCTTGGGATAAATTCGGTCTTTTCTCTAGTGGTTTTGGTTTCTCCTTGACCACTTCTTTAGTTTTCTTCTCTTTGTCCTCATCTTCCTCACTTGAATCTCATTCTAATGAGGTTTTTTCTTTTCCTTAATCAATATTTCCTTCTTCGCATTTATTCCTTTTAGGGCTCTTCTTCTTGGTTTCAATTTTTTTTATTGCTTGCTTTTTTAGCTTCTTTCTTGTTCTCTTTCTTGTCCTTTTTATATTATGCCTACTTTGATCCTTCTTATTGCATTGGTACCTTGTACCAATAGATTCTTTTGATGGGTACTAACAGTATCTATTATATGGAAGCCCTTGCCTCATTTCTTGTTAGCTCATACTAGAATCATGTGAGCTAGTGGATTCTTGGCTTCACAGTTTGTATCATGCATGTGTCTGTCCAAGATAGAAAACATATATCATTTCTATATTCCTCCACTCAAGTAAAGGTTTTCCTTTCCCTTTTACTCATTATGTCATTAAAGCTATCAAAATACTTTCTGAACATATTATCCTTATTATCTCCTAAGATTGTATAAGACATACATATGTGTTCACAAATTAGCTTGTCTTTAAACCAACTAATTGCGCCTTGTCCAAAAAATTGACACATAAAGTAGAAAAATGTACATACCAGAAGAGCTCCAAATTTGAATGGGTAAACCTTACAATTTTCTTTGGTCTTTGTCAGGTTCAACATTAGTTGTTGATACAACCACCCTCCTAGGTCAAGTGGGGCACCTTTACGAGTGATTCGATATATTATGTGCACTGCTCCATAGGGTACACAATTGGACTTGCTTGAGAACTAAAGTTTGTACATAGTTTTCATTGTGACATACTTCATCTTAAGGTTAGGAATTTCATCAATTGCTAGTGCTCACCCTACCTTCTTTTCTCTAGTTAGCTTGGCCACTTCATCGAGTGTCATCTTGCTTGTGTTTAGCCTTATCCTTGTGCGATTGAGTTTGGTTACTCTTGGGATGACTCATTTGGTAACCTCATATGACTTTTCAAGCCAAATATGCTTTTCATGTACTATTCTCAGTACCAGTCTTATCCAATCCTCTTGAATGAAATTAGGGATTTCTATTATGCAGTGCAGTGTTGTGCCCATCAGATGTTGTCACTCTTTCTTCAGTACACTATCTCCAAAGAATATAGATAATGCCTTGTACATTTTGTTTCCTTCTAACTCCATGATATTTTATTTTAGGTATGTACCAACATCTTCAATAAGTAGAACATTTATAGGTAGTGAGGACAATGCAACTACTTGATTTCTTATGTCACCCTTCAATGAGGTGACCACATAAGGTTATGAAAGTTCTTTATTGTTGTCAAGCTTGATCTTATGAATGTTATCTGCCACGATGCTCTTTTTTATTCAGAGATTGTCATCTCTATTGAATATAATTTTTCACACTCATATTTCTAATTTTTTATTGTTGGCAAAGGTGGTGCTAATTTCTCAATTGGGTTTTTCTAGGAATTGTGGTTCACTAAAGACTTGGAGTTTGAAAAGTGATTAATCAAACCCTTTTCACCTATTTACATCTTTGATGAGCTATTGTTAGGCTAATAGTTAATGATAAAAGGTAATTGCAATGCTTACCTACCTATCCTTTCATAATTAATATAAGTGACCAGTGCAGCAATAGTCATAATCTTGACATTCTCTTGCCTCGATATAGGCTCCTTATGCTTGTTGCATGCATTATTTACTAATTTTGTATAGTGTACCAATGCATAGTATTTCCTTTGACATACAACCCGTTCTAAGCTTGTATTGGCTTAGTTGGTTGTGGAAGTCTCACCATCAACAGGTGAGCTTCTTACTTCCTCTAACTTGGACTCTTTGCTCTCTTCTACTTTTCCTTCCCATATCTTGTTGAAGTTATTTTTGACTTCCTCCTTGTCTACAACCTTATTTTTTCCATTTTGGTTTAGGTTGTGCACTTGGGCTATTTTTATTGATCTACAAGCTTTGGCAACATGCCCTATCTTGTTGCAGTAGTAATAGGTCATGCATGTTCTTGTCCATGGTCCTAGGTGGTTTCTTTGATTAGTTCTTGTTTAGCAGTGCTCATCAATATGTCCTATGCTCTCATAGGTTGATCATTCAAGTGTGTTGAACTTGTTCTTCTAGATAGGATTGAAGATTCTTTGTGAATGTTGATTTTTACATTGTCTCATTCTACATACCTCAACCTTGTGTTTGTATAGTAACAATACCCGTCAAACCTTTTCTCATGAGTATGAAATTTGCATTCTTGAGAGGGGTGACCTTACCGGTGACATGTGTTATAGTACCCATAGAAGGAATATTGCTCACTAGATGCAGCCTTTCTATGCCATCATACATTTGAGGTGTGACCTATTCTACCTCAAAAATGAGATGTTGGTTTCTTTGGTTTCTTACCTTTGGATGATGTTTTCCCTTGTCCTTGTTTGCTTTGGAACTTGATTTTATATTTTTTATTTCTTTCAGCCTTGTTAGATACTTCATATCCTAGATTGGTTTTGTCCTTGGTCCTTCTCTAATCTTTGAGGTGCTCATCTATTTTCTTAGATTTTTCATTGAACCTTCTCAGCTTCTCATTTCTTTCATTGGTGCACTTTAGTTCCTCTAATAGTCTTTGAATCTTCTCATCCTTTTGTTTGATGTTCACCTCTTCCATTCTCTTTTCTTCCATGACTTCAGTTAGTGCTCTTTCATCTTTTCCTAGTGCCAGTACATCATCACTTTTCTCATGTTAAAGGATTTAGCATATTCTTATTGGTGAAGCATGCTCAGTTAAGAGCATACAAGATGATTACAATTGTTAGAAAGCAATCAAAACATGATCTAGAATAAATAACACTTGCTTTCTTGATAGATCTCCAGTGTATACCTCTTGAAATACAATGATCTCCCCCAATCACTTGGGTGCACTCGGTGATATCTTGTTATATCACTTAGATTTTTACTTTTCTACTCACCCATGTCTATAGTGCAAACTACTATGTTTGGTTGGTTGTAGCTCTTCATCTTCAATCTTCTCCTTAACAACTTTCATTTGTCATTTTTCTCTTCCTTCTCACTTATCTTAGCATGAGATTCTAGTCCTAATCTTTTTATTTCAGCATTCTTACTTATTCACACTAGCCACACACTTACTTGAGTGCGCGAAGTCTCCTCTTATCTATGGTGTCAAAACCCTAGGATAATATCTCGCTCAAACCCGTGAATTCAAAATATGAATTCAATATACTAAACGGTCCATGAGTAACCCATGTGACATATGATGTAGGGTCTAGACTGGTGGTGTGTTCCATCTACTCTGGGTCTCATATAAATTCAATTATCCTTTTCTACTCTCCATAGTTCTTTTCACAATACCAACCAATTTTGAATTCTCACCATACTTGTTCTACCATGTCATGGTGATGACTCCTCATGTTGATTGTGGTAGCTTCTACCTTGTCTTATTTGCATGTATAAACTAGTGAAGATGTCTACCAGTACACATGAGATGATGTGTTCTCTTTGACCAATTGCCAATCAATGACATCACACTCATACTAACTCTACCACATTATGCCAATATGATCAGTTTGGTCAACATGTTAGTACTCAAAAAACATTGTCAACACCCATGAACTCTATGGATTTAATGAGAATCAGATAAATAAGTTAGCATATTTTTCTTCCCCTTCACATTTCACCACCTTCAAAACATTGACCCCTTGGGGGAGAAAACAATCACATTTATTAATGAATGGTTTTTACAATTTTTCCATCCATTAGATACAATAGTCTCTCTAATTATGATCTAAGAATCTCTTATTGATTTGAGAAGGTATTCTAAGTTTTTCCTCTCACTATGTAATAATGTGGTTTTCACCTTTTCATATCAAGGACCTTGGTACTAGTAGGAGCTTGATTTACTACTTGCAACATCTCTCTCCTATAAGGTAATCTAACTAGATTGAATGAAAGGAAGAGGAAACACCCAACCTTTAAATCTGTAATGTCTCTTAATTTATTTGAAATGTCCTATCTAATGGGCCCCTTTTGCAGGTGGTGGTTTCAAGTGCTTTTATATCTTCTTCATCCCTAGAAGTTATATGTAGGGTGACATGTAGTGGTTATTTAAGGGGTTGGTGGTGGTGCTTTGTTTTTCTATTTTTCTTATTTCCCCCTTGAAACAACCTATCAACTTTTTCTTGTTCTTTTAGCATTGCTTCTATTTGAGAACTAAAAGAAACAAAGTTGCACGAGTATAGGACTATTGGGGTACCTTGGATACATGTATGTGGGTATGCCTATTTTTTTATATATACAATTTTGATAATTTATAGAAAATATGAAAATTAGTAATCAGTCATGGCATTGAACTTTCAAAACAAGAAATCTAAAAAATATGAGTCACAGGTCATTATATATATGTTGAATGTTTAAAATTTAGATGCATAAAAAAGAAGGAAAACTTTAAATATGAACAAGAAGATCATAAATCATAAAATGGCCTATTCAAAATGATAAACTTCTAGTTCTAACTTGAAAAGTGAAAATCATAAAGAGTTTACTAGTTTACTATTAATCAATATTTTATCATTGTTCCAAACTGATTACATATTGAATTAAGCTTGATAAACAACACATTGATATGCAAATAAAAAAATTGAAACAAAAATCACACATCTTAATCTACGTGGCAGTTTTTTCAATATTTTACAAGGGGTAAAACTTGTTAGCAAACATGGCATTTTTTGCTGCAGTGTATGTACCCAAACAAGTACTCAGTACAAGATATGTGTACTAATACTTAATATGTGTACCAAGAGTTTAGGTATGCATACCCATGTAAGCTTGAAAAAAAAAAAAGACAAATGCATACCTGGAACACTCTGTTGAAGTTGATGAAAGATCAACCACATAGCTCCCAAGAATCACTTGCATGCAAAAACCTATCATAGAAAGAGAAAAGAAAAAGCTATGGAGGCTGAAATTACCAAATCCATAGATGAGAAATTCTTGATGAGCAAAAAGAGAAATTGATATTATCAAAAGTAAATGAATGAAATAACAAAGAGGTCAATCCTTATAAAAGGAGATCAAAACCTTAACAGGTAAAACCTAGTTTGTATGATAATAATTAATAATTAATTAATTATTACATGCCTAAAGTTTAGCTTAAGTAAACTAGAGATAATAAGTGACTTAATAATTAAATCAAAATAATTTAATTAATAAGGTAATATCTTATTACTCTAATAACCCCCCTTAAGATAAACTTAGAGGGAGTAGCTAAAATCCTATAAACTACTGCTAAAAGAAAATTTGGGTCCCAAAAACAAGGCCTAAAGAGGTACCCAAGCACAACCAAATCTCTGTAAAAAGGAGAAATAGAGAAAACCACATGTCAAAAACCCTACTCCAAAAAGAGATGGAAAGAATGTTCTAGAAGATAGGAATAAAAGATGATCATGAAGAACACTACTGAAGCATGAAGCTGTAAACACCGCCAAACTGCTGATCTAAAGAACCTCCACTATATAGAACATGACTAGGTAGAGAAGACTAGGTTTGAAGAGCTGATCAATTGAAGATGGAGGGTATCTCCATGGTCTCCAAAAATAGGAATGAAAGAATTTCTATATGGTACATGATCCATCTCACTGAAATACATAGGTATTCAGTCACTACCATTGCCTAGTTCATAGGATCAAATACTTTATACATAGCTCACTCCATCAAACAAAGAAAGTAATAAAACCAACATAACCCCCCTCTAATGCTAAGTGGTAAGACATGAACGCTGAAACTAAATGCAATATCTCATGCAAAAAGAAGAACTAGGAACATTGAGAGTGCAAAAGAAGTACAAACACCTATATTGGCACATGTCATCGACACATCATGAGGCTAATGTCATGGAAGGAACACTCACTTGACAAAGGAAGATGGTGAATATGGCCTACATAAAACCCCCCAAGGCACTTTATAATGTAGTGTAAGTACAACAAAACACAAAGATGGCCAAGATCCCAAAATGCAATAGAGTGGCACTTTATCTCAGTGTGTTTGCAAAAATACTACAAAATGATGTCAAAAAAGATCAAAAGAGACATAAGGATAATATAATAGATAGTAAAACCCATGAAAAATTATTTGAAACAAAAAAATCGATCGCTGGACCTGAAACAACCAAGATATCCATCAGATTGCAAATAAGCAAAAAAATTGAATATAATCTAGAAAATAGAATGTCTCAAAATATGTCTCTTAAAGTGCAAAAAAGAAATTTTGACTTTGATAGCCAAAATAGCCCACCAAACAACATCAAAAATCTAAATAAACTACACCATCATGACAGGCTCATAATTATCTTTCTAGCACTTCTTTTGGATCAAAAAATAGAGTCTAGTTGAGCAAGTTATGGCCAAAAAACCACATGTAGGTCAAAAAAGTGCTAGAAAAGAAAAACAAATTATTGCCTCGAGATTCGTGTCAAAACACCTCAAAAAGTGTGTCCACTAGTACTAGAAATTATCTCAGGAAGTGTGCCAATTTTGTATTAAATTATCTTGATTTGGGTGCCCAAAAATCACAAAATCATTGCCTCAAGAAACGTGTCAAAAATCTTAATTTTTAAACTAAAAATCTCGATTTACATGTCAAAATTTAGAAAATCACTATATCAAGAAACTTGCCAAAATCTCAATTTTTGAACAAGAAAATCTTGATTTGCACTTAAAAATCAAAAAATTACTGCCTCGAGAAATTGCCCAATTTGGGAGGAATTGTTTTTACCGTCAAATTTCAACTATCTCCAAATTGGACAAATTTTATATGAAAACAAAGGTTTTGGGGTGCTCTGAGCTCAACAGTGATGTCTATTTGGGCTCAAAGTGCACTGAAAAATGGTGACCCCCAGATTCAATACAAAAATAAAAATAAAAAAAATTTGAAAAATGAAACCCTTTGAAAGAAAAAATAGATCTGAAAGCCAAGCCAAACTTCTCATAAATAGAATAGGGGCATAAAGATCTGTAGCTTTAATACCATGCTAAATTTGATGAAAGATCAAACCCACAATTCCCAAGAATCACTTGCATGCAAACACCTATCACAAAAAGAGAGAAGAAAAAGTTATGGAGGTTAAAATTGCCAGATCCATAGATGAGACATTCTTGATGAGCAAAAAGAGAAATTGCTATTGTCAAAAGTGAATGAATGAAATTAGAAAGAGAAAAAATCCTTATAAAAGGAGATTGAAACCCTAAAAGATAAAACCTAGGTTGCATGATAATAATTAATTATTATATGCCTAAAGTTTAGCTTAAGTAAACTAGAGATAATAAGTGACTTAATAATTAAATTAAACTAATTTAATTAATAAGGCAATATCTTATTACTCTAACACACTCAAAGTAATTCTTGGAAGGATTTACAATTCCATAATCAATCTCTAGCACCTTCTCTTCAAGCTTGCAAAATGGACACACCAAATGAGAGAGAAAATCATAAATAAATTATGTATGATGTATTTTGATAGGCTCCTTTTAGGGTTAGAAGAACTTTTTAAAATTATTTAATGTACTTTTAAGTTGCTTTTTGGCCCCATGGGTTACTGGTTCTTACGGGTCCCCAAGGGTTTGCACAGGGTTTGTTGGTTCTCAAAATTGTTGGTTAAATTGCTACAAGCCTTGCTTGCTCGAAGTTGGAAATCTCAACACAATCTTGGCCAACTTTGGAGACTAAAACCTAGTAATTCAATATCCACACTTTAGGCTATGTGGACCTAAGTGGGTGTACCTTTATCTCAAGCCTTTAGGTTAGGTTGAGGATTACTTTTGCAGACTTTATAATAGACACTCTTGAGTTTCAAAGTTTTTTCTCAAGGAGAAATCAAATTTGAGAATTCTTTGAATGTAAATAAAATATTAAAAATGAACGTATGCAATACTTGTGGATAGAACTTCACTGATTTACAACTATATGTATCAACTAATAAGAACTATGCAAAGATTAGTCCTTAGTCCAATTGGGGAGAATAGAGACAACCCCCACATAATCTTACCATGAAACCTTTAAAGAAAGTGTGTACCCCATCAACTATTGGATAGAGAAGATATAAATGTAATCCTTATTCTACATGAATTTAAGCCAAATTAAAGGAGACCAATTAGGCAGATACCATAATGCAGTATGAGAGTATCTAAAAATAAAGATCATGCATTAATCTAATCCATCAGAACAATAGCATATATCCAAAAGAGCAATGAAGAACATGAGCAATTCAAAAACCATATGCCATAATATATGTATAGAAAGCATTGTTATATTAACTTTATTTATAAGGAAATACAACAGAGTAGTTTAGTTGCATATCCACGAAAGTAATTGCATAAAAATGGAAATTACTTCATAATATATTTTTTATAAAGCAGCATATGTATTGTATTCAAAAATATATTATCTTATATATGTCTTTAAAACATTGGATTCTTAAATAGGGGTCTTGGTACCTTTTCTCATAAAAATGAAAAGGTGCAATATAGCTTCAGACCCCTTCATAATGTAACTAACTAATAACTAAAAGATAACAAAATTTGTCAGCCTCTTATCGAAGAGGTCTTGGGTTCGAATCTACTTGAGCTTAATAAATAATAATAATAATTAATCACAACACATAATAATTAAATTAATCTTGGCTTTGACCTCTTACCGATAAAAAAAAAAGCATAACAAAATTATAACTATAAACATGAAATTTATTCAAACTCCCTTGACTTCTTTAACTCCAATGGCTACTACATCTTCAGGCACATCTTTAGGAACTTTCAAATAAACCTTGATTGACATAGCTATTTGAGCATGTGTAGGACATATAAACTTTGAAACTACAGGAGAAAAGGCTTGCAAATCAACTCATTTCTTCCCTCAATAAATTTTAACATCTATTATATTTTTTGTAAATTTTGTCTTCGTAATAATCACTTTGTTCAGCAACTTATGGAATGAGTCCATTTGGAAATTATATTCCTCCTTGAACCTAGTTATTAATGCTTGGGGTAATATTGTGAATTCATGTCTCCAATCCTCTAATCATTTAATCTTACCGTCTTCATCTTTTATGGTAGGAAAACATGGATGATCAGTAGAGGTGATTGCCTTTAATTTTTCTTCCATCTTTTGATGCTCTTGACTTATATAAATTAGAATCCTTGTAATAGTATCAATAAAATAAATGGTGGCCTGTACTTGTGTAGGGGCATTTGGATCTCTTTTAGTTATTTCAAAGAGTTTATTTAAATCATATCTAGAGGGACGTGTTTCCTCTTTATCTCTAAAAGTATGTCTTTTCCATTTGCAAAGAAATCCAACATATTTCAAATATTATTAAATCCTTCAAACACCTCACAAAATTTGGTCAAAATAAGATTTATCCTATAAGAAAGAATCTCTTCTAAGGTCTTAAAAACATAGTCCTCATGATCAACATCTAGAGATACCTCTTTGTTCTAATCTTCTTCAATATTCACAACTGGAGTTTTATGAACCACAATGGCATTAGTATTTTTAGTATGCTTTAAATCATTCAACTCCTTGTCCAATCTTCTCATCTTTACATAAATTTTGTTTATTATTGAATTTATTTCAATTTCTCTTCTTTTCAATTCTTTGATCAATTCCTGCATATGTCTGATCTGAGCTTGATTAAACATGGATTCATGTGCCAACCGAGTTGCTACAAGCATAGGGTATGTGTTGTCTACAATTTGCACCAAGGCCATTCCTTCCTCTCCCTTAGATATATCAATCATCCTAGACTTATTTCCTTTAAATGTAATCCAAGTATCAAGGGTTTCTATCTTTGGATCATACCTTGTCCCTTCAACTTTGTCAAGTGATTCAAACTCTAACACAAAGGTTGAGTCTTCTTGCTTCTTGACATTTTCTAATAGAAACAATTCCTTCAATATTAAACTAGGTAGTATCAAGATGTCACTCTTAATTACATTTTCCCTTGCCTCTTCCTGAGTGCATGAGATATCATCCAAATTTAGTTCATCCATCATTTGCTAAATAATTGAGGCATGTTTAGACTCATCAACACCTTCAAATCTTTTGTTCTTTCTTTCCTAGAAATCCCTAATTTTATATCTTATTTAAAATTCCTTGAATTCTCGTGTTTGTGTAAAATTATCTTGTCTGATGAACCTAAGAGAAATAGCCTCCCTCTCATTGTCTATATCAATTGGATCATTTGTTTCCATAGTTTGAGCATAGTATCCATGTTTCTCCTTAGAAAACGATGAAGGTGGCTCTAATGATTCAACATTTTTGTTTTCCTTCATGATTTTCAAAATACTAATGATTTATGTTCATCCTTCATCATATGAATCTTTGTAGGACATCAGAGGGGTACTAGGCCCTTCTTCCTATTGAGGCATGGTAGCAGAGGGGCCAACACTTGATCCTGTTGTGCTTAACTTTCTCTTTTTTGCATAAGGAGGTGGAGGAGGTGACTGTTAAACTTTCTTTCCTTTCTCCTTCTTAGTATATTCCTGATATAATTTTTCAAAGTCTTTGACACACTTATCAATGCTAAGAGCTTCCATATCTTCCTTGCAATGAAATCGAGGCAAACCCTTACTTAACCTTTGGCCTTCAATTCTAGACAAGACATCCCAATTTTTCAACCTTTGGTATGCCTCTTGTAAATCATCACAATTTCTAATAATATCATCTTCCATGTTTAGCTTATGTGCATACCTAGCCTTTATGATCTTGATGTGTCCTTAAGGATCATAATATCTACCTTTGTCACTAACTAGCTAGTATTTTTTCATGATGTAATCCTAAACATCCTGAATCATGTTGCACCCAACTATATAATCATCAAATTTTATAAAATGAGGCATTATATTTCCTTTTCTTATTGGTTGAATAATTTCTTTCTCAAACCATAACAATTTCCATATGAAATATAAGAATCCTAATCTATCAGGGATAAAGAGAGGGAGGCTATGGGACAGTTTTCTATGCCCATACAACCTTATTGATGTGTACTTTGATTTGAAAATTCAATCACCCAAGTTAAACTCATAGTCTTTATCAGTTAAGCGTTCTTTGGGCCTCAATATGACCTTGATTTTTTGTGGTAGCCTTGTAATAGCACCTCTAAGAATCCTTACTATCCATTGTACAAACACATCTCTAAACACTATAAAATCACCATCCTTTGCATGTGTATTCCAAAGTGGACACCAAAGTTGGATGGATTGCTTGTTACCTTCCTCATCAATTGTAGCCAACTTTGTAGAATTCCTAAATTGACTGACATTCTAATAGAGAATTAAGTAGTAGAAAAAATAAAAATTCTTAAAAGACTTAGCAGTCTTCCATCTAACAAATTAATTGTGAAGGGGTTTTCTCAATTTCATTGAAAAAATAAAACTCTAGATAAGTGTGGGGGTTTTGAATATTCATGTCCATGTAATCACTTAGAATCTTTTATTTCTCATCTTCTCCAAATAGTTGTAACTAAGCATAAAATTATACTTGAAAAAACCCAAAAAAGATTCATCAGGGTGAGGATCCATATAATCTACATACATCATTTTGTTGTTATGGCCCCTGTACATGAAAAGTGCAATTTCCCTTTATTTTCCAAATTTCATCATTCTTTGATATTCATTCTTAAATTATTTCCTATTAATTTTTGTAAGGGCTTCAGTACTGAGCCCAAAAATCTCTTCAATCCAAAATTTTGTGATGATTCCTGTGGCATACCATCCATTTTCCTTACACTTGTGGTAGCAAGCTCATAATGATTGCCCACAAAGTCTATGAGCTATGTATCTACAAACATGTTTGGGACCACAATTTTTCTTAGGTCTAACCTCCATGGGTTATTCCTAGATTCCTTTCTATCCTTGTTTGCATAAAAATACCAGAACAAACCTCTACCATGCAATGAAAGATTAGAATCCATACAGTCTTTGAATTTATCAAAAAAGATAGATATTTTACCACCATAAGAAGAACCAAAAAACATTTCTAACAACATTTATGTATTAATTTTTTAGTATGCTCTTCCTTCGATTCCTTAACACTAGCATTTTTTTTCAATCATGACCAAGGTAAGAAGAGATTCTGAACTTAATGCTTTTTCTACAATTCTCTTAAAATACTTTTAAACTTTCACTGCCAGCTTCTATCGCATCTGTAGTCATATGCTCAATATGGAATGACTCATTTTTGCCAAGAGAATTAATTCATTTTATTTCTCATTTATGATCAATACCTTTTTGCACATATATCCACCTCACAAATTATCCAATTTGTCACATCTTTTGAGTTCTCTACTTGTACTTTGAGTCATTAAATTAATTATTTGTCCTTTTAAAACTCTAAGAATTCATTTTCGCCTTTTCGCACATCAAGTTTGAAATTATCTATGAAATTGTGAATTTTGAGAATGTCACAAGGCATCTTCAAATGGTTCCCTGAAATCACGATTTCAGAACTCCCTTTTTTATTTGTTAGCAAAATAGTGATAAATCACTATCTCGTAGACCTCTAAAAAGTTACCTCCCAAAATAGAGAATTCGTATGTTTTTTGTGGGCCCTACATTTTGTCTTTTCTCAAGTATTGATATTTTTCTACTTTGCATGTATCATAATTTTTTTTCTCCAAAATGACCAAAAATGAATTAAATCACTATCTTTTAAACAAATATTTTACCAAAGTCTATTAGTGGCTCTTTCTAGGGACACATGTTTGCTCGAGGCATGATGAGATCCCACTTATTTCTAGAGGAGCAGACCATGAATTTTAATTTCTATCTCTGAAAAAAAATTTGTGTTGTTTATGCAACATCATTCCTTCCCTAAGTATAGTGTTTATGAATCTCCTTTTTATGTATCTTGTGAGTATGGTTTGGTTTCTCAACCTTTCACTATTATAGGGCATGCTATTGTATGAATAGCATGATTCATATGTTTTGAGAATATCCAACATTTTACTATCTCCTTCTGATAATATACTCCACATATTAATGTTTTCTTCATCATAGGTGTATTTTAGATATGTGAGGTATTCCAAGTATTGTTTGCAAAAAATAACATTTTCCCCAATATTTTGTTGTTTTCTTTTCTCATATTCATCAACATTAGATTGTTTCCAACACAAACGTATCTATATTTTCTTCTGACCATTTTTTTGTTGTAATGATTTTTTATCACAATAATTCATATTTGATCCTAACCTTCAGTTCTCAAGCAGTTAGAATGATGAACTTCATCTATATATAGGTCATGATGTTCTAGGTTATCATTGTCTATGTCAATTTCATCATACATTGGGTCACCAATCTATAAACAAATATCATCATCATTTTCACTATCAAAGGCTATTTCATCATACACTGGATCATTCATTTGTATTAAAATAACATTATCTTCTAGGATATTCTTCTTATATCTAGCCTCTAATAACTTTGAAATTTCATCTTTATCAAGGACTTCATTTTCCTTTTCCATGAATTAATTTCCTTCCTCTGTGTGTTTAGGTTGAGAATCATCCATGCTACCATGTTCATGGTCCCAATGTTCTATGCTATCATCTTGAAAAGTATACAAAAACCAATTTTCTAGTTGTAACAATGATGAGTTACTTACAAGGACTAAAGGTTCATATGCATTTGTTGCATCACCTCTCAATGATTTGGAAAATGGTATCATTATGTTGCCTTCATTATATATCTATTTTTTATTTATAAAAGCATAAAATATACTCATATGAGTAATTGTTGATTGTTACCATCTTCCATAAATTTTGGTACATCATTAATCAAGGTTGAACATAATCTATCTGCTTTGTAAATGAATTTTCTTATATCTAATGATTTGATACCATGAGGTATTGATGGTTTTCTCTATGACTTATACATAACAAAAACTTTCACCTTTTTGAGTTTTCAACAAGTTCACTGAATATTTTGAATAGAGTACCCACCTTCTATGAAGGAAATTATGACCAAATCTTCTAGATTATCCTCTCTAGTAGAGTGTATTTTGAACAAAATCTTACTTCTTCAGTAGTCTATGAAACTAAAAGTTATGGGTAACTCGACAATAATAATTGTGAGCAACTTTTCCTAGTATAGTCACCAATCTATTGGATCTCAAAATTATTGGTTGAATTCCTACAAGCATTTCCTACTCAATGCTAGGAATCTCAACACAATTTTCATTTCCTACTCAATGCTAGGAATCTCAACACAATTTTGGTCAACTTTAAAGACTGAAACCTATTAATTCTATATCCACACTTTAGGCTTTGTGGACCTAGAAATGTGTGCCTATACCTCAACCATTCAAGTTAGGTTGAGGCTTTATTTTGCAGACTTTATAAAAGATACCCTTGAGTTGACAAGTTTTTTCTCAAGGAGAAATCAAATGTGTGAATGCTTTGAATGTAAATAAAATATTGAGAATGAAATTATGCAATACTTGTGGATAAAACTTTATTGATCTACAACTGTATATATCAACTTATAAGAAGTACGCAAAGATCAGTCCTTAATCCAATTAGATAGAAAAAAATCAACCCCCACATAATTTTACCATAAAACCTTCAGAGATAGTGTGCACCCCATCAACTATTGGACATAAAAGATATAAATGTGATCCATAGTCTAAATGAATTCAACCCCAATCAAAGGATACCAATTAGACAGATACCATAACACAATATGAGAGTATCTGATAATCAAGATCATGTATTATTCTAATCCATCATAACAATATCATATATCCAAAGGGACAATGAAGAACATGAGACATTAGAAAACCATATGTCACAATAGATGTAAAGAAAGCATCATTGTGTTAACTTCATCTATAAGGAAATACAACCTAGTATTTTAGTTGCATATCCAAGCAATTAATTGCATAAAAATGGAAATTACTTCATAATGTATTTGTTGTAAAGAAAATATGTATTTTATTCAAAAAATATATTCTCTTATATATGTCTTTAAAACCTTGGATTCTTAAATAGCACTCTTGGCACTTTTTCTCATAAAAATGGAAAGCTACAACATAGCTTCAAACCCCTTCATAATGTAACTAACTAATAACTAAAAGAATAACAAATTAATAACCAAAAACATGAAAGTTATTTCAAACTTCTTCAACTTCTTCATCTCCAGTAGTTGCTACATCTCAGGCACATCTTCAAGGACTTTCAAATAAACCTCGATCCACTTAGCTATTTGAGCATGGGAAAAACTTTGAAACTTTTGGAGAAAAGGCTAGCAAATTAACCCATTTCTTCTCTCAAGCAATTTTAACATCTGTTATAAATTTTGTCTCCATAATAATCACTCTATTCAACAACTTGTGGAATGAGTCCATTTGGAAAATTTGTTCCTCCTTGAACCTGGTCATCAATACTAGGGGTAATTGTGCAAATTCATGTCTCCTGACCTCCAGTCATTTAATATTACTCTTCATCTTTTACAGCACAAAAACATGGATGATCAATAGAGGTGATTGCCTAAAAAAATTCTTCTTGCTTTTGATGTGCTTGACTTATATAACTTAGATTCCTTGTAACAATATCAATGAAATCAATGGTGGCCTTTATTTTTGCAAGGGGATCTAGATATCTTTTGGTGACTTCAAAGAGTTTATTTAATTCATATCTAGAGGGGTCCCATTTCCTCTCTATCTCTAAAAGTATGTATTTTCCTTATGCAAAGAAATCCAACATATTGCAAATATTATTAAACCCTTCAAACACCTCATCACATTTGGCTCAAATGATATTTATCGTGTAAGAAAGAATCTATTTTGAGGTCTTAAAAACATAGTCCTTGTGATCAACATCTGGAGTCACCTCTTTGTTATGATCTTCTTCAATATCAACAACCGAAGTTTTATGAACCACAATGGCATTAGTATTTTTGGTAGGCTTTAACTCATTCAACTTCTTATCCAATATTCTTTTCTTCATATACCTTTTGTTTATTATTGAATTCATTTCAATTTACAATTTTTTAATAAATCCCTCAATATGTCTAATATCAACTTGATTAAAAACATGGATTCATGTGTCAAAAGAGTTGCTACAAGCATAGGGTTTGTGTTTTCTCTAATTTACATCAGGGTAATTCCTTCCTCTCCCTTGGATATCTCAATCATTCTAGGCTTATTTCCTTTAAATGTAACCGAAATAACATGGGTTTTTATATCATACCCTATCCCTTCAACCTTTTCAAGTAATTCAAAATCTAATACAAAGGTTGAGTCTTCTTGCTTCTTGACTTGGTCTAATAAAAAACAATTCCTTCAATGTTAAACTAGGTTGTATCAAGATGTCACTCTTCCTTACCATTTCTCGTGCCTCTTCCTTAGTGCATGAGATATTAGTCAAATGTAGTTCGTCCATTATTTGTTGAACACTTGAGGCATGTTGAGACTCATCAACACCTTTAATTCTTTTGTTCTTTCTTTCCTCAAAATCCATCATTTTATATCTTATCCAAAAGTCCTTGAATTTCTCATATTTGTGTAAAATTATCTTGTTCAATGAACCTTAGAGAAATAGCCTTCTTCTCATCCTATGTATCAATTGGATCATTTGTTTCCATAGTTTGAGCATAGTAGCCATGTTTCTCCATAGGAAACTTCATAGGTGGATCTGATGATACAATATTTTTGTTTTGTTTCATGCTTTCAAAATACAGATGATTTTTGCTAATCCTTCATCATTAGAATCTTCATAGGACACCAAAGCGGTATTAGTCCCTTCTTCCTATTCAAGCATAAGAGTAGAGGGGCCATGACTTGATCCTGCTCTACATTTTCTCTTTTTGGCTTGAGGAGGTAGTTGTTCAACCTTCTTGCCTTTCTCCTACTCAGTATATTCCTGATATAATTTTTCAAAGTCTTTGATACATTTATAAATCCTAAGAGATTCCATATCTTCCTTGGGATGAAATGGAGGCAAACCCTTACTTAATCTTTGACCTTCAATTGTGGAGAAGACATTCAACTTTTTCAATATTTGGTATGCCTCTTGTAAATCGTCACAATTTTTTATAATATCATCTTCCATGTTTAGTTGATGTGCATACCTGGCCTTTATGATCTTGATCTGCCATTTAGGATCATAATCTCTACCTTTGTCACTGACCATCTAGTACTTGTTCATGATGTAATCCTAAACTTCTATAATCATGTTGTACCTAACTATATAACCATAAAATTTTATAAAATCACACATCATATTGCCTTTTCTTCTTGGTTGAACATTTTTTTCTCAACCCATAACAATTTTCATATGAATTCTAAGAATCTTAATCTCTCAAGTACAAAGAGAGGGAGCCTATGGGGTAGTTTCTTGCACCCATAAAACCTCATTAATGTTTATTTTAATTTGAAAATCTAATCACCCAAGTTAAACTAATAGCCTTTATAAGTTAAGCATTCTTTGGGCCTTAATATCCTTGATTTGTTGTGCTAGCCTTCTAATAGCACCTCCAAGCATCCTTATTATCCATTGTATAAGCACATCTCTAAACACTATAAAATTACCATCCTTTGCATGTGTATCCCAAAGTGGACACCATTGTTGGACGAGCTACTTGTTATCTTCCTTGCCAATTATAGCCAACTTCATAAAATTTCTAAATTGGCTGATATTATGATAGAGAATTAAGTAGCAAAGCAAAGAATAATTCTTAAAAGACTTAGTAGTCTTCCATCTAACCAATTAATTGTGAAGGGTTTTCTCAATTTCAATGGCAAAATCAAACTCTAGATAAGTGTGGGGGTTTTGAATCTTCATATACATGTACATGTAATCAAGTGGAATCTTTTATTTCTTATCTTCTCCAAATAGTTGTAACCAAGCATCAAAAATATAGTTGAAAAAATCCTTAAAATATTCAACAAGGTGAGAACCCATATGATCTACATACATCATTTTGTTATTATGGCCCCTGTACTTAAAATGTGTGATTTTCTTGTATTTTTTGAATTTCATCATTTCATGATATTCATTCTTAAAATGTTCCCTATTAATTTTTGTAAGGACTTGATTACTAAGCCCAAAACACTCTTCAATGCAAGATTTTGTGATGACTAGCAACTACATACCATCCATTTTTCCTACAGTTCTAGTAGTAGGCTCATAATTATTGGTCACAATGTCTATGAGCTTTGTATCTGCAAACACATATAGGCCAATAATTTTTCTTATGCCTAGTCTCCATGGGTTATTCTTAGGTTCTGTTCTTTCCTTGCTTGCATTAAAATGCTAGAATAAAGCTCTACCATGCAATGGAAGGTTATCATCCCTATAGTCTTTGAATTCATTAGAAAAGATAGACATTTGACCATTAGAAGAAAAACCAAGAAATATTTCTAACAATGATTTCTGTATTAATTTATCAGTATATTCTTCCTTCAATTCTTTAACACTAGTGTCTTTTTTCTCAGGCACTTTATTTTGTAAATTATGACCAAGGTAAGAAGAGATTATGAACATATTGCTTTTTTCTATAGTTCACCTTTAAACTTTTGCAATCAACTTCTATCTCAGCTCCACTCATATGCTCAATATGAAAAGATTCATTTTCACCAAGATAATTAATTAATTTTATTCCTCATTTCTAAACAATAAATTTATGCACATATATCCACCTTATAAATTGTCCAATTTGTCACATCTTCCAATTGCTCAACTTGTACTTTGAGTTATTAAATTAATGATTTGGCATTTTAAAACTCTAAGAAGTCCTTTTCACCTTTTCACACATCAAGTTTGAAATTCATCTTTGAAATTGCAATTTTTTGGAATATCTCAGGGCACCTTCGAATGGTTCTCTAAAATTGTGATTTTGGGACTCCCTTTTTTAGTTTTTAATAAAATAGCAATAAATCATTATCTATCGGACCTCTAAAAATTTACCTCCCAAAATGGTGAAGACATTGCTTTTTTGTAGGCCTTGCATTTTGTCTTCTCTAAAGTATCGATATTTTTCTTCTCAAGTATGTTAATTTTGTTTCTCCAAAATGGTGAAAAATACATTAAATCACTATAGTTTGAACAAATATTTTTCTAAGGTCTACCAGGATCCACGTAGGTCTCTACCAAAACCCCTCAGGTCTTGGGAGGTTTGTGCAGAGTCTACACTATGGTTCTTGGTTGCAAGCACCCATAGTCCATGGTGGGGATCTTATACGGATCAGCCATAGATCCAGTTTGAATCCAAACCCACAATGATCCCAAGCACCTACAGTCCATGGTGTATACACTTTATGAACCCGCCATGGACCCAACCTGAATTTGAATTGGAGATGAACCTAGTCTTAGACTTGGCTGACAAGGTCCAAACCTTGTAACTTATATTTTTAGTGATAATATGAATAAATTTGTTTTTGATTCAAGAGATATAACTAATTCCAAGTGGAATAAGTGCTTATAGGATTTGGATGTAGTCAAAGATGCATCCTAGCCAACTAAAAGACAAATCATTGTAAGGGAAGTTGTTTATTTAACCCTTGTACATTGTTAAGAGTTGATGTCATGCTTATACTAAAATGACAAGTTAATGGAAGTGAAATGTTGTCTTAGTTTGTTACCTTTGTTTTGAGTTTTGATCATATAGAATGTATTACATTCAAAGAAACTAATACAATAAGCATTGCAAGGATTTTTGTCATTGTGAATCTTGTCTCCCATTTTGGTATTTCATGACTCTTTTTGTTTTATGAACAAAGATTATAAATCACAGTTGTTATTTAATTCAAGTTGCATGTCTTATTTTGGTATGGTTTTGATATGAAGGATCAAGTAAATGCTTAGTATTATTTGACAGAGTTGAAGAATTTCAGAAGAGTATTTCCTTAAGAAGAAGATTCATAATGATTTACTGATTTTCATTTGCAAAGTAAATGAATAGATCATTTGAGTTGTGGTGTGTGATTAAGTTTGTAATATCCCAATGGATAGGGCAATGGTTATATTGTTGATTTTTAAATATCTCTTGATTCATCTTGTAGTCTAAAATCAAATTTATTTCATTAAAAGTTGTAGGTCTAGAAAATGTTGGCCCTCACTTTGCTTATGGGTAGACAAGACAGTATGACTAGCTCTTACATCTTGTGTAATTTTGCATAGGTGAAAAAGTTTAAAGCGGTTATTATCTTCTTTGTTGAGGATTAGAGTAGTTGTGTTGTCAAAGAGAAAATTGATCCAATCCTAGGTGTACCCGACCAAATTTTGCAAAGTTTAAAGTGTAGAAAGTTGGAGTTAGTTTTTTGGTTGGTCCTTGTTTATGTTTAAGTGTATTGATTATGGAAATTAGTTATTTCCTAGGTATATTTCACAAATTATAAGGTATTTTAAAACTCTTTCCAATCAGAAGCCAACAAGGTGACGACTCTATTGGGGAATCATTGTATGATAACTATTGGTGGTACTTACTAAGTGTTAGACTAGGAACATAGAGAGCTTTTTTTTCATGTGATATGTTTGTTATTGTGCAATTCTGGGTGGTGGGTTTTCTCTCGGTTGTATGTAGCCTTCTTTTTAGTTTCTCAAAGTTTGTCTATTAGAGAGGGCCTATTTCCCAGGTGGGTGGTGACTTAGAGGGTAGTTTCTAAACCAATGTTTTTATTATAACATTTCACAATGGCTAACAATAGAAAAAACACTAGGACCTATATTAAAGTGCATCGTGGGATTCCTTTACACATAGAATTTTCTCACATAAACAAAAGAAATCGGCTTAAGAAGTATGGGTAGTTAAGCACTGCTTCTTCATGGAAAGCCAAGGATGATAAAGGAGGAGTATACTAAACCCAATTTCAAAAGAAAGAGATTATTGTTCAAAGAGTTATAAATTTGAAAAAATGTAGGATACTTTGATGGACTTTTTTATACTTATTTTTAAGGAGATGTTGCATATTAAGATAAAAGCATTCCATCTGTTGGGTAAATTACATCTAGGTAGGGGGGTTCAAGAAATACAACATAGTATCAAATGGAAACCATGAATGCTCTCATAGAGAGATTAGAAGAATTGTAGTATCAAAGGAAAAGATTAAGAGATTGGAGGAAGATATAAGATCTTTACATTTAGATCTCTTTGGTGACATAGGAAAGTTAAGAAATGAGTGTCATGAGAAGGAAAGTTTACTTCAGAATAGTAATAAGTGTGATAGAAAAGGTCCTATCATAAGACAAATACCCCAGAATAAAATGTTAAAAGAGAATAGAGCTAAAAATATTTCAACTAAACCCTTAACAAATGAAGTAGATAAGGGTAAGAAAAAGGTAGTCGGAATTCATATAAATGAGCCCATAGTTGCTTCAAAGGGTGTTCCTCACATGTCAAAAATCGACATAGAACTAGAAAGAGCAAGGAAGGAATCTGAGGATATGGTGAATGAGTTGGAGAAAGTGGAGAATGAAGCTATTTATATAGAAATGAGAAGGAAAATCTAGTTCCTAAAGTACTATTTTTCTATTTCTACTAAACCATACTCTTTTTCTCAAGGCATGCCTTTTCGGATTGGAGTTGGTGTTGTACAAACATTGTGAGTACTTCTCATGGTGGGCTTGTTGTTACTACTATGGGAACAAGTCTTGTTATATATGGACAACATGTGAGTGAAAATTTAGGAAATGTAGGAAATGTAGTAGGGTCGAGTGGAGGAGTTGGTTTAGGTTTCAAGAGAAAGCTTGTATAGGTTGAGAGATATAAATAAATTTTCTTTGATGGCATACCTGGATATCCTAATGTGGTCCCAAATGAATTAAGAGATAAAGTCAATAAGTTCACTAGTAATAATGTAATAAGTGGTGAAGAGAATTTAAGATCCTTTGTTGATATGTTAAATGACTATGAGGTTGAACATGAGGATATGGTCATGAAGTTATTTGTTCAAACTCTTGTTGAGGATGTCAGGGATAGGTTTAGGAGGCTCCCTGATGGTAGCATTTGTTCATGGGATGATTTTGAAAATTATTTCAAGGAACAGTTTGGTGATAAGATAAATGTTAGCTTCATGTTGAATGAATTCAAAAATATCAAAAAGAACCAAAATGAATCAACCTTTGATTTCAATATCATATTTCAAAAGGGGATGCATAAATTGTTTAGGTTACAGAATTGGATGAGAATGTTTCCCTTATTACACATTTTAATACATTTAATAGTAAGATGGCTTATCTATTTAGACACAAAGATCCCAAAACCCTTAGAGATGTTTTTAGGATTGTTGTAAACATTGAATGCAATAGGAGGGCATAAGGAGAGCTTGGTACAAGGGATGATCCAAAATTGTTAGGAAATAAGGGAAATAGTAGAGAGAATGATATAGCTATAGGAGGTAAGAAGAAAGAGGAGGAAAAAATGGACAAGATTTTGAACCTATTAAAGGACCTTAAACCTACAAATGTTAGAAATGATAGAGACATTGCTACAGATAGGCCATAGCTCCACAATAACTTTATTAGACATAACAAACCATAGAATTGTCCATTTAACACTCAATGGAAAGATGGAAAACCTATGCCTCCTCATGTAAAGAACATTAATAAAAAATAAAATCTTGATCCATTGCGAAGGAGCTCTTTAAATATGGGTGAAGATACACCATGGTGTGTGGCATGCTAGTCCCTCATGTATGTCCAAGTATCGTACAATTTCACTATCCTTATCTGCTAGTCGAAGAGACGATACAAAGAAAGATCTTGATGTGAATAGGATTGATAATATTGGTTGCAATATTGTTGGGTCTTATTTTGAATATAGTGATGTATCTGATAAGGAGACATATAAATTTGATGTTGACATGCAAAGGCAGAATCATGGGGCTTTCCATCAACAAGTATTTTCTGATGGTGAGGATCTAGATAACATGGCTTCCAACATGGAAAATAACAAAGATTGTGTAAGCTCAAGAAGACCAATTAAAGAATAAATTGACAAGTTAGGTGAAGATAAATTACCACTTGAGAAATAGAATAGTAAATGGGGAGGTTGGTAAGCCTACTAGTATCTTTGAAAAGGTTCAAACAATAAGGTTCATATTGAAAATAAAGTGAATGACAATATTGTCATGAAGATCAAAGATGTTAGAGGTAAAAAAATGGGAACTAAAGAATATTGAAGACAAGAAAGCTTCTGAGGTGCAAGAAGAGGGAAAGAAAAAGAAATCTGATAAGGCTGATATTCCTGATACAAAAGTCAAACGAGTTAGCGATTAATACACACCTAAAAAGGAGTCTGTGAAAAAGGTATGGAACTTGAACTACCTTTGTTTGCTCCTATCAAGATATGCTCTCTTTGTTATCCCAAATTAATGTTAAAGTCCCCTTGGTTGAGATGCTAAGAATTGAGGAACATATGCATAAGGCTCCAGCCTGGGCTAGTAATGTCACTAATAGGAAGTCTCCTGCTAGCAACTTTACTACTGAATCAATAGGGGAGTCTAGAAAACCAGTAGAGGTTGAGGGATTAGTTTCTTAGATTCCTCAAATGTACCTTGATATTTCTTCCACAACATACTTGAATAATTTGACCTTTTCTTTCTCAGTGTTATAGTGGATGATAGGATCATTAAAAATTCCATGATTGATTCAAGAGCCTTGCTTCATAAGCTTACAACATACTCTAACAAATAATTTACCATGGGTGTATTAGTTGTTGATATCCCACCTCACTAGGTGTGTTACTATCAAGGAAGTAAAGTGCAACTATGGGTGGGAGTTTACAGTATGATCTATCTTTTGCTATTTTCCACATTGATGATAAATTTTTAAGGTGGAAAGAGAGCCTACAGTTCTGCATATTTAGAACAAAATATGGATAAACATGCCACTTGCTTCTTAGATACTAATATAAATTCTTTTAGAGTAGAGGTTGATATTATAGAGAGGGAAATTATACATGCATTATTGTCAGTTGAAGTAGGTAATTTTTTTGAAGAAGGAAACCTATGGACTATGTTTTTTGATGGTGAAAATTCCAAGGAAGGTTCAAGTACATGGATCTTGTTGATTTCTCTAGAAGGAAAGACCTTTAGATTATCTTTTACTCAAAATTTTACTTGCACTAATAACGTTGTAGAGTATGAGGCTTTGCTATTTGATTTGAAATTGGTTGTGGAACATGGGATAAATTGTTTACATGTTGTAGGAGATTATGAATTAGTTGTATCACAAGTTAGATCATCCTATGCATCAAAGAAATAGATAATAAATATAGAAATACAATATGAGATGAAATTGAGAGCTTTGATGCCTTCGGTATCATATGGATGGATAGATCAAATAACAAGATGGAAGATCTACTTTAAAATGTTGCCATAAAACCTGATGATGTGACCTTTTTCAAAGTGTATAGAATTTTAGTTCAGGCCAGGCCTTTTTACATGATAATGTTGAAAATTGGCAAGTGTTTGAAGATGATTCATTTATTCTTAAATTTCTAAAATGTGAGGATAAGTTGTTGGATTTACAAGAGGAAAGAGTAAACTTCTGAGTGGAGGGGGGTGAATCAATATTTTAACCTTGGACCCATAAAAATTTCACCATTCATTCGTTACATGTATAAGTAAGCTGAAATAACATGTCAAGCATATGCATCTAAAACATATAACCATGTAAGCATTCACACACATAACACCATATATGATTACCCAGAAACCCTCCAAGTGAGAAAGTAAAATTAGGGTGGGGATGACACCCACAAATCTTCACTACTGCAATAATAAAGTGTATCCAATGAAGGTTACAATGTTTTGGCCATGAAACATGACCTACCTTGTGAAAGGTCTACCTTGTTAAAGGCTTACAAAGACTGTTAGGTCTCACCTTGTTAGACCTTGCAATCCTATTAAAGGAATTGCAATCCTTGTTAGGTCTCAACACCCTATTAAAAGTGTGCCTTGTTAGAGGAATTCAACTTACAACTAAGTAAGCACCCTGTTAAAGGATTTCATATAGCCTACTAGGACTACTATGTTAAGATATTTCACTGAAATCACCTATTAAATGTCTCAACATAGATCCTGCGATTGGCACTTGCTTTCCTGATAACAGATCACCTCTACAAAATATTTTATTGATCCTTCATGATTAGGTGTCTCAACATGGTATCCTTTTCTCTATCCTTTGTTCTTCTCTAACTAATTTTGCAATTCACTCTTTCATCACAACTTCTAAGTCACCTTGAATGCTCTGCAAACTATCTTGTTCGCTCCTTCAATTCCTTCCACATTTGCTCTCCTCTATCATCTTAAAGAGTTTAGGGCTTCATCCTCCTTAAGAAGACTTAGGTGGTTTAGGGTTAGGTATGAATCTATGGTTGAGATTCATCCATTTTATCGCTTGATTTGTTGCATGTAATTGCACAAGGAATCCAAATAGAGATTTATCCTTATCTCCAAAATATCAAAATCTATCTTAAGTTCGCTCAAAAATGGTTTACATAGTTGTTTGTGCCATTGCAAACAAATATGTCAAAACTATGTCACTTGGCATATGAAGTCTTTGATGCTCGGTATGCATTGTTCTATACACTATGACTCGACACCTGCATCACTTAGCATCCACTATTTAGTTAGCTCCTAAATCACTCGGCATGGTCTATACGCTTGGCACTTGAGTGACCCGACACTCGTTGCAACTCAACATGGTCTAATATTTACATGTTGTGCTTGGCATGTATTACTAGTTCAGCATGAACTAAGTGGCTTAAGTGTGTTGACACCCACTTGTCAAAACCAATCTGAGATCAACAATCTTCCCCTTTGACATGAGTGTCAAAAACACTTGAATATTCATGATTAACCTTAATCCCTCGAGCATAACATATCCATAACTCGACTTATATACAAAACTTCAAAATTTCAAAATTTTGCACTAACTTCTATACCTCAAAATTTTATAACTCCCCCTGAGTTAATGTGTCTGATTTGTATCCAAAAACTATGCTCCCTTTGACTTCAATGCAATGCATCTGATATTCTTTCATTTGATATGCTCTCTCTTAGCTTATATCTATCCCTGTTTGCTTAGTTTTTCTCAAAAATTTATATCACCTTAATGATATAACTTTGCTACTATGCTCCCCCTTTCTTATTTATTTCTCTTTTGTTCATACATCTCCTCTATTCTTTATCTCCCTTATATTCTCTATCATCTCCATATTCTCTATCTCCCCCTTGTTTGACACTTATGTCAAATGGGTTATACACTTATAGTGTGTTTGTCCAAAAAAGATTTATGGACATCTATTATTATCCTTAGAGCTGCATCCTAGTTATCACATACAACATCCAATGATTTAGTTTGGATTGCAAGCTCGGCAACAAGGTGTACTAGACCATCTAAAGTAGAAAGATTGGGGTCTTTCTTCAATAGAGCTTGAGCATAGCCTAGATCCTTGTGCATTATCTCCATATGTGGAGTGAGGGTAGCCTCAATTTGGCTCTAATGTTAGCCTCATCTACTATTAAGACAGCTAACTAACTTTGTGTCTGAAGCAATGTTCTAAAATGCTTCTCACTCTAAGCTAGATTTGATGGTAGGCTTGCACCTGATGTAGATATTTTTCTATCTAGACTCAAAATGTGACTTTTGGTCCCTTGGGTGAAGAGTATAGGATTGCATAGTTTTGTGTATAGTGAGAATATATTCTTAATTACCTTCTTCACATCCTCAACCTTTGTTGCCAATGCAACTTGTTGTAGTGCTCTCACTGGATATTTTTTCATTTACCTTGCCTTGAAACTTCTTTTTAGACCATTCTAAGAGTTTCACATTTGTATCAAGGTCTTCATTAGTGACCTTTTTCACTATATCAGTCACTTGTTCTATGAGTGGGTTGGTCTCTTTAGGAGTTGGTAGGCTAAATGCATCTAAAAAGATGACCTTGATATCTTGAAGTGCTTGCTTCTACCTATGTTCTCTCCTAAGCATTTCTTGGTGCTTTTTCCTTTCTAAGGCTTGTTGTAAAATGCCCATTTGCTCCAATGTCATAGTATCATAGTCATACTTTGGAATAACAATTTCTTCATTAATTCTTTATGCAGAAAGGGATATGAAGATAGAGATCATATGTTTTTGAGTTGTTCTTTTACCCCGGAAGTCTAGACTGAGATTTTGAATTTTTGGGGCATGACATGGGTACATCAAAACAATGTGGATCTTGCTTTCAAGAGTTGGAGATGCCCCTCAAAGGATCTTGATGCTCAATTTCTTTGGAAACTAACCCTCCCCCATCTCTGGTGGGGCATATGAAAAGAAAGAAATAATGGGATATTCAGAAATAAAGATCTTCTAGCTTGGGTGCTTGGTCAGAATATTATCAAAGCCTTCAAGGAGAATTTTTTTTTCCCAGAGGGAGCCTGCTCAGACCTTCCAACTTGATCACCCTTTAAGATCTCAAGGATCTAAATTGAAAATTGATAACCCTAGATCGATTATAAAATGGCTTGTTCCTCCTAATGGATGGATCAAAGGAAATTTTGACGGAGCAGCCAAGGGTAACCCGGGAAGAGCAGGATGTGGAGGTGTTCTTAGAGATCATATGGGAAATGTTATTGATGTTGTTGCTATCCCTATTGGTCACTTGAATAGTCCTATTGTTGAAGCTACTGCTGACCTTTATACTACTATTTTAGATGTTGCTTTGGGATACTCCAAATTATGGTTGGAAGGTGATTCTCTGAATATTATAAATATTCTTAATAATAAAAATACTACCTCTTGGTCTATAGAGGCAATACCCTATTTCAAAATTTTGAGAAGGTGGTAATTTCCCATACTTATAGAGAAGCCAATGGGGTTGTTGATTGGATTGCTAATCATGCAATACAAATGGGGCAAAAGATGAGGTGGCTTGATGACTTACACAATCATGTGGATCTTAAAGCGATTATTAATTATGATGTGATTCATTCCAGAGTGGGAAAGATTTGCTCAGATTAGAAATTTAATGATTTGTGGGAGTGACCTTACGATTTTTAGTTTAGCATTCCCAAGAAGGTACATTCATGTGAAGGCTATGTGCTCTTTGCACGTATCCTCAAAAAGGCATCCTCGATATCGTGTCACAAAAAATTGGTCTCACTTCTACCTCTCTGCTATTGATATCTGGGTGTCTCTGGTTTTTTGTTTGCTTTGCAATATGGGAGGTGAACTGAGGAAGCAGGAACCCCAAAAATGTGATGATTGGAAGGCTAGGCAGGACGTTTGGAAGATTCTCCAGAAAGGGAAGGTGGTCAGCTACCTAGAGTGGTTGCATGGATTCAAACCCCATGTCACCACTGCCTTCTTCAAAAACTGGGTGGACGAAAAAGTTACTCTACATGGTGTGTCTGTTAAGTTGACTGAGGAATTCATTGCTGAAGTCACTGGTCTTCCCATGAATGGTATCAAGTTTTCGAAGTAGACCAGTATTTCCAATGCGGCCTACAAAAAATTCCCAAAACGAAAGAAGAGGAGCTGCAATTGGAAAAGAATGGCGACTTCTTTGATGTGCAACAGATAAAAGGTATTTGGCATGATGTGCTTGGTTGTATTCGCGATTATTTCATCCTTGATGGAAGAAATAAAAGGGTGCACAAATTCCACTTTGTCTTCCTTAACCATTTCAGGTACAAGGACATAATTTCCTTCCCTTTTTATTTGCAGTTTTTTTTGCTCCAAAGTTTGAATGCCCATAAAAAGAAATAGTCTCGACCCATATTACATGAAGGTCTAATTTTACCCATTGAGGGTTTTTGTAAAAATAAGTCCATTGCTTCGTCCTCGTCCACTGGCAAGCATAAGAGTCCCAATCCTGTTAAAGGAAAAATGAATGAGAGTGTTAAAAGGAAAATAAAGGCTAAATTGAATCCCTCAGGTTCTCGAAGACAAATTGAGGAAGAGGAAACTCAGGTGGAGAGCACTGATGGCTCAGATAAGGATGCCCTTAAGGAAGAGGAGGGGACAGATGCTGGGGAGTTTAGCTCTAACCTGGATGGTTACCCAGACTCAAAAGACAATAATGAGGATGGGAGAGAGGAAGATGCTACGGAGGTGAATTCAGAACAGAGCAAGTCTGAAAATGAGGACACTCATATTGTGTTTGGGAGAGGTGATAAAGAGAAAGAAAATGATGATTTAGCCATTTTGAGTGAGGAGGAAAACATGGGGAAAGCTTCCACTCCTCTTAAGGAGACTGAGAGACATGATAAAGAGGACCAAAGCCACCATATTCATGCAGAGCCTAGTGAGGTGGAGCCGTTGGATGGGGGGATTCATATTGATAAAGATGGCCCTGTTCCACACACCACTGCTGATGATGCGGGTGACTCCTCGGTGAGGGAAACCAAACTCTCCTTCCTTCACTCTGCTAAACAAAAATCTGACTCCTTCCTTTAGGTTGATTCTTGGTTATATAATGAAATAATGGGGCTGAAGAAGAAAATGGATACCTTGCAACATAACCAGGAGGCTGACTGGGCTATTATTCAACACATGGAGGTGCAAATGGGAGATATCCCAAAAAAACTAAAGGATTATGAGCAGAATCTTAAACTGCTCATAGGGAAAGTGGAACAAAAATGGAGCAAGTTACCTCTAGCATCTGTGCAGCTGCGACGACTTTGGGTAAAAGAGTTAATGAAGGAACCATATCTTCGAAGGGCCCACACAAGAGAACAAGATAGAGTTCGAGGAAAAAAGCTTTGATTGCTGCTGCTTCTTCGGCTACTAACTCCATCTAGGACATGACTAATATTGGTAAGGAGGCTATGAAGATGATTACGAAATTGCAATAGTTTCCTGGGTCTTCTTCTCTGGTCAAGTTCCTATGCGAGTCCTGTTTGTTGGCTGGTTCTTCTGGTTCCTGTGTTTGGTACTATTTTTTGGATTTTAGTTTTTAACTTATACTGTCGGTTCCAGGTCCTTGTAAAACCTGGGTTTTTTATCTGGGCTTTTTTAGTGGTTTCAGGTTCTTGTAAAACCTAATTTTGTTGCTATTTTTTAGTAGGTTTTTGGGCTCTTTCCTGTTGGATGGCTAGTTTTTTCCTTTTTTGAGGATGTGAAAGGGTTTTGGGGTCCCTTCAAAACCTGTTTTTACCGTAATCTAAAACAATTTCTTCATCAAGGCTTATGTCTCCATAATAGATTACCTTTTCTAGCTTTGATGAGTTGGGGCTTGGCAGTGAGATTTGTAATGGAATGGCTTATGTGCTCGCTCTACCTTTAAAGGGTTTGAGTAGAAGGAGTGGTAGATGCTGGTAAGGCTACGAGTGCTTGCATGGTCACTTGTTCCTTCACCTTTGGTATTTGCCCACTCTCTTCAGGCTTCCCCTAGTCTATCACTATGACTTGGCTAGTACCTTGTTCCTATGTTGTAGGTACAGATGAATCGATTTGCCTTATTTCCTGTTGTTGACCTATAGTAGTGTCTCTCTTCTGCCTTCTTCTCAATTGTATCAATTTTAACACTTGTATCATCCTTGATGGATGTGTACTATTTTTTGAACCAAAGGTTGTATATGAGTAATTGAAGGGATGATAGAAGGTGGTTCTTGTGGATTCACCTTTTCCCTTGTGACATCAGTCACTACCTTCTGCAATTCCTCTACACTAACCAAAACTGGATTTTCACAAAGTTTAGCTTGAAGTGTAGACTGACCCAATATCTTCTTTAGATCTTTTGCAGTAAGTGGATTGATGTTCTAAGCTGATGCATCAAAAAAATCCTTAATAGTTATAATTTCAATGGTTTTGGTTGTGTTATGGGGAGGACTAATGCTCAACACTTGTGTGTCCTGCACACTCTGTCCATCTTGTTGTTGCTCAGTTGTTGCCTTATCATCCTTTGGTTCTTTGTCTCTTCCCCAACTATATTATCTTTGTCATCTTCTTCCTTATCATCATCTTTATCATCATTTTTTTCATCATCCTTACCATCATCTTTACCCTCTAAAGGTTCAGCTTCTCCTTGCTTCATAGTGGTCAACCCATAGATAAGTTTCCATATTTGAGTCGATTTCTTGACCACATATTCAATGTTATTTTGGAGAATGCTAAAGGCTCTATATTTAGGTGTGAACCTAATTGCATATTTCTTAATAGCCTTAGCAATCTGTCCCTTTGTCAACTCTAGCCTTACCTGTGCTAATGTTGTTTCCCTTGTTTGTCTTTCCACATTTAGACAATGATGCATTTTTGCTCAACAATATCATATAGGCCTTTTCGTATTGAGTTGAAAAATTCTAGTGGAGTGTTCTTAAACTTTGACATCATGGCATATAATGCCTCTTCCACTTGGTTTTTCTCTTCTTTTCCTAGTTTATTAAAGTCAATATGTCTAAAACTAGATAAATCAGCATTGATCTTGGCATTTTCACATAAGTTCAAGAACAAAGGGAGGATTGTGACTTACCACCTTGAATTGACTGATATCATCTAATTTTGTCTTCTCTTCATCAGAATCCGGTTGAGCCACATATTTCTTTCTCTGTCTTTTCTGTTGCTATCCACCTTGCTCTATTTGCTTTGACTTTTCCTTGGCCTTTTGAGTATTTGCATGTGTGTTGTCTCTGGTGGTAGGTGTAGTGGGCTTGGCTTGGCCAAGTTTGACAATCTTCTTTGTTTTTGCCACTGGTTGTGCCTTTGCCTTCCTCTTTTTTCACTCAACAATAGTAGTTGCATCCTCAACACCTGTAATCTCTTCCTCTTCTTTGTCTTCTCCCAATCCTTCAGTCAAAGTGAGAAGTTCTTGTGCTTATGTTTGTTCTTCCTCTTCATCCTCTTCTTCTTCTTCCCCTTCCTCCTTGGCAACATCTCCAAATTTGGCTTTCAATTTCTTTACCAACTTGTCCTTTTTCTTGATTGTGGAGGCAGTCTTTAATTCCATGGCAATATTTGATTTCACCATCTCATAGTTTTCAAAAACTTTTCTAGTCTTATTTACTTCCTCTGTTAGTAGAGTTGTTATGGCTGCTGAGGCTTCATCTACATTTACCTCATACCCTAAGGGTCTCAACCATCTTACCCTTGGTGTGGTAGCTTGTACAAATGTGAAGTCAACATCAACAAGAAAACATGCATCACTTAAACTAGTATCCTCATCCTTTCCTTCATTGACTTCTTGAAATCTTCAAAGTAACTTGTCATTATAGATTCAAAGTTTTCTCCTAGTTGTTCAATATACTCATTAATCTGTACTGCAATTGATCTATTCATCTTCCATCCTATTGTACCAAATGAGGGAAATGTGTTTTGTACATAAAAGAATATACAAACCAGCATGGAACCAAATTTGCACTATGCACTCTTGATTTTCTTGATTGCTCCAAGATTCTCCATCATTTGTTGCAATTGAAGCTCTGCTAGATCATATATATGATCTTTCTTTACAATTTTGTAACCAACATCCACAGCTATGTAGGGTACACTATTCAATCTACTAGATTGATAGAATTTGTGTTAGATTACCCTTAATAAATTTTAACAATGGATCAAAAATTATATCTATTGTCATGCCTCTCTTATTCCATTTTTCTCCAGTGTTCTTTTCAATGACTTCCTTGGAATCACTCTTGAGTGTCTTTGGGCGATCTAGGGTTGGGTAGCCAGTAACCCTATGGATTATTTTCTTGGATATTTTGATAGGTCCTCCCTCTAGCCATAAAGAACCATCATGAATTTGGCTCAACACAATTCAAATCTATTCTATTTTGAATACATTAGAAAAATCTAGGGCTCGTGTTAAACCATTTCCCTCTATGATTTTGTATTCTTCCTTCAAAACACCATTTTCACACAACCTGTTGTATGCATCCCTTATTTCCATGTCTCCAATGCTACCAATTTTGTAGTTGTAGCATCTCCTCACATCTTGCACCATTATTACATTTGGTGGGATCATGGATAATGTGCCAGAAGGGTCTTGTTTATAGACTATGTCAGGAATGGCTTTAAACACAGGCTATTTAACTTCATTACTAACAAGATGAACATTTAAAACTTCTTTCCCTTCAACATTTTTTGAACTAGATGCCATCTTGTCAAACTAGGGTTTATGAAAATTAAAACTACATAGCTCAGCTTCTGATAAATACCTTGGAAATTTGTTGAACTGGCATGGAATCACTGCTAGAATCTTTGTAAACACTTTGAACGGGTTTCTAAATTGCCTTCTGCTTTGCTCACTCTTTCTCGAATTTGAAATGATGAAGAAATGAGCTCAAATTGATCATATACCCTTTGAAAACTTTGCATTTAATTATGAGTGGTTTGATTTGACATCCATTGATGTTTCCATTGCTTGAAAGCTAATCCAACAACTTGACATCTTCTTACATTCCACTCGACACATATAGAAAACTTTTCATAATCGACAACAACATGAAAAAATTAAAGATTTGTCTTGGATTTTTAATAACATCTTGCATCTTTATTCATGCTAATTTAGTCTTTTCAATACTATATCCTTTTGGAATTGATGCATGATATAACCTTTAAATGTTAGTCCCACAGACCTCTTGTTTGCCTAGTTTGATGAGGTGTGATCACTTGACCCATCGGGTGAAGTGATCCCTTCTCCATTTGATGTGTTGCAATCATCTTTCTTTTTACATGTTTTGTTCATTTCATCTATGATGTGTTCAACATCTACCTTGTCTTTACCTTTACCAAATTTACAACTTGGTGCCTTTGACCTAGTTGGACAGTATTTATTGATGTGACCGGTCCTCAAACAACTAAAACATGTAGTTTGACTCAACCACATTTTGTAGTTACCACTAAAGTGTGTCCTAATACAATTCCCAGGAACATGTCCATATTCTTAACAATAATGACAGCTATATCTTGTGTTATAATCCCAATTGTAGGAGTTTCCATTGCTTCTTACCTTTGTTGGCTTGTTTGATGACCACATGAATTTGGATTTGCATTCAAAAGCTCTATGTCCATACTTCTAATAGTTGTAGCAATATCCTTCAAATCTTTGTGTGTTCATGGTCCTAGTTCTACATTTATGTGCCTGATGACCTTGCTTGTTGCACTTATGACAACGAGTCATGTTCTTAAGCTTGACATTCTAATTTGTACTTTTGTTCCTGCACACATTAGTAGTATGTCCTTTCTTACCACAATTATGATATGTAGGTTTTGAGTTCTTACCTTTGATGTTCCTTTCTTCTACAACTTTTGATGATTCTCCTTCTTCAATGCTTGTGTAGCCCAGTCCTAATGTATCATTGTTAGGTCTAGGGGATCTCAATAATTGTTCAAAGTATTTGATGGCTTCATTTGGCTTGTTGAAACTTTTAGCAAATTCCTTTTCTCTCTTTAGGTCATTATGCAACTTCAATGTAGTTATCTCAATGTTCTTGACATTCAATTCAAAGTTGACATTCATCATTTAACTTAGAGTATCCAATTGCATGTTGGAAATCTAAGTTAACTCTATTGACTTTCCTTCCAATCTGTTGGCCAGAATTCTTTTGTCTTCTTCAATCATGGCCTTGTCTCCCATAGCCTTCTTCTTTTGTTCAATCACCTTACATAATATTATAGCTTGTGATTCTTGCTCTAGCTTGAGATTTCTGATTTCCTCAGCTAGGATTCTATTCTTTTCCATTAGATCTGCAACTACTACATCAAATTCATTGGAGTCACCATCTGCAAATAGCTTGGTAGTGTCAATCTCTTTGTATAGTGTGTCATTCTCCACAATAGCAATCTCTTTCCTTCTCTTCAAAGAACTCTTCAAAGCTTCACTCGCTTCATTCAATTGATCTAGTATGAAATGTATTTCAATCTCCTGGTTTTCAATAGTCTTTCCCAACTTGTAGACTTCCATTTCAAGATCTTTCCTCAAAGTTGCAAAGCTTCTCTATTAGAGAACAAGACTCTAATACCAATTGTTGGAATTACAAGAGTAAACTTCTTGGGGGGGGGGGGGGTGGTGAATAAGTAGTTTAACCTCGGACCCATAAAACTTTCACCATTCATTCATTACATGTATAAGTAAGCTGAATTAACATGTAAAGCATATGCATATAAAATATATAACCACGTAAGCATTCACACACATAACACTAGATATGATTACCCAGAAACTCTCCAAGTGAGAAGGTAAAACTGGGGTGGGGATGACACCCACAAATCTTCACAATTGCAATAATAAAATTTATCCAATGAAGGTTACAATGTTTTGACCATGAAACATGATCTACCCTGTGAAAGGTCTGCCATGTTAAAGGCTTACAAAGACTGTTAGGTCTCACCTTGTTAGAGGATTTCAACACCTTGTTAGAAGTGTGCCTTGTTAGAGGACTTCAACTTACAACTAAGTAAGAACCCTGTTAAAAGATTTCATACAACCTGCTAGGACTACTTTTTTAAGAGATTTAACTAAAATCACCTGTTAAAATTTCTTAGCATATATCTTGTGATTGACACTTGCTTGCCTGATAACACATCACCTCTACACAATATCTTATTGATCCTTCACGATCAGGTGTCTCAATGTCACATGTATCCTTTTCTTTATCCTTTGTTCTTCTCTAACTGATTCTACAATTCACTCTTTCATCACAACTTCTAAGTCACCTTGAATGCTCTACAAACTATCTTGTTCGCTCCTTCAATTCCTTCCACATTCACTCTCCTCTATTATTGTAAAGAGTTTAGGGCTTCATCCTCCTTAAGGAGACTTAGGTGGCTTAGGGTTAGGTGTGAATCTATGGTTGAGATTCATCCATTTTGCCCCTTAAACCTTCCCACTTTATGATTGGCTACATGTAATTGCATAGGGAATCCAAACAGAGATTCGTCCTTATCTCTAAAATATTGAAATCTATCTTAAGTTAGCTCAAAAATAGTTTACATAGTTGTTTGTGCCATTACAAACAAAACTGTCAAAACTATGTCACTCGGCATATGAAGTCTCTGATGCTCAGCATGCATTGTTCTGTATACTATGACTTGGCACCTGTATCACTCAACATCCATTGTTCACTCGGCTCCCAAATCACTTGGCATGGTCTATCTACTTGGCACTTGAGTGACTCAACACTCATTGCAACTCGACATGGTCTAATATTTACATGTTGTGCTTGGCATGTATTACTAGTTCAACATGAACTAAGTAAATGGCTTAAGTGTGTTGACACTCACTTGTCAAAACTAATCTGAGATCAACATAAGTATCATGGTCAGGAAATGGATTGCAATGCATTAGTTGAAAATATTGATGGAAAGGACACTATTTTTTGAAATGAGGTGATTTAACAAAAGACTAACAAATTTCCTAAGGGTTTGGTTGTCCTAGAAAGTGTTTTTGACAATCAAGATAGAGTTAAATAAGACTTTAAGTTCAGCCTAAGGAGTTGGAAGAAGTGAACTTAGGAACATAGGAAACTCCTACGAATATATATATTGGTTGAAAGATGTGTCTGGTCAAATGGAAAAGAAAGAAGAGAATCTAGAAGTTGGCCAGATTGTTTTGGATAAGGAGGTTGATAATATTGCTAAGGAGGGTCTAGGCAAATGTACATGGGCAGGCTAGAGGAAGAAAATCCCTGCTTCTGTTGTGGCCTTTAAAACTTTGAAGGATACTGTAGAGGATGTTGCTATCATATAAAAGCAAGTAAATGATTCTTAAGGAGCTAGCCTAGGCTTTTGTTTATGTTTTCTTTTGTGTTTAATTTTGTCTCTTATTGTTGGGATTTCTTGTTGGGTTCTGTGTTGTTGGTCATTGGTTGGGTCTACTAGTTGTGTCTATGTCAATAATGTTTTATTTTAAAGAACTTTATTGAATGTCTATTGTAATGCTTTAACAATCACCTTCATAAATAATGATCATTAAAATTTTAATGGCATAATTGAAGCAAAGTTGGAAGTAACACAAGAAGAAAAAATAGAAATTAAATGGGAAGCCAAAGCATAGGTGAAAGTAGAAGCAAAATGGGAAGTCAACATAGAAGCAAAACTAGAAGAAAAATGGGAAGCCAAAGTAGAAGAAAAACATAAGAAAATTTTGAAGCCAAAATAAAAGGATGTTATAGTAAAAGCATAAAAAGAAGCAAAACCAAAAGCATGATTGGACACAAATCTAAACGTAACAAATGAGAAAAAGCAGAAGCAAAATACCATGCTATATATGGTGTAATTGCTTGAATATTATTTTGGTGTCATTTTTGGCACAAACACAACATTGGATGTTGGATATGATGCAAAATTTAGCATCAACTATGATGCTCAATATGATGATAAAGAATGGAGGCATTTGGGCATTGATCTTTTTATTGTCATAAAGGCTCATTTTCAATCCAAAATTGTACTAAAAATTCTAATGCTAATTTTGGCACTTTACTTATTCTATTGTAGCGCTCTCTCAATCTTCTCCCATCTCCATGGAGACATTTGTTGCACAAACACCATTATGCCCTGCAAATTGACATCATATACTACATAAATTCATGCAAAATATAGACTAATTCTTTTTCTCTAATTTCCACACGTATTTAACACACCCATTGCACACCAAGTTACAATTAACAATTAGTAACCAATTAAGATTCCAAAAATTGTAAGATTTCCTAAAGAAAATACTAATAAACTCATTATCTTAGACTTAAAAATAATAATTTTTGTTTACTAATCAAAATTAAGAACAAATAGGTAGGAGCCTACAACACAATGGTAAAATGTGAGCCTCTTATCGAAGTTTTCTTGGGTTCAAATCTACTCACGCTTAACATATAATAATAATTAACAGAATAATTAATCTTGGCTTCGGCCTCTTACCGATCAAAATAAAAAATAAAAAAAAATTAAAAAAGAACAAATAAATAATATAAGTTCAAAGGGGATTATAGAAAAAGAAATGAAATATAGGGTAACAAATATTGTAAAGCAACATTAATTAATCAATGCAAGTTTTTTTAGATCAAAGTTGAACATAGAATTTACATGGAGCTAAAAGAGCTCATAAGACAACTTATGCATAAAAAGGTAAAAGAGCTTATAATAGATATACAAAACTTATAAATGAAAATTTAAGAGCTTAGAAAGATCATTGGAACATCTAACATCTCCATCATGCAATTGCAAAAACTAATATTTAATTTCTTCTAAAATCTTGCTGCAGAAAGCCACCTTCTCAAGATGAGAGAACAAAGAAGCAAGTAATATATCACCACTATAAAACTGTAACGTTTTTGACTTTTAAAAAAAAAATATTAACAATGTGATTAGAAAATACAACAAACTATCAATGTTTCTAAATGTTTGCAAAAATTATTTGTCTTATACAACTAAACACATTATTTCTTGAGCACATATTATCTAAATTTGTAATTGTGATATTGTTATTAGAACTTAATTGTGTGTAGTTTTGAGTCAAACTAACTGAACCATGTTTCATGTGTAGCAACTCTCAAGAACCCCTCTCACGAGAATGAATGAAACACTCAACACTCATTTTTATCTAGGTGAAGCTTAGGACTTCTAGGGAGGTCACCCATCCTAATACTAATCTAACCCAAGTGCACTTAACCTTGTAGGAACCCATTTTTCACGAGAAATAGTTTGCAAGAATCCATCTCTCATGTGAATGAATGAAACACTTAACGCTCATTACATTTAGGTGATACTTAAGCAAAGGTGAAGCACCAAGACTTTCTAGGAGGTCACCCATCCTATTACTACTCCAACTTAAATACACTTAACCTTGGAGGAAACTCTATGACCAAGTGTGCAAAATTGGCTTAATCTTGGAAGAGACTCCATGGTTAGGCATGCTTGAGATGGAGTAACAGTAGGATGGGTGACTTCCTAGGAAGTCCAACTTCTTAGGAAGTCTCATTGCTTCACCTTAGTGAGCATCACCTAGATATAATGGGTGCTAAGCGTTCCAATCATTTTCATGAGAGACAAGTTCTTGTGAACCACTACTCATGAAACATGGGTCAATGAGTTTATACTAAAAATTACATAGTTGAATCTTGATAGCAATTTCACAATTTAACTTGTTGTGAAAAACATCTCCTACTTATCAACTAATTGATGAGCTTTAAGGCTTTTATAACAAATGGTGTATAAGACACACCACTTTTTGAAGGTTTTGGAAATGAGGTTGAAATCAAAATGACCTTAACCTTGGAGAAATTTTTGTGGTTAAGTGCACTTGAACTGAAGTAGTATTGGGATGGGTGACCTCTTGAAAAAGTTTTGATACTTCACCTATGTGAGCATCATGTAGATGTAATGAATGCTAAGTGTTCAATTCATTCTCATGAGAAATTGGTTCTTATGAATTACTACTCATGAAACAAGAATCAATGCATTTGACTCAAAACTACACAATCATCTTTTGATAATAGACAGTCTCTCATGCTTATTAATTATATATATTTTTCATTCTAAGACTTGCTATAGAATAACCCAAAGGAAAGTTGAGTTTAAATATCTCCTACTTATTAGTACTTATCGGTAGGCATAAATTATAATACTATTGCAATCACAATTTGGTTACGTGATTAACAATTCTCATTTCTACCAATCAAAATCAATTGTTTTTGAATTTTATTATAAAATTAGTATTCTTTATAGGAGGCAATATCTTATTTTTATAAATTAAGAAAATAAATTTAGAGTGCTCTTATTGGCTTAAACAACCAAATCTTACACATGGATTTTCACAAACACGATGTCTCTCCAAATTTTAAGGTAACTCATAAGAAAATGTTGAGCAACATTTATGATAGTATATTAATTGTTATAACATTTGACAATTTTTTTGACTATATAAAAATGAAATTATATGCTTTTTTTTGAAGCCTAGATTAGTTATTGTTATTTCTTATAATTAATTATTTTTGTTTAAGTTAATTCAAACCTAAGATCTCCCACATGAGAGGCTCACAAGTTACCGTTGTGTTGTAGGCTCTTGCCTAAAATGAAATTATGTGTTAGATTATGTATAAATTAAAAAATAACTTTTCCTACAATTATTTATTTTTCTATATTTATGACTATTTACATAAAAGTTGAGCTATTATTAGAATTATAATATATTTTTAAATTTTAAAAAATTATATATAACTTTACACATTATTATTATATTTTATATTTTGTTTTCATTATAATTGATTCACCAATATAATTTATATTATAATTTTTAATCACAAAATACAATATGATTTATATTATTATTATAAAACATTATAATAATTTCAAAATTATAATTTTTTTTTATAGGTAAACGGCGGAAGTCTAAGTTATTTATTATTATTATTAATCTAGTCTAAGTTATTTTTTATTATTATTAAAATTTATTTATTATTATTATTAATCTAGTATAAGTTATTTATTATTATTATTAAGATTAATTATTATTATATGTTAATCGTAAGTAGATTCAAACCGATGAAAGACTCACAATTTACCAATGCATTGTAGGCTCTTGCCTTCAAAATTATAATATCAATACTTATATACAATATAATAAAAATATAACTAAATTTATATACAAAATTATAATTATAATTGACTAAAACAAGCACTAAGTCAATCTGTCTGTGACACTCTTATTATTAATTATTATTATTATTATTATTAACTATATATGTTGAAGGTTAACCCAAAAAAAGTTGAATTTCCCATACGGAAGCCGAGTGAAATCAAGCGCTTTAGATGGAAAGGATTCAAACATGGCTTTAGTAGTATAAAGTGAAAGCCTTTTGAAGGTCGGCAAAGAACATGGTTTGTCGACATCCTTGAAGAGCGAATTACGAATGCAGGGAAGCAGGAGAGGAAGCTACTCTGATTTGGAATGGATATTGCATGTTTATCTGTAAAATCTGTGCGAGGGCCATACTGCATAGCTACACATATACGACCATAGCGAAGGAGAACAGATGAAAGGAACGAACTTTTAAATAAGGTTTACTGTAATAACAAATGTGTTTATGGGCTTCAAAGTATAGCGTTCTGTGTGCCGGGATTGGTTTTTAGTCAGTTTTTTGTACTTATTTTGATGTTAATTAGGAATTCCGATGAATGACAATACATACACTAAAGCTGTTTCTTACAATTTAATGGACTGTGAAAACCTCATTTACATCATTTTAGTGTTGTTGCAGGGGCATAAGCATAAATATAGGCATGGAAGAAGAGAGAGAAATGAAAGCCTTGGAGTGGTTACTGGATGCATTTCCCTCAATGTCTCTGGAGCAAATTGCATCTGCCTATTCTGCCTCCAACTGTGATCTGTACAATTCTGCTCATATACTTGCAGGCGCAACCTCTCCTTCATCCTCTTCAATCAAGGATGGCGACAATGCTGACCATGGTCATGCCGTTGTCAAGGACAGAGACCAAAGCAATTACAACATCAACAAAAACACGAAGAAGAAGAACAAGAAGATTTCAGTGTGTACAGGCACTGTATCGAGTGTTGTTGGAAATGGGTATTTGAGGACAGTCCCCATCAAAACGCAAGGAAAGAAGCCTCAGCAAGACCAGCGGCAAGAGATGCACCTGGAAGAGTTCCTTTATGCAATGATGGGAGATGGCTGGCAACTTGATAGGGATGTCGTCAGAACTGTGCTAAGTAATACTAATTTCCTTTTCTTTCGTGTTCCATGTTCAATCTATCTATCATTTTCAACGTATGGAAGGATTTTACATCAAAGATTTACTTATTTCTCATAGAAGCTATGTTAAATACTGGACTAAAACATGGTACCAATATTGACTGCTCAATGAAAGGAAATATAATGAATGTAAATGAAGAGACCGGACTTTTCTGATTGTTTCTCAAGTAAGAAAATAATAAAAGTTTGTTGACATACATCAAAGTTAAAGATGCATACAGATGTTTTATGCAGGCTGGGATTTAAATTCACAGTTCCTCAACCATTTTGAGCTAAAATTGAAAGATGCGTACATGATTATATCCATTCTTATTCATCTATGCCATTACTTCCCCATTCTGTGGTCAACGGTCAAATGAAAATGCCATTACTTCCCCACTCTGTGGTCAACGGTCAAATGAAAATAAACAACTGTTGCTTTTCAGTCAATTTAGAGTGCCCCACCATAATGAAATGAAAATAATAGAAAACTATGAACCCTAACTAATTTTCAAAAAAAAAATTTATAGATTTTTTGGAAGAAGTAAATTGTCAAGCCAAAATTCTGTACTCTACTCAAAATGAAATTACAAATTCTTGCTACATCCAACAATCTCATTGGACTTTCAGGTGACCTGTTTTATAAGTTGCATTGTTCTTCTTTCTTTCGATATTTCCTTTTTTTGACAATCTAAATTACCCTCATCAGAATTCCAAAAGTCCGTCAATGGTCCATATACTTTCTCAAACTCATTATTATAACTTTTTCTGAATTGAGCTAATTGAGGTTAAAAGAATTAAGGAGCCAGAGGAAAAAAACAAAAAAAGCTTCCAGCCATTACAAGATTATATGTGTAGAAGCAAATATCTTTCCTGGGAAATACCTCAGCAATCCAAAAGTTGAAGATGTTTGCAATATATGAGGAAAATCAGGAAAATGTGAGGCTGAGGGTCCTGGTTAGGAAATCCAGGAAACAACCTAGTCCTAAATGTTTTCTTTTCCTAGAAATTTCAATCCAAGTGTGAAACAATTGCAATCTTTTACCAAAAAATTGAGATTTATTGCATTTTATTGGTAGTAAACGAGGTGAAAATTTGGTCAAATGTTAGTAGAAATGCCTTAACGTGATAAATTAAATTTCTTGTAAGTTTTTTGTTAATTTATTTTAGAGGTGGAGATAAAATACTTATTAGGAGAAATTGTTATAAATTAAGGATATATGCTTCTTTCTATGATGATGCATTAATATGAACCATGTGTATACAACTCTTTTGTGAATGATGGAAGATGTGGATTTTGATCTTTAGATGTAGGGTCATTGTTCACCTTGAACATTGGGACATATATGCAGCTGTCTCTTTGGTATTCTTGAAAGATTTGTAGGGACAATCCCCCTTTATCACTTTTCACATTGCATGGTTGCTTAATAAGCAATGGCCATGCCTTCTATGCCAAGCTTTCCACTTAGATTGTAGTGTAAGAAAGCACAAATGTCTCCTCAGCTGACTTTATATGGTAGCATAAGAAGGCATAGCCATTCCTTTTTGCTAAGTTTCCACATGTAAGAAGAGATAATCACCTACTACTTCACTCCCCCCTTACCTTCAAAAAGAGCAATCTTGAGTTTTGTGTAAAGAATTTTGAACCAAGTAAAAGGAGGGCCAGTCATCCCTTGTCTGGCTGGATTTACTTTCAACATGTTATGCCATCTTTAAAATTTGAGAAAAAGGATTCTCAACCTTTACTTTTCAATCAACATGAGAAAGATTGATTGCGCCTCTCTGTTCCTCTCAATGGCAAATTTTAGTGTTCCAAATGAAACTTGGTTTGCAAAGGACGATGTTCTAGTTGTAAGAAGAAAGGTTGCCCATTCTTTAATTTCCATGGGCCAAAATAAAGACACATTAGGTGCATGAAAAAAGGTTTTAACATGCAAGTTTTGGATGGCCAAGGACACTTTTACTGTTTTACATCAGATATATAGAAACAAGTCAAGAATCAATGTTGCTGTATATGCAAACAAACTGCCACCTTGACATGGATCTCACTAGCCTTATTTTAATTGCTGTATTTTTTTTCTAAAACATGGATTGCTGCCCCTTGCTGATAATCAGCTGACATTCTTTAGTAATAAGTTCACTTGTACTTTTCTGTCTATGCATTCATGATTGCTGTCATACACTAATATACATCAACCTCTTTTCATAGACAATAATAATTCTTTGTTTATCTATTAATACCACTGTCAACAATACATAGTCGGCCAAGAATTAAGTATGATTAGAGTAATCATTATGTTTAGTAGTCATCACTTAATGAATATTGTTCGCTGCTTGTGAACCAATTCACCATTCTTGATAAAATCAATGATATTTGTTCTTCTTTAAGAGGATGCAAGTGCTGCCATTCTTCTTTGTCATTGTTTCTGTGTCTGGTTCTATGCCTTAGTGGGCTTTGACCTTTATAAATCGATGGCGCAATTACTGTTACAACTTCACTAAGGAGAAGAGCTAGGTGTCACTAGTGCAAATATCTAAAGAAAGTACAAAAAATTACAATTGACTGATCAAAAATACAAAAAAATTACAATTGACCGATCAAACACTGTTGGCTTTAATTCGGCGAGAATGAATAGAAAGACAACTGTGAATCAATCTGAACTTTCCTAGAAGCATGACACCATACAATTACAGGTTGAATTCCTGAGAGTGACTTACAGTTGCAACTTCACTGTACATTTTGTCCAAGAGGTAGGTGTCACTAGTGCAAATATCTGAAGAAAGTACAAAAAATTACAATTGACTGATCAAACACTGTTGGCTTTAATTCGGTGAGAATGAATAGAAACACAACTGTGAATCAAACTGAACCTCCCTAGAAGCATGACACGATACAATTACACACGTTGAATTCCTGAGAGTGACTTACAGTTGCAACTTCACTGTACATTTTGTCCAACCTGTATTGTCTTTGACAAAACCTGATAAAATGCAACTATTTATGCACAAATTAGTAGATGGACAAGCTATGGTGACTTGGTGCTGAAAACATGTCTTGTCACTATCAATGTATATTGACAAGGACATTTTGGCAAGTGATTTGACATTTGAGGATGGGATATTATCATATTTGTGATTAAGACTAAACAGCACATACATTTTAACATTATTGAGCTGGACAAGTTGACATGACAACAATTTGACACATGATGATGCATGCCAATTTGATGGTCGCAAAATGTTTATTAACTGGTAAGCTAAAAAAAGAGGCTAACAACATGTCAGTTGCAATTCTTTAAAATTCTCCAAGGTTTTGTCAAGAAGTCCCTTTGTGCATATGTAATGATCAACTGCGTTCTATGAAATAATATTTCATTGTGATAAGTTTTCAGCTAATGTTTCATTTTGCAGTATGTGCATATCAGTGTACACACAACAAATACCATGGTAGAGCTTGTAGTGCGTGCTAGGGTGGGCTTTTCTGCACTAGGTGCCCTTATGCATCGGACTTGGTATTGCAGTGTTGAACTCATCAGCCCCAACTGTTTTCTCCAAGTCCTTTGGGTTGAGTAAGATTGTCCTAATTACTGGTTCACATTGCACCACTTACCTTATAGCCCAAATATCTATACCTCCAAGACGATAGAACACATCTAAAATGCTATAAATCTTGTTTTTAATATCCTTTCTTGTGTACATACATGTCTTAGGGGTAATTAATTGCTCGTACTGTCGTACATGATTAATCTATGCAAAGTCATATAATTCTAAGCTTGATCTTTTAAGTTCCAATGCAAAAGAAAAGAATATCAAGGCATTGGTTGTTGAAAAAAGTAGTGTTATGTCTGATGATTAGTAAGACTAATGTTATAATTTTTTAATTAAGTGCTAAATTGTCCCATGCTAGCATTTATGAAAATATAAATATTTCACTTACACTTGTAAAATTGATTTAAAAAGGTGAAATATATATTTTAGTTACATTTGGAGCTCAGGTAAAAGGAGTGGGAAGTTTTCAGTAAGGGGCAGATTGGAAATTTTGAATTGTTTAACAATATTGCAGAATTGCAAACTGGTTCAGCTTCTGGAGAAGGCAGACTGTTCTAAGTGACATTATCTTCAGAGCAGGAAGATACTCATGATAATTCAGTGTTTGTCAATTTGCTTGTGGGAATTATAAAATTGGTATTGAATCTCTGAATTAATAATTGAAGGAATTGGGGAACATAAGTGAATGAGTTGTTACCATGAAATTCCAAGAGAGTTGGTGCTATTGTGTTCAAGATTTCCTTCAGGCTTTGGTGGGTGAGTTATAACGGCTGGAAAATTCTGAGTTGATACGATGCGTGTTCTAATTTTGGTAACTGGGTTGCAACTGGATTTGCAATAAGATTCAAGGAGGAAGACTGTTACTGTAAGACTGTAAGTTCATATTGTTTGAACAGTGCTGTGCAAATATCGTATGGTGAGAGTATTGCATGGAGGAATGCAAAATATAATGCTTGGTGTTCATGTTCAATACATAGTAATATCAGGTTCAAGCTTTCTTTTAAAACACCATTGTGGCTGGGCAGTGGAAGCATCATTGTTAATGGCAAATATCTGAAGAAGTGGTGCTGTTAAGTGCTGTGTATTTAAGTCCAATTCTGGAGACCTTGGGTGCAACATAGAGATTGGTTTATCATGACCTTTGGAAATGGGAGATATTCATGATAGAATTGATCGAAGGTTTTTGTTGTGTGTAGAATCTTTGGACATTTGAGCCAGGTCATGGGCAAGAGTTCTTGGAGTGTTCATTATCTAAGTAGCCATGAGAACAGCAACATCATTCTGAGACCTAGCATGAGTTTGTGATGAAAGGACACACCACCCTACCAACTCATAACCAAGAGTGCAACAATATGGAGACCAAGAGAAATTAAAAAAATGCTTCACAAGCAATTTTATTATAATTGAAAATCCTTACAACACCCACAAGATGATATCATAAATATGACTTCTTCAAAAAGAAGTTTACAAATTCTTCAACATAAGAGAAATCCTAAATAAGAGTCTTCACACCAAGAGCTTGACCAAGAACTTCTATTTGAAGAGACCTTTAGAGCTTTCACACCTTGAAGTCTTCACACCTTCTAGCTTCTACTTCTCAAGCTTCTCCTTCTCGAGCTTGATTAGAAATGCTCATATGCCTTGCTTAAATAGGCACTTACCACCCAATACATGACTTATCCACAACCTTCTAGAATTCCACCTACACAATATCCACAACCTTCTACAACTTCCATAACCTTCTACAATATCCACAACTGTCTACAATATCCATAACTTTCTAGAATTCTACCCACACACCTTGATAAATGGAATGACAACCATTTTTATTTTTTTATTATGCCACCTATGCACCTTGAAAATAGAAATTTCTCTTTTCCCTTTTATTTATTTCCTCTAATTTTCGTCACTTTCTCTTTCCTCCACAATTTATTTATTTTTTAATTTTCTTTTCATTTAAAATTTTTTTTTTTTTTTACATTCAACATACCTCCCCTTTATTTTGGATGCAAGATGCTCCTGCATCAGTTTGTGACGGTTTGTTGCCTTGTCAATTGCAGATGCAGGCTGACTGAAATTCATATTGAGAGTGTTGTGGCATGTTGATTTCCTGATAGATGTGTGATGTTGGGGAGTGATGTGTAAAGAATGACAAATACTGGGAGTTGAGAATATCATTTAAGGTACACAGGAATTGGAAACTCTTCTCAGTTGAAACAGTCAGTATTATTTGCTGAAGAATCTCTGGATCAAATTGAGCACACTACAAAGGACAGTTTTGGCCTTTTAATCTTTCTCTACATTCTTTAAAAAAAAAAGACAGATGTGGTTGCATATACTGTGTAGCAGCAAATGTTTTCTCAGTAAGGTGAATGTGATAAACTAAACATCATGGAATGACAGAATTTTTAGTTATGCTGGACTGTTAATTTGTCACTAGTGTTGATTGATCATTTTGTGCAAGAATTTATTCAAATTCTGAGCATCAGTTAGACAGATCTCCTATGCCAATTTATAGTCAATATATCTGAGACTGAGACAATGGAGTTATAAGAGGGATTTTTGTTTAAAAAAAGTCATTGAAAGAGGTGTTATCTTACACTATTTTAAGACAACATTGGTCTGCTGGACCTATTTAAATGTGTACATAAGTTAACAATGTAACATCCCATTTAATTTGGTTGTAGAAGTTACATTGGAGTTGCCCTACTTTCTATTCCCATCCCCACATCTAACCATATCATGCAATTCGTCATACATGAAGGTGACTTTGTTGTGGATTGTCACAATACTGCAACCCTTTTCTTTCTCCATGTTCATTTAAACAAAACACACCTCTAGTAATGTATCACTAACATTTAAAGACACAGTTTAAGTATTTTTATATATTGCAGGTGGCGGAAAAACATTAGTTAATACAAAGTGTATCTTCTTATCATGAAGAACATTTATCTGTTTTGTATCCGATGCTTAGACGGTACATGGGATTATCAGTGCTGCAAGGGTACGAAGTTGTAAGTGAACCTTTTTAGCTATTTCATAGTTTGCAAACTCTGCGAGTACTCTTGAAGTTGCCAAGTACTCTCAATTTTTCGTGCTGGGTGAGTACTCATAAGTTTAATTCTCATGTTTTATAGATGTAATAAAATGTAGGTAAAAATGTCGACACTGGTAAAGTATTGGTTAAGATGCATTTGTCACATGTTAGTGCTATTAAACTATGCATTTTCTTTATTGAGGTGTTAATTCCTGATAAAATACATTTTGCAGTTGAATTTTACAAAAAAAATATGTTTATTAAGATATCTTAATTTTTAGTACTTTCTCTGTTACCGAGTTGAAACTTTTGGGCTTGGCAAGTCCTCTCCGAGTCTGAGTCTGTGAACTATGAGCTATTTGAATGAATGTTCCCCTTGGCATCTCTATTAAAGTTTTCTTTGCCATGCTAGATTTTATGAGTTATCTGCTTCTCATCACTCTTGTATATATTTTGTTGTAGATTTATGAAATTACAAATGAATAAGAGGTTAAGCTTAGGTATATTAATAGGCACATGATTGCTGATTGGATGATATATCTAATCCTGTGGAATGCCTTACTTTATATTTTGCATAAGGTCATCTATATAATATCATTTTGAATGTAAGCAAAAGGAGTAAATAACAATTGTTTTTTCTATTTGGCAGGTCAGTGTGGATATGATGTTGAGAAGGTACTTTAATCAAATGATTTATACGACTGACCCATAGAATTTCATTCCCCGTGTATTGTATTGGTCATGTCTAATGTCACCAAAGAGTTTGCCTTATGGATAAAATGATTGTATGTGTTGTTTTGAAAATATTTCTTTATTTCTTTCTTGTTGAACAATGTAAGATGCACACATCTAAATTTAAAAAGATAATATATCTCTAAGTCAAGTATATTTTCTGTTACATAACTAACATTCAATGCTTCCACTTATTTTCCGGATTGTTTTCTAGCGGAAAGATGGGTCATTTATGCAGAAAAGGACCCACTGTATAATGCAAGTGGGTGTCCTTAAAATGAAGGACAAATAACATAGCAGCTGAGAATATCTGAAATTTAATGCTCCTACTTATATGCTGGATTGTGTTCTAGTGAAGAAATAGGTCATTTATGCAGAAAGACCAAGACTAAAAGGCAAATGAGCATCCTTAAAATGAAGGACAAATAATGTAGCAGCACAGAATATCTAACATCAAATATTCATATGCTGAATTGTGTTATATTGGAAAGATGATCATTTATTCAGAAAAAGTCCCAGACTAAAATGCAACTGGTTGTGCTTGAAGGAAGGAAAAATAATATATCACTAGAGAGAATATATAAGAAAAAGATAAAGTGTTTGGTGAAGAAATAACTCATTGCCATTACATCTAAGATTCTAAAGTGTTCTTCAACAACTAACTACCTCTTAACTATCAAATAAATCTAAATTGTGAATCAACTTTTAGCTACTGGCTTCTAGCTGCCAACCAAATCAATATTTTTTATGACAAAATAGTCTAATACTTTATCTTGCATTGCACAACATAGAACTTAACTATAAAACACAAATAAAATTATAATGGTGAACATGCTTCACTTAATGCCATAGAACACAATAGACACCAATTACAAAATTATGAATAGGTACCAAATCTACGTGCTGCAAAAAAGTAGAGAATGATATTTTACCTTTAAGTTTTCTTGGAGGAATCCATACTTATTTCTTTATGGTCTTCGTACTGTTACTAGTCATGGTAACACCCAGGTTATTCTGTTATTATGACTGATGGTTACCCAAATGTCATGGTAAAAACATGATTAAAAAACAATGTTGGTTCAGATAAAAAGTCAGAATTTAAAAAAGAAAAATTATAAAAATCCCTAAATAAATACAACTAATCAGAATCGTGAAAAATGTTTATTGTTTTATTTACCTAGGTAGTTTTCTGGTAGCTGACCAAGTTTGGAATAATTGAGTTGTCATAGCATCATGTAATAACCCCCCTAGGACATTTGCTCCCAGATTTTCCAAATACTTTACAATAATCTACACAAACATTTTTTATACAAATTGATTACTTTTCATCTAATAGATTATACCGAAAATCATATAAATAATCATATTAAACTGAAATAGACATTTGTAATTCAATATTAAATAAATACGAAGTACCTTTATTGCTGCAGGTTTATCTTCAAATAAAGATCTTTCAAATTTGCCCAGCTGTGAAGTTTGTGGCGAATCAATGTAAAAATATTAATTGGGTTTCCATCCAATCCACCAAAAAATCCTGAGGCTTCTATCCTTAGGTTTTCAAAACTGAAAACCAAAGCTTCTCGGAATTCTCCGAGTGAAAACAATAACCGAGTATAAAGCAAACATAACCAAGTACATCCAAAATACGCCGCACAATGTACTTTAATAGCACATCTCCTCGTCTCTTCATTTTCCCTCTGCATGTCTCTTGGAATTCCTTTCCTTTGTCTCTTTTTTTATCTCCCTCTTACAAATTAAAATTACTTTATTAATTTTTGCTAGGCTCCATCAATGATGTGATTTGACAACTTCAAAACTTACAATTTGATAGACTTCTAATATCGCCAAAAAAAGGACATTATAGTCCTCCCTCCTAGAGATTGCTTTTCCTTAAACACTCATGGATTTTGTTAAAGCCTGTAGCTTTGGTTGACAATAACTATGATAAGCACAATTGAAACCGATGATCATATATATATTTTCTGAGATCATTTGAGGCATGATCGGAACTTATTCTGATTCCTTTGATATTTAGATCACTATCGATCTATACTTTATATTGGACTGTAGATCTTAGTGTTTGTTAATACATTGTTAGACTTGTGTTAAGTCTGTAACTAATTGGGAATTTAGTTAACACCGAACAGGTGCGAGGATGAATGTTCATGTCTCCATTCGGAGACATGACCATTCACCCGCACACCTTTTCACATGATATGTATACTTGATCCACTCGAATAAACAAGGCATTGAAATCAATTAATGCAAGCACATCAAAGGATCGAAGGACATTTCAAGTTCCAGGTTATTATATTATCTTTGTACTAACCTCTATAGATTCTGGAGCAAATTTATCCTTTATTGTAAAGTGCCTTGACAATTTTTGAAGTTTTATCCCTGTTTTTCTGCCTTAGGAATTTTGTCAAACACTTCCCTTGCAGCCTCAGTTTGCTGATGTTTGTTGTTTTGCTATGATTTTTGAATGCCAATGATATTGATGAATACAAATGATTGCAAAATAAATAATTGGAAATCAAAGTGATATGTAACTTCTTTTTATTATTTTTCAAATGCAAGTACATGAAATTCTGATGTAAAATGTACACCTACAACCAAGAGGTATTTTCACAAACACTTGGTATGCATCCTATGACTATGCAATGAGATGTTTTTACAAACATTTGGCATACAAACTAAACAGCTGAATTAAGTTGATTTCCTTTCAATACTTCAATGTTCACAATGACTGAATACTTTGGTAACAAAAAGACATATATTACTTGTCAAATGTATCCATCTACAATTGCCAAATGTAAATACCAAAAGAACTGGGAATAAGTAGCTGAGATGACATGCTTTTTGGCTTTGCTTTTTTCGGATTTGTTTTTTCGGAGTGCTTTTTCGGATCTGCTTTTTTCAGACTGCTTTTTCGGCTTTGCTTTTTCGGATTGCTTTTTTGGACAGCTTTTTCGACTTTGCTTTTTGGATCCGCTGTGAAAACTGAAACCTTTCTCCTTGCCAACTGATGTCAAAAATTAGATGTACGGGCTGAACAAAAATCACTGAATATTATCTCCCAATTAATCACAAATGAATTGGCTAAATACCAATTCCTCCACTCCCAACTAAGGTTGATATCTCACAACTGAAATTGGCACCTTAGAGTCTTCAAACCCTCAGGCAAGTATGCAAGCACTAAGGCTCTTAGCACAATAGATGAATATGCAACTCAAGATGTCCCAAATGCCCCCCCAAAGGCTCCTTATAAAGAATTCATAAGTAACTTCAAGAAACTTCTAAAATAATCTATTACTTTATTCTTTTAAGTGACTTTTTGATATTTTATTACTTTAGTCACTTTAATATTAAATTAATTAAATATAAGGTTACTTTTTAATATTTTATTTTTAATAGCCTTATAAGTAATTAATCTAATATATTTTTTCCTCTTTATTTCTTCCCTTTTTAGCCTCAGGGGAAAATTAAAGGCTAAAAAAAACAAGTAGCTGGTGCCTGTCAAAATGGGGACATTACAGTTCGCCCTTCCTGAAATTGCTTGTCCCCAACCAATGGCCGAACAACAAACCAATCGCTCCACCTGGATCCCAAATGTAGTCATGAACTATACTGCTGTCAGTCAACATAGGCTCCTGCAACAACCTCTAAAATATGATCAAGAGGAATCCATGAATGAATCATGAATCACTGTGCAACTAAACTCCAAATCCACTACTGCCACAGTCAGGAACCCACGAGGCACAAACTCTCGAAATATCAGACCCCAAGTAGAGTAGATCACCCAAACTGTCAACATAATAAACACCATCCACACGACCCATCGTGTTATGCGGAATGCAAACTCCAACTCTGCTACAATGGTGACCACTCCCACTTGAAACTGCACCAAATACAGAGAATCCACACATTGTACATCTACTGCAGTTAACAAAACTCTACAGATCACCGGCCACTGTCTCATAACCATAACACCCATGCACTGCTGATGGTGAATAGTCATTACACGGTAGATAGCAAAAACGAGAGCCCAGACCAAACCTGTCTGCCATCAACTCCTCAACACATGGATCAAAAGCAAACCGATGAACATATCCTTCAGTATAATCCCGGTAAAAAGAACCAATCCCAGTCAAAGACTCATCCTGCAGACGTGATACGACCAACTGTGACTGATCATCAGCTAAGTCAGAGGATGATATAGCCAAGGGCGCAGAATCAACAACAACATCACTAGTCTCTGTGCCCTCCAAGTCAAACATACCACAATGCTCAACTGCAACGCCCAACTCACTTGAACCTGCCTCCAGTGGAAACGGACCAAATATGCCAATACTAGTGTCATGGACAAATATATCCTCATCTCCATTGCCTCTATCAACCTCGACCATGGACATCCTCGGATCACTAGACACCACGGTCTGTGACTGTATAGAATCTGGTAAAGACTGAAATCGTTCTAACTCCATGGTCACCTCAGCTAAATGAAACTGTGACTCCTCGAAAGCCAACTGTGTACTCTCAAGAAACTCAGAAGTCACCTCGAGCTGCTGAGTAAGCTCACTCACGTCATCTTCCTTGACCAATAATGCGTCATATGCTGTACTGTCCCACTCCACAAGATAATCTCTGTCAGCTACCAACTGCATATAATTCTGTCTCAGAATCCGGATAGCCTCCCATAAAGAGTGGATCTCTGTCAAGGAAAGATAACTGCCTCCCTTCTCATCACTAGTAGGAGAACCCCATCCATAAATTGCTAACAACTGACGAGCATCATCGAAATGCTCGCAAGCGATAGAAATGTCTCGCTCGCCAACTCTCAGCTGACTAGACACATGATTGTGTTGACTGGTCGAACTCCTATACTCTACCCCTGGTACACTGTCCAAAGGAGTAACCTCAGAATAACTATCATCTGTAATACTGCCATCCAAATTTTGCAGACCAACTGCTGAACTCGTATCATCAAACGGAGCGACTGAAGCATCAACATCAAAAGCCTCCGTATCAAAAGTAACTGCTGAGGAGACTAAGTCCTCAAAACTGTCCACAACATTCCCGTGGGTGTCATCTATAATAATTAGATCTTGGGACTCTTCTGTAAACTCTGTCATATTTGAGAGATCATCAACCCATTCCAACAAGAATGGTCGACTGGATACATGAACAATGCCCAACACAGGTGTGTAAAAACTAATTCCAGCATCAAACAAGCTGCTGGCATGGATGAGAACTACACCTGGCAAACTACTAATCAAGTCCATGATGGTGCAACAGATAATACTACCAAAGAATGATAGATATCTCCGGTCAAAACGATCCCAAGTACTAAGATAAGGATCCCAACATCTAATCCATGAACAGAAACCAGCTGGCAATTCAAATAAACTTCTCACTTGAGTAATGTGAACAATACCAATTGAAACTTATAACACCTAAAATGCAATGCTAACATGAATGATAAACAAAAGAACCTGGTTGTAGATGACCGTAATAATTTTCACCAATCTTGCCTGTCGTAGGGAAGGTACGATCCTTAGGCCTATCAATCAGGCTCTTTAACCACCTACATGCCATAGGTGACAAATTCCTCTCTTTTGTCCAAACATACCATAAGTCTTCTGCCAAAAGTTTAGAAATTTCATCTTCCTCAAACAGGATTGTGAACATGATGGAGTGCATCGATGCCAATACCCTGCTGGGATGAAACTCGTCCATAATATTCCAAAATGTATTAAACATCCTGCGAATGTCACAAATACAACCTATTGCTAGCATAATATTTTCAAATCTACACCTTGCAAATAGTTCAAGTAATCTTGCCCTCTTTGTGAAATAAGGGTCCTGGATGTTGTCCAACTTTTCGAAGCTTTTTACCATGGCGTGAAGTACCTCTCTCATAATCTGATCATCACAAGAATTAAGGCCAACTATTATCCTCATGATTTCACTAATGCAAGAGAGAGTTGTAAGTCTTATTACCTCATCATGATGTCTCAATAATCGGAGCTTAACCAATGAACCAAATGCTGGAGATAAAGTTGTTTTCATAGCATCGGGTCTTGACTGATCAAACTTGCCTAAATAAGTTTCCAACTCCTCCAAAGTTCTTAGAAGGTCCTTTGTTCGCTGAAATGGACAATCTAATTTCTTCTTTACATTGTGCATTCTTTCTTCCAAATCCTTGTCTCCTGTTAAAGCCATACTGATAATTGAATTTAATCTGGAATAACCCAATTAGGCTGGCAGGAAACCACTCTGATACCACTGTAAAGTGCCTTGACAATTTTTGAAGTTTTATCCCTGTTTTTCTACCTTAGAAAATTTGTCAAACACTTCCCTTGCAGCCTCAGTTTGCTGATGTTTGTTGTTTTGCTATGATTTTTGAATGCTAATGATATTGATGAATACAAATGATTGCAAAATAACTAATTGGAAATCAAAGTGATATGCAACTTTTTATTATTATTTTCCAAATGCAAGTACATGAAATTCTGATGTAAAATGCACACCTACAGCTAAGAGGTATTTTCACAAACACTTGGTATGCATCCTATGACTATGCAATGAGACGTTTTTACAAACATTTGGCATACAAACTGAATAGCTGAATTAAGTTGATTTCCCTTCAATACTTCAATGTTCACAATGACTGAATACTTTGGTAACAAAAAGACATATATTACTTGTCAAATGTATCCATCTACAATTGCCAAATGTAAATACTAAAAGAACCTGGAATAAGTAGCTGAGATGACATGCTTTTTGGCTTTTCTTTTTTCGGATTTGCTTTTTCGGACTGCTTTTTTGGCTCTGCCTTTTCGCTTTGCTTTTTCAGACTACTTTTTCAGATCTGCTTTTTCAGATTGTTTTTTCGCCTCTGCTTTTTTGGATCCGCTGCGAAAACTAGAACCTTTCTCCTTGCCAACTGATGTCAAACATTAGATGCACGGGCTGAACACAAATCACTGAATATTATCTCCCAATCAATCAGAAATGAATTGGCTGAATACCAATTCCTCCACTCCCAACTAGGGTTGATATCTCACAACTGAAATTGGCACCTTAGAGTCTTCAAACCCTCAGGCAAGTATGCAAGCACTAAGGCTCTCAACACAATAGATGAATATGCAACTCAAGATGTCCCAAATGCCCCCCCAAAGGCTCCTTATAAAGAATTCATAAGTAACTTCAAGAAACTTCTAGAATAATCTATTACTTTATTCTTTTAAGTGACTTTTTGATATTTTATTACTTTAGTCACTTTAATATTAAATTAATTAAATATAAGGTTACTTTTTATTATTTTATTTTTAATAACCTTATAAGTAATTAATCTAATATATTTTTTCCCCTTTATTTCTTCCCTTTTAGCCTCCGGGGAAAATTAAAGGCTAAAAAAAACAAGTAGCTGGTGCCTGTCAAAATGGGAGCATTACATATTTATCAACAGTGTTCGTACTTGCATTAAAATTGTGCATCAACAACCCACGAATTTGAAATCTGGCAAGAAACTTTACATGGTATCAGAGACTAGTTAAGGAGAGATCTCATTAAGTTTAAGAGATCAGATTTCACATTATGTTGTTGATGCCGGAATTGACTTCGTATCACCAAAGTCGCTAGTTATGCGATTGAATGTTGATAGAACAATCTGCAAGTTTCAGATCTTAGCCCTCCTTAAATCGTTGAAACGTTCGATCGGGAGGAATCAAAGATACTGTGTGGACGTAGTGTATTAGTTGAATATACTGTATATGGATTCATCTTTGATGCTACTTGAGTCTCATAGGAAATTTGATGAGCTTTTGGAAAGAATGGTCGTAGGTCCAAAATAGTAATAATAATAAAAAAGAGTGGTTGTAGACCAATGAGCATGAAAGTTTTGAGAATCTCACTTGCTCCAATGCTATCTTGTACTGGCATAAAATGTTTGTAAAAGACCACTCTAACCCAGGAGCAAAATGTATAGGTAGATGTTTTGACATATCACGACCCTGAAGTGATTGCTTCATTGGTTGCCATGTTGGCTGAAGTGGCATGTGAGGATGAAAGTGTTGGCTTACTTACATTAGAGGATGTAAAGGAATGTGTTGAGACCATTGTAATGGTTGATTCATTATACTTTTGGGGTTATGACTGTGTTGTCACTAGCACTTGACCTTGCTGCCCCACATGCATCTGTGACTGCTATCAAGCTTGTGGTTTTGGGATCCTTCATTGGATGAAAGGACCATACTGGGACTTAGAAGAAATCAGGATAGAAAAGCTAATCTATGATATATGTATGTTGTAGTTGTAATATTGGTCTTAGAAGTCTATTGTGTGAGCGAGCCATGTTTCCCTGACAGAGGGTGTAGCTAGAGGGCCTAGTTCAATTGACTTCCAAAGGAACTTGGTAATGTTGGCAATGACAAATGAAGGTTTAACTCACGGTCCCCAGGTCCCATAGTTATCATGATTGGATTAAGTATCGATAAATGATGTTGAAGATAAGTACTGTATGTGTGTGGATCAAGGAGCTATGTGAATTAGTTTGAACACACCACAACCATCGTGTTGATTGGTTAAATGTGTATTATATGTCTAAAATTGCTTCTTCTATAAACTGATGTTTAACCGCATGATGAAAGGGCCAAGATTTATCGTTTTTATTGATCCATAATTGAAGAGTAGCTCATCAGTATTGGAGGATACTGAAGCGATTACCATGAAAGTCAACAAGCTCTAGTGTGCATTGATGTTGCAGAAGATCAGGTCAATAGTACCTTGTGAAGCTATGTTGGTTGGCTTGTTGTCTAAAATAAACGAGATCTTCATGAGTCATAACTCTTGTTGGTGGGAATGGAAGGAAGTGTCTTCACTGTGGAGTTACTATTAAGATAATATCTTATACTTTCTATAATAGTCAACTACTTGTCTGTAGTCCGTCTTTCAGTCTAGATAGGAATGTTTCCTATCCCGTCTCTTGTTTCTTCAGTCCAGATAGGAATGTTTCCTATCCTGTCTCTAGTTTTGTTTCTAATTCCGTCTTCAGTCTACTTTGTTTCTTTTAGAAACAACGTCCTTGTAATTCTTTATAAGGAACACATTTGTTCCTCTGTTAATGAATCAATCATCCGGAAATCCGTTAATCTACCAACTCTTCTTGAATCTTGTAACATGGTTGACCATTAAGGGAGGGTATTAAGATAATATCTTATACTTTCTATAATAGTCAACTACTTGTCTGTAGTCTGTCTTTCAGTCTAGATAGGAATGTTTCCTATCCCGTCTCTTGTTTCTTCAGTCCAGATAGGAATGTTTCCTATCCTGTCTCTAGTTTTGTTTCTAATTCCGTCTTCAGTCTACGTTGTTTCTTTTAGAAACAACGTCCTTGTAATTCTTTATAAGGAACACATTTGTTCCTCTGTTAATGAATCAATCATCCGGAAATCCGTTAATCTACCAACTCTTCTTGAATCTTGTAACATGGTATCAGAGCTATTACTTAAATTTTTTCGAAAAAATTTATAATTTCTTCGTGAAATTATTTGTTTAAATTTTTTCAAAATTTTTTCTGTTGAATTTCTCTAAAACCCGCTTAGGGTTTTCGGCCTAGAGAAATTCTCGAACTCGGGTCTGTCTGTGTTTGTTCAGCACACTCTAGCCCCATTCGTCTATGCACATCGATCCTTGAAGAAAAATCTGCCACTTTTTATCAAGAAATCTGAAGTTTTTTCAAGCTTTTATCAGCTAGGGCCGTTTTTTTTCGAAACCCTAATTTTTGGGGTCGAAAAAAATATTGTTTGCAAATTCTTGGGTTTTTCGAGAGCTCAACTGGGTTGTCGTCCATTTTTTTTGGGTGCCTCGATTTTTGTGCCTCAATTTTCGAGCCAACGGATCTAGAAAACGACAACAAATTCTTTCTGAGTTTTTTGAGCTCTCTTCTGGGTCATTCTCTGATTCTTCTGGGTCTTTCGTATTTTTTCCTCGAAGAACGTCCCTTCACAGATTTTCACAGTTTTTCATTGAAAAACGTGCCATGGCATCTCTAACAAATATTCTGCTCGAACATAATTCCAAATTCAATGGTCGCAATTATGGAACCTGGAAGCAACGCATCATCGTAATCTTCGAATATCGAAACACCGATCAACTTGTTCTGGGTGTTAGGCAGTGTCCTACTTCTCCGGGTCCTGATCAAGGCGAAGCTGCATTTTTTGCCTTCTGAATCTGTTTCTATTTTTTCTGGGTTTGTTGATTTTCTCCTCAAAAATCATTTTAAGTTGTCTGTAATACGCAAGGTTGTGTGAGATTCTGGGTTTTACCGTTTTTTCCACAAAAACGAAGTTTTGTAAATGCAACTTATTTTGAGTCATAGCACTCTTCTGGCAAAGCTTCTTGATTTCAGCATTCTGTAGATCCAGGGAGGGTCTCAATTATCATAGAATGTTCCGACATCTGTACGTTGACCATTAAGGGAGGGTATTAAGATAATATCTTATACTTTCTATAATAGTCAACTACTTGTCTATAGTCTGTCTTTCAGTCTAGATAGGAATGTTTCCTATCCCGTCTCTTGTTTCTTCAGTCCAGATAGGAATGTTTCCTATCTTGTCTCTAATTTTGTTTCTAATTCCGTCTTCAGTCTACGTTGTTTCTTTTAGAAACAACGTCCTTGTAATTCTTTATAAGGAACACATTTGTTCCTCTGTTAATGAATCAATCATCCGGAAATCCGTTAATCTACCAACTCTTCTTGAATCTTGTAACAGTTACACCATGTTCAGAGCTATGACAACCTACATAAACTAAGTGAGTAGGAGCTCGGGGTCTATGGGCCCTATGCACACTACTTGCTGGGAGCACTATTATATGTATGCCAAAAAGGGTGATTGGGAGAGAGCCTCACTAAGAATCTCGGTTGTGGCAGTATGATTGTAGAAATCAAATCTGATCGCGTAAGATGCTTTATGTGTGCTGATTGAAATCCTTGTGCACTATGCGACAAGGATTTAGTTGCGTTGGAACAAAATAAGCAAGGTTGTAAAATCAAGATGTCTCTTGTTGATTCCAAAGTGAGATGTAATCTGAGAGGAAATCATCTCCATGCTCAACATCGAGTCAAAGTGCTAAATATTCATGAAGGATGAAAATTGATTCATGCATTATATTTCCTATATGGGCCCACCTCATGAAAGGAAATATTTGAAACACAAGGACCAATGCATTTGGAATTCAGATTCAGAGGGAGTTTGGCATCTTCCAAAAGGTCAAAATGTCGATGAACTCGAGCTTCAGAGGGAGCAGATGGGTTCAGTCAACTTGTGACAATCTCGATCATAGTGATTGAGAGGGAGTTTTACCGTTGAAGGTGAAGCACTTATGAGGTAAACTTGATTGATTATTTTACTAATGAGACCTTATGGGCCCTATATAAATCATGAGGTAGTGACGACTTCCAAATGATTATCGCTTGTATTTGTTGATGTTATTAGAAGATGACAATCTTACAATAACTTAATCTTCTATCATGATAGACATCATGTGATGGTTGGAACGAATCAGGATAGATGATTTCTAGCATGGTGGATTCAATTCCTTAAACAGACCATGACCTTCTAGATTGTGATAGACATCGTATGATGGATGTAACTAATCACATTAGATAATGAATATTCCCATGGTAAGTACACATTACCTTTGAACAATTTTGAGTTATGGTGAATATCATGAGACTTGATATTCTTGATCAGACCATATCTTTGATATCATATTGAGATGATATCTAAAACTGGGTATCACATGTTGAGTGATTCCTCATATCATGTGTTAGGTGATATGTAAAACTAGGTATTACATGTTGAGTGATTCCTCATATCACGTGTTAGGTGATATGTAAAACTAGGTATCACATGTTAGGTGATTCCTCATATCACGTGTTAGGTGATATGTAAAACTAGGTATCACATGTTAGGTGATTCCTCATATCATGGTGTTAGGTGATATGTAGAACTAGGTATTATATGTTAGATGGTACTTCATATCATGTATTATGCAATCACAAGATACGTAATATGGATATACCATGATCCCTTATGGTGGATATCATGAGACTTGATGTCTATGTATACACCATAGGTGGAAGAATATCATGAGACTTGATTATCTTAAATATATCTAGATGATATCACTTTTAAATAAGGAGAACTTATATATATGCACTTTGTCTTCCCTAGCTAAGAGGGAGTGTTAAAGCATGTAGCTTCGGTCTGACAATAACTGTGATAAGCACAATTGAAATTAATGATCATATATATATTTTCTAGAGGTCATTTAAGGCATGATCGAAACTTATTTTGATTCCTTTGATATTTAGATCACTATCGATCTATACTTTATATTGGGCTGCAGATCTTAATGTTTGGTAATACATTGTTAGACTTGTGTTAAGTTTGTAACTAATCAGGAATGATTAGTTAACACCGAACAGGTGTGAGGATGAATCTTCATGTCTCCATTTAGAGACATGACCATTCACCCCTACACCTTTTCACATGATATGTATACTTGATCTGCTCGAATAAACAAGGCATCGAAATCAATCAATGCAAGCACATCAAAGGATCGAAGGACATTTCAAGTTCCAGGTTATTATATTATCTTTGTTATCTCTGTACTAACTTCAATAGATTCTGGAGCAAATCTATCCTTTGTCAATAGTGTTCGTACTTGCATTAAAATTGTGCATCAGCAACCCACGAATTTGAAATCTAGTAAGAAACTTTACAGTTTTGTATACCAATACCTGTATCATGTATAAATTTGCAAGATGGTCTATGGCACGTATTGGGACAACTGAAATCAAAACGTGCCACACTATGAAACAATATGTTTAGATTCAACTCGTTCATCAATAAGATTTCTAAATCCCAAGGCCGATTTGGAAAACTCACCCCAATCACTTGAAGACTGCAACACATTCTTAGTTTTACATTTCTATAACCCATCATAATAGCCATTTGGAAAATGAAAACTAAAAATCTTGCAAGCTGCAGATTCTCTTTTCAAATGAAAGTACACCTCATAACATGATGAAGTATAACCCTCTTTATATCAATCATTTAGTATTTTCTTGTTTGTCATTATAAACATATTCAACTCATCAACTTGCGAGCTTAAAGAGAAAACTTATATGCCACAGCGAACAATCCTCAACCTAAGCAATCAGACAACTTTAACTGTAGAATTCAGTTGAAACAAGTTACCTTTGGTTTGTTCATTGGTACCAATCACATCTCCTGATTTTCAAATGAGCCTACGCCTTACTTTGTTGAACTCCAATTTGTGTCCTTTGTTATTTAGCTGAGCAACACTTAACATATTGTATTGTTATCCTTCAACCCAATTGACGTCTTCACAATTTGTTTTATTACGCAAAAGAATAGTACCTTTACCTTTAACAAAATAGGAATTGTTTTTACCAAACTTCACCAATCCTCCATCACATTCTTCTATTCTGATGAATTTTCTTTTATCACCGGTTATGTGATGTGAGCAACTGCTTTCAATTATCTAGTCTTTATTACAGCTCATAAAGGAAACCAAAACTTTCTCATCGCATTTAGTAGGATCTTCTTTGACTGCAACGAACACGATTTCTTCTTCCCTTCCATCAGACTCTTAATTGGTAACACCCTCTTTTGCAATGTAGCAGGTCTTCTTATTCTCCTTAGGTTTCTTTTCCTTCTTTGCCTTGTCAGGGCATTTGAAACCAAGATGTCCAATCTTTTTGCATTTGAAACACTTCAAAGGTGGTGCACCTTTGTATTTGTCATTTCCTCTAGGCAACCTTCTAGCAAGTAATAGCTCTAGTTCCTCCTATTCTTTTTCTTTAGTTAAAACATAATCATAACTATTAGAACCATAAACCGATGAACTACTTGAACCATCCCTTCCTCTTCTTGCAGGAGCAAGAGTCATAGATGCCTTGAATGAAGCTTCTAATTTAGGCATACTATTATCGAAGTTACTTAGCTCAAAAGCTTTCAACTTGCCTATTAATGAATCTAAAGTGATTGCACTAGTGCATAAAGATCTGACTTCTTGAATATATGAGACTTTGATAGCATATTTAGGCAACATGGTTCTAAACATTTTATTTACCACAACATCTTCTGCAAGGGTCCACCAACACCTCTGATAGTAACAACTATTGCAAAATGTTCATGTTCTCCATCATCCTCGTTTCATCAAACTTTTCTTTCAAGATGTACACCTTTGCCTTCTACACATGTACATCTCCTTCACATACATTCTTCAATTTCTCCCAATCATCATATGCGGTGTCTAGGTCTTTTACATCTATGTATTATGCATCTGAAAGAGTGCTTGTTATTGCATCCATGGTAGCTGCGTGTTCTTGTTGCCTTCAACTGATCTACATCAAGAATTCCTCGAAGAGTAACATATTGTGTATGTGATTCCAATACCACTCTCCCATTCCATTGAGATAGAGCTTCATCCTTCCACACCATATTGGGTAATTCCCTCTTGAGAACTTAGGAGCCTACTTCGTTATCTTGGATGTTTACCTCAAGCTGTTAAGCTTTCACCACAACATATGAATAGTGCTTTGATACCAACTGTTGGTCTTAAGTGATTAGAAATTTGAGGGGGGGGGGGGGTGAATCAATTATCAGCCAAACAAACAACTTTTTCAACCTCTTTAACCTCTAATTGATAATTAATATAAATACAACAAATAAAAAGCATCCATCATGTGAAACCATTTACGCATTTGACACTAATATTTTGGTTACACGAAAACCCAACTTGAATCAAAACCACGGTGGGGATTTGTACCCACAAATAATTTGTACTCTTTGGAAGTACGCTCTATTAGGAGTTACAAAGACACTGTTAGGTGCCATTTTGTTAGGGGATCTACCTCTAGAGAGTAGTTTTGTAAAAAGACTTTGAACACTAGCTAAAGTGTCACACTGTTAAAGGATTTGCTATAAGGACCTGTTAGGAGCCATCTGGTTAAGAAATTTCACTTGTTGCAACTATATTAGGGAACGACAAAAAGATTGATCTGTGTAACAACACTACCATTGCCTGATTAGATCCACTTAAGCTCAAACTCACTTCTCAACACACTTCTCTACTTCTCGGCTGGACCGCACCTTTTACTTATTCACCTATGCGAATTGGACTACGATCAACAACAACAAACTTGTTCTTCTTTCACTTGTTTTTACTGGTTCGCCTCTTCCACCGACTTAACCAAACTCTAAATGTATTATTGTTTGGAAATTCAAACATCTTGTTTAGATCCAACCACCATAAGACAATATCTAATATTATAAACGACTATACCATTTAATTTATAGAATTCTGTACCAGAGGTCAAACATGTTTTGACCTGTCATAAGCTTCCTCTTGAACCTTCTCCACACACCATTCTCAACCATTGTGATGCCAACGTCCATGTTAGTAGATAGATGATAACTGGAAACGAAAGCTTTCTCATCACATTCAGTAGGATCTTCTTTGACTGCAACAAACACAATTTCTTCCTCTTCCCTTCCATCAGACTCTTCATTGGTAACACCTTCAACAATTTAGCTGGTCTTCTTGTTCTTCTTGTTAAAGTGTAGCTTCAGTAGAAGTGAAGTACACTAAGTATATGATTTTGTGTTTCTCTCATATATATATAAGTTATCATTCCTATGTATTTCTGATATTATTCATATACTTAATATGTTTATATATACTTAAGCAGTTTATATATATATATATATATATATATATATATATATATATATATATATATATAATATTGACCTCTTTAAAGGACTATTGAATTACTTGTATTGGGCTTGAAATGCCTATCTAAAACTAACGGCAATTAAGGATTAGTTAAGTCAAGTAACATGATCCACGTAGGGACATGCTCTCCTTATATTTAGTGGGATCGACTGCTGAGAATGATATCAATCAATGTAGCAATATAAATTCTCCAGCAGCGATCTACATTTACTTACAGTCTGATATATATTCCTTCTACTGCAATGATCTCCATACTGCTGCTCTAGTAATTAAAGGTATTCAGAGATCAATACTTCAGTTATATAATAATCAGATTTATATAAAGATTTGCTAAATCAGAAATCAGAAGTCAAGTTTGCATACATATAAGGATCTGATTTATATAAGAACTCAGACTTAATATTTAGAGAAGAAAAATACAAATATACCCTTTCTCTCTATCAGGAATCCTAGTTCTTCTACATGGTATCAGAGCCACACTGATATAGAATTTCAGTCAGTCCCATATAGATTTAAATCTATTAAACTATCTTCAATTTAAAACTATGGTGAGTCACGTAAGGGTGGAAGACAGACTTGAAGGGGCCTCCAACTTTGTATCATGGAAAATACGAGTAATGATCATTCTTCGAGAAATGGAATTAGAAGGATACATAGAGGAAGATAAGTCTATGCCAGAGAATTATCCAGACAAAACGACTTGGAAAAGACATAATAATAAAGCTATGAAGATCATTATAGATTCTGTCAAATTCCTAAGATCAGACAATGGGGGTGAATACATTTAAGAATTTTTTAAAGATTTTTGCATCTCTGTTGGGATTAAGAGGGAGTTCTCTGTACCATATAATCCCCAACAGAATGGAGTTGCAGGAAAAAAAAACAGATTTATTATTGAATCTGTCAAAGCTATGATGCATGATCAAAACTTTCACACCCTTTTCTAGGCCGAAGCTTCTAACATTGCAATTTACATCCAAAATAGATTTACTCATTCAATATTGGAAAATACAACTCCTAAAGAAGTATTTACTGGCAACAAACTAGACTGAAGTCATCTAAGAATATTTGGGTGCCTTGTATATATTCACATTCCTAAAGAAAAAAGAACTAAACTAGAACCATTAGGAAAGAAAGGCATATTTGTCGGATACAATGAATCATCCAAAGGTTACAATATTTAAGTCCCTGGACAAAGAACTATTGAAATGAGCAAAGATGTAAAATTTGAAGAAGACTTGACTTTTAACCTCTCCAAGAACATTGATGAATCATACACAGAACCAACTACTGAACTAGATGCGAATCCTCTAGTAGAGAATGAGAGGGAGATTGATGTTGGAAGTCTTGCACCTCCAAGTCCTAATACAAAAAATACTAAAAACCCTAACAATATAAATAGACCACTTTGGGCAAGAAAGATGATAGAAGAAAATCATATAGAACTTGATGAAGTAGTCAGAGAAACAAGAGAACAAGGAACCGTTCATGCTATGTAGCGCAAATCTCTAAACTCATAAAAACAGAACCTGCAAATGTCGAAGAAGCATTATCATGCCAACCTTGGAAAGATGCAGTGAACGAAGAATATCAATCCATACAAAAAAATGATGTGCGGGATGTTGTACCCAGACCCAAAGATAAATCAGTTGGCTCTTCTAAATGGCTATTCAAAATCAAGCATGCACTAGATGGTAGTATTGAAAAATACAAAACCAGATTTGTAGCTTGCAGATTTTTTCAAAAAGAAGGAATAGATTATGAAGAAACTTTTGCTCTAGTCGTCCGTTACACTTCTTTTAGAACCATTATAGTCATTGCAACATCTAAAGGGTGGAAGATACATCAAATGGATGTTAAAACTACATTTCTAAACGGTGTAATTGAAGAAGTATACATCAAACAACCAGAAGGATTTATCACCCAATACAAAAATTATTATGTATGTAAACTGAAGAAAACACTGTATGGTCTTAGACAAGCTCCCACGACATGGTACAAAAGGATAGACAACTACCTTTCAAAATTAGGATATTCCAAAAATGAAGCTGATCCAAATATATATTAAAATAGTTGACGGTGATAGAATTATTCTTGTACTGTATGTTGATGATTTACTAATAACAAGTGAAGAACATCTTATAGCAAAACGCAAACAGGATCTGGCAGCAGAATTCAACATGAAAGACCTAGGGCTTATTCATTATTTTCTAGGTCTAGAAGTATGGCAAAAGAAGAACTACATCTTTCTTAATCAAGGAAAATACACTGCTGACATTCTGAGTAAGTTTGGGATGATGGACTACAAACCCTTAACTACTCCTATGGAAGCAAATCTACATAAACTGAAGAATGATAGATTTGAATCAGAACCCACTGATCCCATTCACTACGGGCAAATTATCTGAACACTGATGTACTTGGTAAACACTCGTCCTGATATCAATTATGCAACCAATGCCTTAAGACAATTCACATGCGAGCCGAAGAAGATCCATCTCATGGAAACCGAGCACATTCTATGATACTTACGTGGTATAATTAGTATGGGCCTCAAATATGATCAAGTTGAGATTAATCTTCATGGATATTCGGATTTTGATTGGGTAGGCAGCTCTATTGATCGTAAGAGTACTACAGAATGTTGTTTCAGTCTTGGTTCAGCAATGGTCTCTTGGTTTAGTCGAAAACAATCATCAGTCACTTTAAGATCTATTGAGGCAGAATACATAGCCTCTTCCATGGGAGCCAGAGAACTAGTATGGTTAAGAAAGTTGCTAGTTGGATTGTTCGGGAAACCCTTGAAGACATGATAATGAATGTATTATGATAAGACTTCAATAAGTTGTTCTGGAGTGCCGAAGATCATAATACTTGTCATGATAGAGTTCATGACATTGTGATTTTGGTTATTTGATGAACTACTTTAGACCACATTTTCTAAGTTTTGGAGATTAGATAACCTATTCTCTTGATAGGTATCATTAAAGATGAAACCAGTGCACATATCAAGAGAATATGAGAAACTTTTGTATCTCACTTCTGCCTCACTAAGAGGGAGTGTTAAAGTGTATCTTCAGTAGAAGTGAATTACACTAAGTATATGATTTTGTGTTTCTCTCATATATATATATATATAAAGTTGTCATTCCTATGTATTTCTGATATTATTCATAAACTTCATATGTTTATATATACCTCAGCAGTTTATACACACACACACACACACACACACATATATATTATATTGACCTCTCTAAAGGACTATTGAATCACTTGTATCGGGCTTGAAATGCCTGTCTAAAACTAACGACAATTAAGGACTAGTTAAGTCAAGTAACATGATCCATGTAGGGACATACTCTCCTTATATTTAATGGGATTGACTGCTGAGAATGATATCAATCGACGTGGCAATATACATTCTCCAGCAGCGATTTACATTTACTTGCAGTCTGATATATATTCCTTCTACACCAGCGATCTCCATACTGCTGCTCTAGTAATTAAAGGTATTCCGAGATCAATACTTCAGTTATATAATAATCAGATTTATATAAAAATTTGCTAAATCAGAAATTAGAACTCAAGTTTGCATACATATAATGATCTGATTTATATCAGGACTCAGACTTAATATTTAGAGAAGAAATATACAAATATACCTGTCCTCTTTATCAGGAATCCTAGTTCTTCTACACTTCTTAGGTTTCTTTTCCTTTTCCATTTTAGGGCATCTAAAAGAAAGATGCCCAATTTTCTTACATGTGAAACACGTCAAAGGTAGCATAACTTTGTATTTGCCATTTCCTCTAGGCAACCTTCTAGCAAGTAATACCTCTAGTTCCTCCTGTTCTTTTTCTTCAGTTAAAATATAATCATAACTATTAGAACCATAAACAAATGAACTACTTGAACCATCCCTTCCTCTTCTTGTAGGAGCAAAAGTCATAGATGCCTTTAATGCAACTTTTATCTTAGGCATACTATTATCAAAGTTACTTAGCTCAAAAGCTGTCAACTTGCATATTAATGAATCTGAAGTGACTGCACCAGTGCTTAAAGATCTGACTTCTTGAATAGATGAGACTTGGATAGCATATTTAGGCAACATTTTACATATCACATCATCTTCTGCAAGGGTTCCACCCGCACCTTTGATAGGAGCAACTACATCTTTGATCCTTTGCTGTACTGCTCAATGTTCACGTTCTCCATTGTCCTAATTTCATCAAAATTTAATTTCAAGATGTCCACCTTGCCTTATGCACATGTACATCTCCTCCACATACTGTCTTCAATTTCTCTCGATTGTCATAAGCTATGTCTAGGTCTTTGACATCTATGTATTATGCATCTGAAAGAGTGCTTGTTATTGCTTCCATGCTAGCTGTGTGTTCTTGTTGCCTTCAACTGATTTGCATCAAGAGTTCGTCCAAGATTAACATATCGTCTGACCATATGATTCCAATACCGCTCTCCCATTCCTCTGAGATAGAGCTTCATCCTTCCACATGATATTGTTTAGTTTCGTCTTGAGAACTTAGGAGCCTCCATCATCTTAGATCTTCACCTCTAGCTGTTAAGCTTTCACCACAACATAGGATCAGTGCTTTGATACTAATTGTTAAGGGATTTGTGAGCTTTCACCACAACATAGGACTAGTGCTTTGATACCAATTGTTGGTCCTAAGTGATTAGAATATTGAGAGGGGGAGTGAATTGGTAATCAGCCAAACAAACAACTTTTTTCAACCTCTTTAACCTCTAATTGATAATCAATTTAAATGCAACAAGTAGAAGCATCCGCTACATGAATCATTCACACATTTGACACATAAATATTGGTTACACAAACCCAACTTGGATCAAAACCACATTGGGGATTAGTACCCATAAGTAATTTGTACTCTTCTAAAGTAAACCCTATTAGGAACTTAAGCCTGTCAGGAGTTACAAAGACTCTATTAGGTGCCACCTTGTTAGGGGCGTCACCTGTATTAAAAGCTTAACCCTACTAGGAGTAGTCTTGTTAAAAGACTTTGAACACTAGCTAAAGTGTCACCCAATTAAAGGATTTACAATAAGGACCTGTTAGGATCCACCCGATTAAGGGATTTCACCTGTTGCAACTATTAGGGAACAACAAAAAGATTGATTTGTGTAACAACACTACCTCTTCCTGATTAGATCCACTCAAGCTTAAACTCACTTCTTAACACGCTTCTCTAGTTCCTAGACGGTCTACACCTTTCACTTCTTCACCTATGCAAACTGGACTGTGCTCAATAACAACAAACTTGTTCTACTTTCACCTATTTATACTAGTTCGCCTCTACAATCGACTTAACCAAACTCTAAATGTATTATTGTTTGGAAATTCAAATATTTTACTCAAGTCAAACCACCATAAAGACAATATTTTATGTTATAAACCACTTAACACGACCGCACCAACTAATTCATAGAATTCTGTGCCAGAGGTGAAACACGTTTTGACTTGTCATGAGCTTCCTCTAGAACCTTCTCCACACATTGTTCTTAACCATTGTAATGCCAGATCATCACCTTTACATGTACGTTCACATCACTAGATGATAACTACTCATATAGATTCATCACAACCTTAACACCTATCACTGATGACTAGTTAACATATTGTCACTCAAAAAATCATTCTTTAACTTGTCTATCACAACTTCACCAGTGTATCATAGATTCATCGGTTATCTATCCAACTTGAAACTGTTACCTGTAATGATAATGAGTTACTGTTGTAACTTTATCGGTTTCACTATTTTGTGAACACATCCCGTGGTCGCTTCACTCCATTCGTCATAGATTTGACAAACCAATCAAATCATCTATCCTTTGTCACTAATTGTTCTAGTAGTTGCACTATGAACTCAGCAATAAGATCACTCTTCTACCCCAATGCTCTCTTGACGATCACACTCATTGATCCTTATTGCAACACTCAATTCTCCATAATTAAGCTTGGCAACATGCTAGGAACACTAGATCAATAGTTGACATCAATGACAACGAAATAACTTATCATAATGCAATCAAATCATCACTCATCACACCATCATCACATCATTAGCTATGCAAACACATGATCCATCCCATCTCATGTGCTTGTTCTAGGAACTTAGTTTCTCTTTTCAAATTTGTCTTGCACAATCCAAACATTTTGTTCATTTTTGTTCTCCTTTAATGTGATGGCTTATCACCTTTAATGATTGATGACTCTTGGGGTAATAAGAGCAACATGTCCGACCTCTTTATGGTTAGCACAGGTGATAACTTTATGGAGTTCTACACTTATTACTATGTTGATAAATCCCTCGATGGCATCATATTGAGCCATCATTATAGTTTACTCCCACCCTTGACTATCCTGGTATAATAGTTCTCCCATGATCAATAAAACTTGTCTCATTGACTATTTGCCAATTTATTTAGTTTATATGTTGGTTGTTGCTTCTGCACATAGTTGTATGTGTTGTCTGTCATGGATATGCAAATTGAAAATTATCCATTTTGACTTTTTGAACATCCAAAAGTTGCTACATATACATATCATAAAAGCCTCAACGGGCTTTAATGTCTAGTGGAGGTGCAATCAGTCATTGCTTTATATTCTCATCGACAAGTACATTTGTCATCCAAATAGTTCTCTTTATCTTGCTTTACAAGATGGGGAGGAATGACTATTGGTATGATGAAGATGAACTTTTCAACTATGTAATGTCCCCTTTTTGGGACATTAGGAATTCTAAAGTCAAATTCATAAAATATTTATTTTGGCTTAAGGGAGCTTAATACAAATTTATAAAATGGCCCACTATAATATTTTAAAGTGGATTAAAGGGTTAAAGGTGACAAAGGAGGGAAAAGACGAAAGGACAGGAGAAGGAAACTGTAGTGTCATCATTTTGAGCATAAAAGAAGGATGAGGAGTTCATTTTGGGATGCTTGGTTTGTTATTCAAATTCCATTTTTTCTCTCTTGGAGTCATTTGGAAAGCTACAGCTTCCATCCAGCCTGAGGGTGGAAACTTTCGTGCCATTAGACAGTGGATGCAACCACATTGTCCATTGAGACATCACATCAAGAGTCTCACGTGTGCTTATAGGTTCTTTCTTAGTTTCCAATATGATTGTATTTGTGTATTTACGATTGAACTTGATTGTTATTGTATTTCTGGTGTATGATGCAATAACTTGTTTCTAAAGAATTTATATAGACTTGCTGTTAATGTACTGTTTGCTGAAAATCATAACACAATAGAGATTTCAGAGGTATGAGCATTTGTTGTTTAAATCTGAGAGTTTATTGTATGAGCTTTCTATTTGCATTCTGAAAATTTACATTTAGAGAAGTTTGGGAAAAATATCCCTTTGGGATATTACAAACTAGTAGTTTGTTCTGTTACTCGTATTGCAAATGAAGCAGTTAACACTGAATGGCTTGCTGGTTACATCTTCACACTAAATGGTTTCTTAGTTGCATCAAGGCATCATATTAACTTGGATGAACTTTGGCCACACTTTTTATGTTTTTGGGACAAGCTTCCATAAGTGCAACTGTCCAATGGCCCTAACAAGATTTTTATTAAAAAATATTTCAGATGAAAAGGTTACAAATATCATGTAAAGACTTAATATATCTTGCACAATGTCTTCACAATGCATGTATCCAGAATTGAGAATTTTACTCATTATCAGCTGGATTCTTCTTCAATATTTAGGGGATGATCAATAAGCTTGAATTACACAAAAAAAAATATAATAACTTGCTGGAAAATGACATAAATTCAGTCTCCCTACTGGGATTAAAAGCTAAACATTAATCCTTGTGGCATACAAACAACATCGACAAGTTTTGCACTGAATAACTTAGGAAACTTGACCAAAGTGTTGGGCTGCTTCTATTATGAAACAAATAGCAATATGCTTCAATACAATAAAATATAACAGTAGCAACAGAATATTACAATCTGCAGAAACCCACTTTCCCAAACTCCCATGCAGTAACCAACCAATTTAAACTAAACCCACAAAGCATAAATCAAGTGATCAATGGCTGTAGAAAGTTGCTCCAACATAAATAAACACAAGCAAAATGCTGTTACCCTCAAAAGCTAAAGCCACAAAACCAAAATGGTGAATTATAATACCAATCTATGGAAATCAAAACCCTTCTGCCTCCCTTTTTCTGTGAAACAAATGCCACAAGATTTCCATCTATATGCAACTTTTGTAGAAATTCCCTCAAGGATTTGAGAGGTTTTTTCGTCCTCAAATATCTTGCAAATTCAATGGCTTTCATCCTCAAATGTGCGACAAGCTGTTTTCATTCTCAAATTTGATTGCTTGAGCACAAGTACAAATTCTGGTAGAGTTTTTGAATAAGTAGATGGATTCTAGAAATGTGAAATTGTTTGCAAATAAATTCCATGTCCCATTTTGGGATTCCTACACCAAAATTAATAGATCTTAATGTCCCTTTTTATAAGATTTGAGTCAGTACGAGATTTTCACAATTTTGAGTTCTATCTTTAAGCAATTATTCAATTCTGATTTATACTTCTAATAGTAGATATTTATCCAATGAAAGTAATTACTATTTTAATGCTTATTTTGAATGATAATTCAAATGAATGATATTTCCAAATGCAAACGCCAAAATATGCTTAATTCCAAATGCATATTCTTCCAAAATTAATAAAATGTTGTATTCAATAAGATAAATGCTGTTTCTGATATGGCAACTTATGCTTATAACCTGAATGGACATCTCTGGGACGTCTCTGATATATGCTTATTTATCCATGCTGCATATACCGGCTGGAGAATATCTCAATGGTAGAGATATTGATATACAGGCTGTGTCTAATCCTTCTTTATCTTATGCGCACTGTTAATGAAGCCGTCTCTCATTTTAATTATTATTGCTTGTACCTTTCAATTGCTATCAGGAATTGGGTTTGCTCTATTGAGTAATCCACAAGGGATTATATATGCATAATTCAATATTCCAATCTGCCTTTTCCATATGATACGGTCTTCATAATATATGTGCGACTAGAAAAGATGAAGAGGTGCAATTTGTTGTCCTGCATTTTGTCACCACAAAAATTTTGGTAACAACACAAAACGTTTAAAGATAGTTTCGCGTATTTCTAAGTGTAAATTTGACATTCAATTGCTTAATGTTGATCGATCGATCCATTTCAATTCGTATATCAAATCAGTTTACTGAAGACTTTCGTCAAGTCTTTTTTGTTTTGCTTTCTGTCGAGCCTTTGCTTGATTTTTGAAGCCTTCATCGTCTTTTTCTTTGCTTTTGAGTTTGCGTTTGTTGGTTTTTAGTCATTTGGTTATGCTCATGTCATGCCTTTCGCTTTTCCCTTTGATTTGGTCTAACTTAAAGCTCAATCGGAGCTGTTAGTCAAGAGATATGTCCGTTTTAGTACCTCAAAACTGGATCTTTTTGGTGCAACAATACAAATTAAAAATATGATGTTATATTTTTAATTTGACTTTCACTTAAAATTTTTCACTTAAAGTGACTGTAGTGCACTTTATGTTATAATTTTAAGTTGTGTTGTTTTTTGATTTTTCACTTAAAGTGACTATATAACTATATAGTTCCAGTTTAATTTTTGATTTTTAAATCAAATGGTCATTAAAATGTTACTTTTTAAATGATGTTTATATGCTGTATTTTTAAATATGATATATAAATATTGTTTATGACCCATTTAGTAACATTTTTATGAAATTAAGTGGATTAAATGACTTTAAGTTATCAAAAGTGACATTTTAATGCAATTACATGTAAAATCCATCACAAGTGGACATTTTACATGTCACTGCATATAAAGTTATCAAAAGTGGACCTTTTTGATGTCATTATATCAAAAGGTTATCAAAATTGGACCTTTTTGATGTCATTACATCAAAAGGTAAGTTTTTATGTCTTTGCATCCAAAATGTGAGATGTAACTTAAAATGTGCATTCCCCTCCAAAAGGTGCAATTTTGATTGCTTGCACATTATTAAACATGTCATTGACCCAAAAAGGTCCGATTTGCTGTGTTGAAGGATTTTAAAACATGTCATTGACTTCAAAAGGTCCGATTTAAACTAAAAGCATGTTTTAATATGTGTAGTGCCCTTCAAAAAGTCCGATTTTGAAGAAATACATGTCTCTGCCTTCCAAGAACCCAATTTTGATCATTACGGGAGATTTTCTTGATGGATTTGCATGAAATCTTTTCCATTGGAGGTGTTTTTGCTTGGCAATGAGTTTTCATACATAAAAAATGGATCTAACATGCTAAAAAACATTATTAGAAGCTCAAATCTAGGGCACATTTTTGAAAAAATAAGCAAATAACTCCATTTTTGATCAATATTTCTGCTCCAATACAAATCGATTTGGCTTTATTTGGGGATTACATTGCATGTTGGTGCATGATTTGATGATTAAACATCAAATCGATTTGTTCATGCATCTTGGTGAAAAACATTTTTCACCAAAAACGTCCCAAGCACATACATCCCAAAAACGTTGGATCTTGGAGCATTCTTAGGGCATGTTTTGGCATCTTTTAACAAGAATTCCTTGTTTGCTGCCCTTTCCCATTCGAATTTGTAAAGTTGGAAAAAGTTTAGCATTTTTGGAGAAATTTCAACATTGGAGCATCTTTCTCCTTCATTTTTGGCACTTAATCTTCATGTAAGTGGACTTCTTCTTTCGTGTTATTTAATTTGTGCTTATTTTGCTGATTTTATGCACATAATTGCTTGATGATTGCTACTTGTTGAAATCTATGCCATGGAAAGTGCATTTTTTCCTTCAAAAATGAAGTTTTTGTTCATTTTCATGTTTTTGGTTCTTTCCCAAGTTTCAATTTTGAATTTGTGTGTTGAAGTGCTTTGCATCTTGGCATGTTTGAGTCACTTTTGAAAGATAAGTTTTTTTTGTGTTTGCTTGCCGGTTTTCTCCACTTTGGAGAAGTCACAAGTTATTTCCCAAGAACTTGTTGTTACTTCACTTCATGCGAAAGCATCATCACGTTCCACTTTCCGTTTCCATGTCACAAAATTTCACTTCTCATTCGACGAATGTGATTACATGTTTTCCATTTCATTCACCATTCGTACATGCATGTAATCTCTTTTGCCATTTCCATTTTCACTCATCTCACTTTTTGCATCCATTCGAATGACACAATTACATGAAATGCCTTACGTGTAATTGCATCTCAAAGGTCCAATTTTGATTAAAAGTCACTTTTGAGAAGTCAAAAAAATGTCATTTTCATCTTCCATGTACTTTGATTCCATCTTTTCACCAAAGGTGATTATAAAGCTTGTTTTCCCCCTTCCATTTTCCATTTCCATCTCTCCATATGCATTTGTGTCTCCATGAGCAAATACATGTTTCAGCATCTTTCCATACTTTCCATCTCATCCTCCATTCAGACTTACATGTAAAGCGCATCCTCCATCCGCATTCGCATCTCATCTCACCTTTCATCTCCCGTTACATGTTGCACTTACATATACTCATTTTTCATGCAACAATGCCTTAAAAACGCTAAGTCACATTTGAAATCAGCAATCTTCATTTGCATCTTTTCATGCGTTCCATCTTTACACATTCTCATTTCATTCCATCTTCCATTTTCCACCTTCATAACACTTCATTCCGCTTTTCATTCATTTTATTTTCATTCACTGCATATGCATATGATTTCTTTTTGAGATCATTTCATCGGATCTTCAAAGTCTCCAATTTGTTTCCAAATCTTTGTTGTTGATCACAAATACAAGCACAAGAACTATCCTCACCATCAAAATCCAAAGGCAAAATGAAATATCAATATGATAAAGAGTTGGCTTATGCAGCTCCCTCATCAATCATATCTATTCTGGGTAATGTGATGGACATGAAGATTGGTCATGTGGATGTGGTTGATTTTTTGTAAAGAGTTGAAACTCCAGCTGGCCATGAAATGAAGCGTATCAAAAGAAGTAACATTCACTTGGTGTCTACATTTCCTATGGCGGCCATAGAACTTGATTTCGTTTTCGGATATGCACGACGGTTTACTCCAAAGACGAAGACTATCAAAGATGTTGACAACAAGGTTATCGTTAGCCTTGATCTTGAGGTCATTGAACAAATCTTCAAGGTTCCACATAAAGCAGAATGTGCAGATTTAACCAAGAAATCATCTTTGGCATGCTGGAATGGGCAAAAGGTTGATTATCAGACGTTTGTCAACCTTTACTGGTTAGACAATAAAAGGAACAACTTCTCCAGATGGCCAAAGACCTTTCATCAAACTTCAAACAAGAATATAAGGATCTCATCATCCTTCTCAGCAGAATTTGCGGTCTCAAAGATGCTACTGATTTTGGGTCATGGATGTATAAGTTCATCTTTCAAATAATGGAGAACAAAAAACACATCTTTTGGGGAGAGCTCATCAACATTGCACTTTGTCAGCAGATAGTTAACATGGGAACTTGAGTGCCCTTCTAGATGAACTCTTACCTTGTTTACATTGCTGCTGCTATGAGATCTTTCTCTAGTCTCTCAACCAAGGGAGATTGTCTTCAGGTTCCTATTTGGGATTACTATGACCAAACTATTTTTGCAAATGGTAAATTTTATTATAGAAGAGTCCAAGATGCCTTCTTTGGTCATTTCCGGTGCTTGTTCAATAAACAGTTATCTGTCAAAAGAGTATCTGATGCGGCATGGGAGAAGGTGAACCAATACGACTGTATTTTCATTCAGTTTCCAACTTTCACATACTTGAGAGTTGGATATTTCAAAGGTGAGCCGTATACCTTACCTAGGGATGTTATAGATCGAATTATTCTGATGGAATTAGCTAGACAATTCATGGACATGCAGAGTGATCAGCATGCTATGCATAGACCTGGTTTCGGCATTACCTCAGCTAAACCTTTGGCTATTGGCAACCATTCGATCATTTCTATACCTAAAGCAAAAAACATAGAAGCAAAGTTGCAGTTGATCACCTTGAAGAAGTTCAAAGCCATATTTGACTTTGACTACTGAGAGATGAATTTTCAAATGAAAAGAGCTTACACTCATGTTCATTGCATCGAGGACATCTGGATTGATATGAGGACAGAGCTTGACATCATGAAGATGGGCTATTGCAGATTAACTCTGCAGTCGATAATCGATCTTAACATGTTGGAGATCCCATCAGATTTCCAAGTTGAAGATGATGGCGACATCCTTGATCGGGAATTTCATCAAGCTGACTTTGATAAAAAGTGCCTTTTTTCTATTCAGTGGTAACAAAAGGAAGGTACATCTATCATGGATAGATTTCAATCCATTTTAGTGAACACCAATAAATGGTTGAAAAATAAAGGCCTTAAAAGAGTAAATCCTAAGGTGGGCTTGGATTGTGGAAGTTTTGGTCCTCCTGGCAGGAAGTCACAATTGGAAATCACACGGAAAGATGGTGCTTCATCCTCTGATGCTAAGGGTTCCCTCAAATTCAAATTGAAGGGTGGAAAAGGAGCCAAATCATCTCAAATCTCTGAACCAATTTAAGAATCAGAAGAACTAGAGACAAAATCAAATAAAGAAGTTTCAGACGAAGAAGGGGAAGTCATGATCATATCTCCTCCAAAGCCTACACCAACTTGTGCACCGTCTATACATGAAGAGTCTTTTCTGCATGAAGTAGATGACGATGTCGGTTCATTCTCCACTATTTTCTTTTTTATTCCAGTCTTGGAAGTCATTAAATGACTCTTCGTATTTCTTTTTCTGCTTCTCGCATTCCTGCAAATGAACAATATGAACATTTAACAAATGTGTTTGAGGATTTTTCAACTCTTACCAGTGGTCAAGTTTCCCAACTTGATACGTCTTTGACAGGTTTTGAGCTTTTTATGACAGAATCTTCTCAGCATGTTCCTATGCCTTTAGCTGTGCAGATTGAATTTTGTTCTATTACAATGGAAATGCAATCAGGATCAATGCCAATGGTTTCAGCCTGCCCGCATGATTGAGCAAAATAACAACGAAGAGGAGAAAAGTGGTTGTTCCTCCGGACAATCTCATTTTTAAGAAGATCAAATCCAAATCTTTGAAATATAAGATTGTTTCAAGGATCTTGGTTGATTCAGATAAAACCAAATTTGTTGAAGTTGCTGAGCCCTTGGTGGACAAACTTGTTGAGGAACTTATTCGTTCTGATTACAAGTTTACTAAGGTTGAAATCAGAAAGCAATCACGTTTGAGTTGTTTGCAAGATGCTCAAGATGCATTGGCTAATGTATCAAAGTGCAATCACGAGCTATGGAAGAAGAAAAATCAACTAAAATAGGAGGTCTCTCGCCTAAACAAGGTCATTCGGCATCAATCTTCTTAGAGTATTGTTGTTTTTGTTTTTATTTCATGTTAGTAGTTGAAAAAGGATGCATTACATGAAAAAGTGTAGTTACATGTAATGTGAGTTACACGTATGTAAAAAGATGTAATGCGAGTTGCATGTAACCCTATATTTTCTCCTGTAATTAGACTAGGTCAAAGTTAGTTGAGTTGCTCCCACTTTTTCCTCCACCTTTTTCTCAACTCTTGTGCCTATATAAAGGAGTGCCCCCTTATTGTAAAATCAATGTTATCTTTATGCAAGAGAGCTCAGGAGAAATTGTGCCAGTAGAACTTTGTTTGTGTAAGCACTATTTTGAGAGAAAGTGAATACAAAGGAACATTTGAGACTTACCTTTGATTAAGTGAGATTGTTACTTGTATGACTTATAAGCTTTGTCTATAATTCATCTAAGTTGTCTTTGATTCATGTTATCTTGTGTTTTGGATAAGTGTATCTTTTGAACTGAATACAAAAGAGTTAAGAAACAATTGGAGCCAGAGCTTTGACCAGGAGCAATTGTGGAAATATATAGCTAGAAGCTTTGTTTGTAGCTTATACATCTTAATTCACAAAATGGTTAAGTTATTCTTAATTTTAGGAGTCTTTGTGCCCTAATTGTGAAGCTTTTTTATATAGAAGTACGACTGGACTTAGAGCCAAACCGGTACATTTTCATCTAGCCTTTGAGTTAGTGAAGGTTTATCGATATCACTGTTTCCAGCTCTTGATAGAAGTGTAGTTAGAGATTCTCCCTGCCCATTATTCACTCCACGAGTAAGTGGATTCTTTCTTGAAAGATAAGAAGAAAATATATTGGTAACACCCATTTTATAAAATCTCTCGACTTCTTGCTTACCTTGAGTTGATCCAAGAAACAGTGAGAAGGGGGAGCCTTGCCTTTAAGGTAGGAGAGACTCTATCTCACACGCTGTGGTTGGTCATCCTATTTTGCGATTGGATTTTTACCCAAAATTGTCGGCTGCAAAATATCCACACAACACGATTGGAATAGTCATGATTCATGATAGGTTTGTTTATCATTTTGACCAATCATTAAAATAGAAGATGATTAGTCATCATACTAAATGCAAAATTAATCATCCTTATTCTTCTTGGCCTTTAATGATTAATCACAACTTATGGCATTTTGTATCTTGTTTACAACTCTATTCATTTTACCATATCACCAAATCAGCTTCCTTTTACATTGTTGTTGTCCTTCAAGTATCAGTATCGTCGCGCACGTTTCTTTCTCGCTGGATATTATCTTTCTTGTGTATGATGACTTGACTAGTCGTTGGTATTCTTCATGCTCACTAGTATTATAAACACTAATTTGTCATCGATATCTCCCAATTGATATTGTTTCTTCTACAACATATGCTACCAACTATTACGATGTAATTGGTAAAATACTTGCTTGATATTAATAGAGATCGAGAGATCTATATATAGTATATACAAAAGAATAAAGCGATTTTTCCTTAGGAAACGATCATAAAGAATATAAATATTCTATTATAGCTAAAAGAAAGCTAAAGAAAGCTAATAGATAACTACAAACTAACTAATATTAGAAACAATCTAATATTTACAATAGATTACAAATAGATAACCATTAACTAATAATAGAAGCTTATCTATTATCGTAATACCATCCCTTAATAGTAATCTATCTAGAGCACGAAGCTGTCAAAAAGCATAAAAGACAGATTCTGTCAGCTCAGAGTGCTCTACATTGTTCGCTATGAGTGGCGAACCATATTGCTCAGATTAGTTCTAGTTTGAGTAGGTTGAGTTGTAGTACCCAAAACCACCTTATGGTTGTAGAAAGAATATGTTGTCAGATCTTGGATATGCTAGCTCGAAAAATGAGACACAAAAATTGAGGCACCTAGAAAAATTGGACGACAACCCAATTGAGCTGTTGAAAAATCCACCAAGAATATGTAAAAATATTTCTGATTTGGTACTGAAAATTAGGGTTTCAAACAAAAATGACCTTGGCTGCAAAAAAACCTTCAAAATAATGGCAGATTTGCAAAAAAAGAAAGGCAGATTTTGGGCATGAATCTAGACCAGAGGTTTGTAAAAACCCTAGATGCCTCCAAATAGGCAAAAAATGACCACTCATTTAAAAAAATAAAATGGAAAAATGGGCTACAAAACAAACGCACAATTTTCAAAGAAATTTGAACGCGAGTGGCATGAGTTGCAGAGAAACAGTGCCCAATAGACCTCCACATGAACAACAGAGAATAACCCTCGATTTTTAGAGGATTCAGTTGCACTAGTTGCAAATGAAAGGGCGTGAGTTTGCAGACGGGAAAAAAAATCGTAGGATTTATAGACAATATGATGCAATTTTTTTGGCAAAAAACCTTAGTCGGACTAGAGGTTTTGGAAGTTAATATATGCATGAAAATAAATTTGAAAATAAAAGACAGATAATTTCTGTTAAAGCATGTAGCTTTGGTCTGACAATGACTGTGATCAAGATCTATATATACTTATGTATATATATATGCTAGTATGATTTACATACTGTTATATATACATACATATATATGTAATCTCTTTAACTATCATTCTTCAAATAATCGCTGCAGTTTTAACCAATTTAACATATATATATTTTATATGAGATCATATATTGTCATGATTATTCGATCCCTTTAATTTAAGATCATAATCGATTTGAATAAATACCATTATCGAGCTGAATATGAATCGAGTTCATTATGATCAGTAATATATGATTAGACTTGTGTTAAGTCTAACCCACCCTAAATGGGTATGATAACAAACACCAAATAGGTGCTCCGAATAGGTGTGACAGTAAATGGTCATGTCTCCTAACTCTCACACCCCTCCTTGTTTTGTATATACTCAATCTTCCTGATATTGCAAGGCATCAAAATCAATTAATGCAAGCATATCAAAGGATCAGTAGCATCTCAAGTTCAAGAACATCTTTGTTATCTTTGTTATTTCTGTACTAACATATATAGATTTTGGAGCAAATCAAATTCATTGACATCAGTGTTCAAACCTACAATCAAAGTTGTGCATCAATCAGCCTGATATTGAAATCTGGTAAGAAACTTTACATGGTATCAAAGCCAGGTTAAGGAGAGATCTAATTAAGTTCAAGGGATTAGATTTCACATTAAGTTGCAGTCACTCATTCTTCTTCAAGATGACAAACATGTTAAGATTTGAACACCACCTTACAAGTGCTGACAATTTCGAATCGTAGAAACTTTGTATAATGATGGTATTAAAAGAGAACAAATTAGATTCCTTTGTAAAAGAAGAAAAGGAGGAACCTAAAGATGATCTAGAGAAAACTCTATGGATCGAGAATAATGAGAAGGCCATGAAAATAGTAGTGGATGTTGTTCAAGATCACATAGTGCCTATTGTGGAAAAACATGCAACAACATATCGCATGTTTAAGGCTCTTGAAAATGCATTCATAGTAAATAACGCTGGTAGGAAACTTGCTCTTAAAAGACAAATGAATAACATTAGCATGAATAAAGGAGAAACAGTAAATGCCGTCTTCATGAGAATCACAGAATTGAGATATCAATTATCTTTTGTTAGTTATGAGATTGACAACGAAGAGGACTACCAAATTCTTGGGAGTGATTTGTACACGGTATAAGTGCAAGATCTAAAATTTCAAAACTAGAGCGATTAAGGTTTGATTGTCTTTAAGAAGAGTCAAGATTAGTGACTAAAGGAAAACATAAAACCTTAGATGAAGACATTCATGTTCTTAACACCAACTCTCATAAGAAGGGTAAGAAGAACACAAAGAGGAAAATAAACTTTCATGGAAAGGGATAGTCAAAATAGAAGAAAGACATTGTCTAAAATTTAATGTTTAAGATGTGATCAATATGGACATTATGTACTAAATTGTCCCGATTGATCAAAACTTCAAGCATCATTTGCCAAAATTGATAAAGCAATCGAAGGTCAAGATTCTGCAAAATATGCCTTCTACTCAGCCTTGTCTAGTCAAATATCAACCAAGTCCAAAACTTGGATAATTGACAGTGGATCTTCAAGACACATCACTGGATATGAAGATAACCTAGAAAGCATGCAAACAAAAACAAATGAAGAAGTTACAATTGGGGATGATTCTGCACATTCCGTAAAAGGAATTGGGACCTGCACCATCAAATTTAAATCCGGAAAATCTATTCAGCTTTCTGGAGTTCTATATGTACCAGGTATTAAAAGGAATTTAATATCTATATCAGCACTTGAAGATGATGGTTATAGAATTACTTTCATGGAAGGCAAAGTGCTAGCATGGGCAAAGAATTCAGCTATAAAGAAGACCTAAACAATAGGTGTAAGACAAGGACTATTATACAAGCTGTGCACTAAGACTAATCTTTCACTTGTTCATGAGACTTCAGATTCAAATGAAATCTAGCATAGAAGATTAGGCCATATCAAATTTCGTGCTTTAACATCTATGGGGAAGTTGGTAACCGGTATGCCCAAATTAAGTCAAATTCATAATGAATCTTGCAAAGGTTGTGCCTTGGAGAAAAACACGAAAAAGTCATTTCCTCATTTCAAAAAGAAACTTGGTATGGTTGAAATGTAAGTTTATGAGATTGAGTCTCAACTTTGTAAATTTGTATTATCTTAATAAAGATGTTTAAAGTGTAAACTCTTTTGTCATATGTGTGACTCTATGATTTATGGGCCTACCCTATGTACATTATTAAAAGGCGACAATCTTTTATAATGACATATTGACTCTAACAAGTTAATAGATTACTATCATGATGAATATCATGTGACTTGATATTCATGGACAAGTCATGATAGTTAAAAGGACATGTTGATAGATATCATGTGACGTGATATTTGTAGAAGATTAGTATGTTCATTTTTATCATGGTGGGTATTATGTGACATAATATCTATGGATATACCATGATCTCTTATGGTAGATATCATGAGACTTAATATCTGTGTACACACCATAACTGGAAAGAATATCATGAAACTTAATTTTCTTAAGTATATTATTACGAAGTAACTGGAAAATATTTGCTTGTTATTAATAGAGGCCAAAAGGTCAATTTATACAAAAGAATAAAACGACGTTTCCTTAGGAAACGATCGTAAAGAATAGAAACATTCTATTCTAACAGAGAAAGCTAAAAAACGAAAGCAAACTAAAGCTAACTAGGTATTTACTATAGATAACCATTAACTGATAATAGAGGACTTATCTATTATTGTAATACCTTCTTTTAATGGTTAATCTATCTAGAACACCAAGCTGTCCTCTGAATTTGACAAACTTATCAGGACCAAGAGGCTTGGTGAGAATATTTGCAGTCTGATCTGTGGTAGGAACATACTGCAAATCTATAGTCACTTCTTCAACCAGCTGTCATATATAATGACAGTGAACATCCACATGCTTGGTTCATTCATGAAAGACTAGATTTCATGCTAACTTGATAACGTCTTCGTTATCAACAAACAAAATAGTTGGTCCTATTGGTGACATCTACATATCCCCAAGCATCCGATGAACCCAAACAACTTCACATCCTGCGTTAAAAGTCCCTTTGTATTCGGCCTCTGTAGAGGAGAGAAAAACTGCCTGCTGCTTCTTACTGGTCCATGTGACTGCACCGGCTCCCATACTAAATACATATCTAGAAGTTGACTTTTTATCATCAATAGAGCCTACCCAATCTGAATTTGTGAACCCATTGAGTTTAGGATTAGAACTTCGAGAGTATAGAAGTCCATAATTTGAAGTGCCCTTCACATAACGAATCACACGCTTTGCTGTCATCCAATGATCAACCTTAGGGGTTGTCATAAAATGTGAAATATAGATGATTGCGAAGCTGATATCAGGCCTAGTAGTAGAGAGGTAGATGAGGCTGCCTACTAGTTGCCTGTATGTAGTATCATCAACGAAAGGAGAGTAAGACTTTGCTGATAACTTGAGATCTTTCTCCATAGGTGTAGAGACAGGCTTGCAATTCTGCATACAGAATTTGTCTAACAAGACCCTAGCATATTTGGATTGAGAGATAAATATACCAGAAGACTGGTGCCAAACTTCAACACCTAGGCAATAATGCATGAGCCCAAAGTCAGTCATATCAAAAGACTGGCATAAATTCTGTTTGATTCCCTAAATCAAAGATGCCGAATTGCGAGTGATGATTAGATCATCCACATAAATAACTAGAAGGATGATGTCACTGTCAGTAGTCTTGATGTAGAGATTTGAGTCTGAAGAACTCCTCTTGAAGCCTTGATCACTGAGGTACTTATCAATTTTGATGTACCATGCTTCAAGCCATAAAGGGCTTTTACCAATCTGAGAACTTGATGGTCTTTACCAACAACCTTGAAATCAAGAGGCTGCGTCATGTAGACTTCTTCATGGAGATCACCATTCAGGAAAGCACTCTTGACGTCCATCTGATGGACCTTCCAGCCAAACTGTGCTGCCATGGCTAGGACTAATCTGATGGTGCTCATCTTCGTAGTAGGAGCAAAGGTCTCCTCATAATCAATGCCCTGATGCTGAGAAAAGCCCTTCCCTACTAAACGGGCTTTGTACTTGTCCAAAGTACCATCCGATTTGTAATTGATTTTGTAGACCCATTTGCAGCCAATGGGTTTCTTCCCTGGTGGAAGATCAGAAAGGACCCAGGTGTTGTTCTTCAGTAGGCTTTGGTGTTTAGATGTCATGGCTTGTTTCCACTCTGGAATTCCTTTAGTCTCGGAATATGTTTGAGGTTCAAACACATTGTGAATGTTGGCCATGAGAGCAAAGTTAATAGAATTTGTAGTTTTGTTCTTTTTCCGAGCAGTTCTTCCATCAACAAGCTCATCATCACGAAGATCAGCGAGTGTCTTAGCCCACCACTTAGGCCGGATAGGAGAAT